>VWZE01013157.1:0-20795 GCA_013396675.1 Eubucco bourcierii
CTGAGGGAGCTGTGGGAGCTGTGGGAGCTGTGGGAGCACGTTAGGGTGCCCGGTGCCACCATGCCACCAATGTGGGTGCTGGCAAAATGGTGCAGCCTAAAGCAGAGAGAAGCTGGGAGAGCAGGAGAAGCTTTCTTGGAGGTGCAGCAGCAGTTAGAGAATCGTTTGGGTTGGAAAAGGCCTCTGAGATCACCCAGGCCAACCAGCAGCCCAACCCCACCGTGGCCACAGGTGCCATGGCCACACGTTCCTTGGGATGGGCACTCCACCACCTCCCTGGGCAGCCTGTGCCAATCCCTGACCGCTCTGGCAGCAAAGACATTTTCCCTCCTCTCCACCCTAAGCCTCCCCTGGCACAATTTCAGGCCATTCCCTCTCATTTCATCACTTATTACCTGGGAGAAGCCCAGGGCAGCCCAGCCCCCAGCTGGCTCCTTTCCGGGAGCTGCAGACAGCAAGGAGGGAACCGTGCCCTGGACCCTCCCCTCCTTGGCTTGCCCGCCGGTGAGTAGGGCAGCTCTGCCCAGCCCCACCGCGGCCCCTCAGGGCCCAAAGCATCCCCGGGAGGTGCCATCAGCAGCAATTAGGGAGCACAAAGCTGATGGCCACGCTGCTGGAGGGGGAGGAGTGGCAGCCCAGCACGTCCCAGCGCCGCCTCGGGTCGCTCCGGGCTGCGGGGCTGTTACGCAAGGGTTGGCAGTGCCAGCGCACGGCCCTGTGCATCAAGACACTTGCGTGTCCCACACTGCTCTGGGGTGGCCACAAGCTGCTCGAAGCCCAGGAAGCTGCTGGCTCTGCAGTGCCCTGCCCAAAACATCTCCAGAGCATCCCAGAATGCCAGCGTGGAGGGCTCGGAAGGGACCTGCGGAGCTCAGCCAAAGCAGGGCACCCACAGCAGCTTGCCCAGCACAGTGCCCAGCTGGGGTTGGAAGCTCTCTAGAGAAGGAGACTCCACAGCCTCTGCGGGCAGCCTGCTCCAGGGCTCTGCACCCTCACAGCAGAGGATTTTCTCCTTCTCCTGGCTGCCAGTCTGTGCCCACTGCCCCTTGCTGCACCACTGGGCACCAACCAGCGTCCCTGGGAGGGGCAGGACAGGGAGGTGCTGCCAGAGCCGAGCCTGCCAGCCCTGCTGATCACCTCCTTGGTGCCCTCAGCAAGAACAGGGTGAGGATAAACAGCCCTGGCTGCTGCGTGCCAGGCAGCCACCTTCTGGCTGGCACCGACCGTGCCGCCTCGGTTCGGTGCCCAAACCCCCAGGGCTAAGCAGGACCTGGGCCCTTCTGGAAGGGGGTTAGGACCATTTTGGGTCCCACCACAGGCAGGTAGCCGAAGGACAAAGGCAGCAAGCTGCTGTTTCCAGATGTGGTTGTGGCTTAACCCCAGCAAACAGCTTTTATTCACACAAACACCTCTTAACTTACAGCTCCTCTGCCACTCGCACGCACCCAGGGGCTCCACAGTGTCCAAACAACTTAAATAGAAGGGCTCAGACCCACCCCAGTAAAACCAAGTACAAAAAAATAAGTCATATAAAGTTGTTCACACATAAGGTCCTAAGTTACCAGCTTCTGTGCAAAGAAAAAAAAAAATAAAAATAAACAAAACCAAAACAACCAACCCAAAAACCCAGAGAGAAAATAAAAGAGAAGAGATTCGTGTTCCTAAGGGCATCCTCTGGAGGCTGGAGTCTGGGTTTAAGCCTTCTGCTCTTTGCTGGAGCTCAGCAGAGGGGCTGCAGGGTGCCCCTGCCCCAGGGCTGGAGCTCTGGTACCTCCCTGGAGCGGCAGGGAAGTGACTCTCCCATCCCTGCCAAGCTGCTGGAGGTTTGCTGGATGAGTGGGGGACAGGCAGCAGGGTGGGGGACACCCAACCACTCCCCATGGGAGCTCCTGCAGCAGCAGTCTGCAAGTTAAAAAAGAGCAGAGACACAAAGAGAATTTGCCAGGTCACAGCTGGAAGAGAGCAGCTCCTCCTGGCTGCACGCAGCAGCCACCAGCCTCAACTGTGAAATGCTGCTGGTCCTGAAGGGCTACGTGCTGGGAGGTGCTGCCTGGTGAGCAGCAGAGCAGCTGACAGCACAGCTCTGCCCAGCACCACCACCAGCTGCTGGGCAGTGCTTTGGTGAGGGAGCCAGCAGCAGAGCTTTGGCCTCATCCTAGTGCCAAAGGAGCCAGCAGCAGAGCTTTGGCCTCATCCTAGTGCCAAAGGAGCCAGCAGCAGAGCTTTGGCCTCATCCTGGTGCCAAAGGAGCCAGCAGCAGAGCTTTGGTCTCATCCTGGTGCCAAAGGAGCCAGCAGCAGAGCTTTGGCCTCATCCTAGTGCCAAAGGAGCCAGCAGCAGAGCTTTGGCCTCATCCTAGTGCCAAAGGAGCCAGCAGCAGGTGCTCTGCCCTCATCCCAATGTCAAGAGGTGCTGGGAGCTCCCAGATACTTCTCCTCTGCTGCCCCTTGGACCTGGCACAGCCCAGCTGATAGTGTGGGAGGCTGCAAGGGGCCAGGGTGAAGCACCCAACCTGCTCCAGCAGCACAGCCAAGCTGGCACAGGGCTAGGCACCACATCCCCATCCTGCAGCAGGCATCCCCAGGCTGGGACCAGAAGCCCTCCCCTTACCCCAGCACAGCTGCAGTGTGAGCCTGGGGTGAGGAAGGACAGCAGCAAAGTTTCCCTGCTCTTGTGACCTGCAGAAAGCTCAGGGAGAGGTGTCCCAGGTGGTGGCCTGAAGCAGTGACCCTTGGCAAGGCTTAAACCCAGACTCAGCAGTGTGCAGGGAGGGGACAGGATGCACACGAGGATGGTGAGGGTGAGGCTGAAGTCTTATTGCTCCAGGGGAGGCTCTGGGAGCCTCTGATATGTGAAGGAGCTGGGTCCTGAGGAGTCAAAGGAAGACCACAGGGGTAACTCTCTGTGTCTGCCACTAGCACTGCTGAAGCCCCAGCAGAGCAGTGAGGGGACAAGGTGGGGAGCTAAGCTAAGCCCCCTAGGCTACAGCCACCTCTGCTCTCTCCACTCCCCTGCCCCTGCCCCCAAGCTGGCCAGGAGAGCCCTGTGAAGGTTGCAGGGATCCCAATCCTCCTGAGGCTGGGGGCTTGCTCCCCCCACCCACCCTACACCCCTCTGTAAACAGCAAAGTCAGAAGTAAACAGTTTCATACAATCAACTCCCCCTTCCCCACAAGCCTGGAGGGCAGCAGGGGTTGGTGAGAGGGTTCTTGGTTCCTCCCACCCCACACACACACAGAGCAGGCAACTCCCAACACCTGGATTCTGAGCTTCAGCATGGCCAGAAATGGCTGGAGAGAGCCTGGCCCTGGGCTGGAGGCTCAGTGCTGCTTCCTTCAGTTTGCCCCAGCCCATCCTAACACCAAAACCAGCTCCAGTGGAGGGAGAAGTTCAGCCAGCAGGAGATGATGCCCACCAGACCCACCTAGGAAGAGAAACCTCAGCATCCTCCACCCCTCAGCACAGCTGATCCCCATTCCCACTGTGTGCCAGAGGGAGCACTGCTCTGGGCCTAACTCGTTGGGAGGAGAGATGCTGGGAGCTGTAAACACAAGGCAGGGTCCTAGTGTGTGGAGTGGGGGGGAGCTGAGCACAAACAGCAGCAAAATCATCAAGGAGAAATGCTCCTAAGAGGACAAACTGAGGAGGGAAAGATCCCAGGTTGGCCAAGGGCTGGCAGCCCTCGGGCTCAGCCTTGGAAGTGTTTGCTAAACCCTAAGTAAGGCACTAAGGTCCTAACTCACAACAACAAACTGCCTGAAAAAACACAGCTGCAATGCAAAAAGCTGAGGTGGAGATGTGTGGTTTGGCCTGAAAACAGTGCTGGGTCAGAGGCTTTGGACCCTCCTCCCAGGGCTTGGTGCCCACACCTGGAACCTTCCTTCAAGCTTGGGGTGGTGACACCTGGTGAGGAGCCCTGAGCAGGGCTGGGAGGGTAAAGCCCTCTGACTGCACCTTCAAGCCAGGACTAGGTGAGAGCAGGCAGGAGCAGAGGCTCTCTCAGGTGCAGGAAGGGTGCTCCAAGTGCCCAGGGCACTGACACTGTCCTGCTGAACTGCAGGCTTCAGCTCTGGTCGCACCACAACCCTTCCTGGGGGAGAAACCCACCCACAGCCCCTGGGCACGGCCACTGTGGGGATCTGCTGCTAGTTAGAGAGGAGCCAAAGAGCTCTTCAGAGCCCCAGGGGCCAAGCACAGCTTCTGCTGACCAACCCCAAGCTGCTCAAAGCCCAGTAAAAGCAGCCTGGAAGGAGCTGGTGCAGCTGTGGTCTGGTTGTGGCTAGCCACAAGCCCACAGAGACAGAGCAGTGTGGGACTGGGGCCCAGGCCTCCAGTTGGTGCTCTCCAAACCCTCAGCAAGTCCCAGACAGATGGTCAGGAGCCTCCTGGCATTGTCCTCCTAAGAGGGACCAGGCCTCCCTGCAGTGCCAGCTTCAGCTCTGTGTGCTGGAACAGATGGAAGAGCAGAGGAAGCCTCTCCCTGCTCTCCAGCTCTGCCCTGGCCCCACCTGCATTTCCTCCCATCAGGTCTCACATCAGGAGGTGCTGCCAGCCTGGGAACCTTCTGCTGGTGACAGAGGGAAGCTGGAGCAGGCAGGCAAGGAGCAGCTCCCACGGGCAGGGAGGAGGGGGCAGGGAGGGCTCCTCCTCTCCCTGAGGCCCCAGGCAGCTGCGGGAGGGATGCTGAGGGCAGAGCAGCAAAGGCTGTGGGCTGAGGAGTGGGCCTGGCAGGTTGAGAAGCTGCAGGGGGGAACAGAGGTGATGCTTTACAGGGCAGTTACAGTGAGCAAAGCCTGAGGACCACCCGAGCAGGGTCAGCCCCCACCCAGTATTAGTGTTGCTCTCAACCCAGGTGAAGTGCTCAGCCTGAGGTCCCAACCTCCCCACCTGAGCCCCACCCAAGCAGCAGCCTTTGCCTTTTGCTTCCACAAGTGCTGTGTGGGAGCTCAGGATCCAACCCCCACGACCCCTTTAGACCAAACCTGCTCCTCTCCCGAGGGTTGGTCCTGTCAGGCTGAGGCCTGGCACTAAATGGCTCAGGGCAGGAGGCTGCTTCCTGCTCCCCTTAGCACAGAAAGCATCTCCCTGAAAACGTACCCAGGGGCTCCTGCTGCCCCCTGAGGAGAAAGACTGCACCCAGCCCGGGGAGAGGCAAAGCTCTGCCCTGCTGAATGCTTTCCCAACCTTGCTTACACTACTCTACCCTAATTTCAGCTGCTGGCAGCCTGGGGCAGCAGCCACCTACCCAACCAGCAGCTGCTGAAGGTCTGGGAGCTGCTTGCCACCCGTGGGCTGAGAGACTCCCTTCTCCTCCAGCAAACCTGACACTCACTTTGCCCCCATTACCCCCAAGACAGCTTTCAAACCCAAAGTTGTGCCCAGCCAGACTCAAGAGCTGGTGCCTGGCAGTAAACCTTGCTGATTGCCACCTCCTCATGGAAGCAGAAACATCTGCTGAGCAGAGGAGACAGGGAGAGAGCTGGGCAGGGGCAGCTCTGCTCTCTGCATCTTCTTTCAGAGTCCTGTGAGCAGGACAAGGCAGCAGCCAGCTCCTGCTCTTTTACAGGCCCCCTCCTGCACACATCCCCACAACACCAAGGAAGCAACACCCAAAGAATTCACAGTGCCAGAGGTTCTGCAGCCCAGAGCTCTTCTCTGCCATCTGCCCTCAGCTGAGACTTCTCTCATTGCATGGAAATAATGAAGGTCCTGGGTCCCTGGAAGAAAACCTGCAAGACAAAATGAGAAAGGAGAGAGAGAGAGAGGTCAGGTGTGGCAGGAGTCTTGGTACCTTGTGGTGCCATCCTGCCAGTCCTCCTGTTCTCATCACCCCACTCAGAGTGCAGGCAGGTGAGGCTGAGAAGCTTTCTAGGTGAGCAGTTGGGACTTGATGATCTCAAAGGTCTCTTCCAACCTCAACTGTTCTGTGGTTCTAAAGTAAAGCAAGCAGGCAGCTCTCAGCCCTTCCACACTTCATTCCCAAGCCTTACCTGTTCCAGTGGGAGGTGTCCCTGCCTATGGCATGGAATTGGAACTAGATGACCTTTGAGGTCCTTTCCAACCTAAACCATCCTATGATTCTATCCCTGTGAGGTCTGGGAGGATTTGAGGTGAACACAAACCTTGCTGCTGCTGCCCAGCTCTAAGCATGGAGCTGCAAACAGCAACACCTTTGAAAGACACCAGGTGGAAGATGCCAGGGCAAAGGGATGGGTGCTGGAGTCATGGAAGGGCACAGCACTGTGCTGAGGGTACCTCTTCCCACAGCATTCCCACTGCTCCCAGTTAGTCCTAGATCTGCAGGGAGGTTGTGGAGCACAGAAGAAGATCTGCAGGGAGGTTGTGGAGCACAGAAGAAGATCTGCAGGGAGGTTGTGGAGCACAGAAGAAGATCTGCAGGGAGGTTGTGGAGCACAGAAGAAGATCTGCAGGGAGGTTGTGGAGCACAGAAGAAGATCTGCAGGGAGGTTGTGGAGCACAGAAGAAGATCTGCAGGGAGGTTGTGGAGCACAGAAGAAGATCTGCAGGGAGGTTGTGGAGCACAGAAGAAGATCTGCAGGGAGGTTGTGGAGCACAGAAGAAGATCTGCAGGGAGGTTGTGGAGCACAGAAGAAGATCTGCAGGGAGGTTGTGGAGCACAGAAGAAGATCTGCAGGGAGGTTGTGGAGCACAGAAGAAGATCTGCAGGGAGGTTGTGGAGCACAGAAGAAGATCTGCAGGGAGGTTGTGGAGCACAGAAGAAGATCTGCAGGGAGGTTGTGGAGCACAGAAGAAGATCTGCAGGGAGGTTGTGGAGCACAGAAGAAGATCTGCAGGGAGGTTGTGGAGCACAGAAGAAGATCTGCAGGGAGGTTGTGGAGCACAGAAGAAGATCTGCAGGGAGGTTGTGGAGCACAGAAGAAGATCTGCAGGGAGGTTGTGGAGCACAGAATCACCCAACGTGATCAAAGATCACGTTGGGTGATTCTGTGCTCCACAACCTCCCTGGGCAACCTGTGCCAGTGTCTCACCACCCTCAACCTGTGCCAGTGTCTCACCACCATCTCTCTCTGCCTTGCAGGGCTTCACTGCAACCTGGACTCAGCTCACTCATTTGCTGCCAGCCCTGTGCAGGGCACACTGCCAAGGTTAGCACCCATCCAGCTGTCCCAACACCCAGGATGGGGGCAAGACAGTCCCAAAATCATGGAGCTGGTGGTGGTGAGAGCTTGGTTGGTACAAGGAGTGCCAGCACAGCTGAGCCTGGCCTTGAGGCTCCACGTGATGAGGCACTGGTGAGTGCCAGCTCCCAGTCCTCAGCTGGGAAAGGTGGAAGGAGCTGTGACACCTGGGGACACCCTGCATTGCTCACCCTGTGCGTCAGCAGCAGCAGCTCAGGCTTCTCAAGTGGCTCTCAGAGAGGTGGCTGAAACCTGGTTGGGTGTAAGGAAGCAGGAGGGGGCTGCAGCACAGCCCCCCTGCAGCACAGCCCCTTGCAGCAGGCTGAAACCCACCCTGGTGTAAAGAAGCAGGAGGAGGCTGCAGCACAGCCCCCTGCAGCAGGCTGAAACCCACCCTGGTGTAAAGAAGCAGGAGGAGGCTGCAGCACAGCCCCCTGCAGCAGGTTGAAACCCACCCTGGTGCAAAGAAGCAGGAGGAGGCTGCAGCACAGCCCCCTGCAGCAGGCTGAAACTCACCCTGGTGTAAAGAAGCAGGAGGGGGCTGCAGCACAGCCCCCCTGCAGCAGGTTGAAACCCACCCTGGTGTAAAGAAGCAGGAGGAGGCTGCAGCACAGCCCCCTGCAGCAGGCTGAAACCCACCCTGGTGTAAAGAAGCAGGAGGAGGCTGCAGCACAGCCCCCTGCAGCAGGCTGAAACCCACCCTGGTGCAAAGAAGCAGGAGGAGGCTGCAGCACAGCCCCCTGCAGCAGGCTGAAACCCACCCTGGTGTAAAGAAGCAGGAGGAGGCTGCAGCACAGCCCCCTGCAGCAGGCTGAAACCCACCCTGGTGTAAAGAAGCAGGAGGAGGCTGCAGCACAGCCTCTGAGGGTGCCCAGTGTCAGGGATTTTAACAGGCAAGTCTTGGCTGCACTGATCCCTACCCTGGCCAAAGCCCAAGCCCCAGCCCACAGCAGCACCCACACCCCCCTCACCCCATTCCTCCACAGCCCTGGGCCAGCACTCCCAGCTCAGAGACACTGAGAAGCTCAACTCTGCACAGAAACCATCAGCATTTTCCACCCTGGTTTGTCTGCAACCCTGAGAATTCCCTGTGGAATGGCATCCAGCAGCAGGGCTGGAGCCAGCAGAGCCACAGTGTCACTTCCAGATGGGAAATACAGCACCTAGGATGTCACAGCCTTCAGAGGGACCAGCAGAGCTCAGGCCAGGGGCTGTGGTGGTTTGCTGACAGCCCCATGGAAGGTGCCAAAGGTCTCCCCTCTGCCATCAGCTCTGTCTGCTGGCACCTTGAGGGGTTTCCTGCAGAGGGGATGGGGCTGGAGGTCACTGAAACATGCACAAACCTCCAACCCAAGCAGGCTGCACTTCATCACCCCTCCTGCTAGGCACCAGTGGGAATTTTCTGGCAGTTTACAATTTCCCCAAGCTCTGAGCTCAGTTACATAAAAAAAAAAAAAAAAAAAAAAAAAAAAGCGGCTGGGGTGGAGTGGCTGGATTTAGCTCCCTCCCCACCTTCAGCAGGGGCACATCCAGCCAGCTCCTCTCCCACCAGGCATGAGAGGCTCTGCACAGACACTGCCAGTGGGAGAGACCTGCTGAGGAAAAACTGCCACTGCCCAGCAAATCACTCAAAGCCCTCAGCTCCAGCAACTCCCATGAGAGAAACCCATGCCCCAGGACCTCAGTGCCACAGGAAAAGACTGGCTCTGCAGCTGCAGCTCAGGGCAGAGGCCATGGCCACAGGAACACTGCTTTTGAGAGAAGGTTACCCAGGAGCTGGCACCTTTGCAGGCTGCAGTCAGAGCAAAAAGCCTTTCTGTTTGAGGAGGCACCCAGAGACCAGCAGCAGCCATGCAAGGAATCTTCTGGAAGCCTTCTCCTGTGGTGCAGCTGCATTAGCAAGCAGGGCAATGTTTCTGGCCCTGCTTCCATGGGGCAGGAGCAGTTTGAGGGAAGGAGCTTGGCTTGAGCAGCCCCAAGCTCACAGCCCTGAGCCAGGACAGCTCACTCCGTTGACGCACACTGACCCAGGGGCTTGGCCAAGAGCTTTTAATCCCCCTGCAGATGCCACTTAAGAGTTTTAATCAGCTCCAATGTTCATTTGGCATCAGCAGGCCAACAAGCAGCAGCTCGTGGAGCCCTCAGGCAGCCCCCAAGGAAGAGGACACCAATGTGTGAGCAATGGCAGAGCTGGCAGGTGGCAATGGCCACAGCAGGTTGAGGTTGGTGGTTGGATTTGGTGATCTTGGAGATCTTCTCCAACCAAAGTGATTCTGTGAGGTCTGCTGAGAGAGGGAAGCCAACACCTCCTCCAGCTAATCCCATTATCCACCCCTGTGAGAACAGAGGGTAGAAGGGGAGGGGGCTGAGAGCTGCTTCCTCATGCTATGCACTTGTGACACACTCCTCAGGAGCTTCCTTAAGCCCAAGCACAGCAGCTGCCTCCAGAGAGCAAACCAGCAGTGGCCAGAGGTGAGGGGATCCAGCTCAACCTGGAGGCTTTGCTTCTCTCCAGCTACAATCAGTGCTGCCCAGCAAGACCTCACTGCTCCAGGAGGTGACCCTGTGAGGCTGCAGTGGCAGCTACGGCCAGGAGGAGGAACTGGCTTGCTTTTGCTGCGTGCCAAGGCTGACAAACCCACAACGAAAACAGCCTGGAGGTCAAAGCCTGCCTTGCTTCAGAACTGAGCTCACTCTTCCTTCCCTTGGTGTGCTCCCCTCTTCCTAGCCAGCAGCAGAAACTCGGAGCCGAGTGGCACCAACAGGCCAGACCTGACTCCAGGACAGCCCCCCCAGGAATGCTGCTGATCCCAGCCCCTCCCAGCACTGAAATTCCACAGGGCACAGTTTGCTGGTGGTGCTGGGGAGCAGCTGGGCACAGCAGAGAGCTCCTGTTGGGGACAGACACCATCAGAAAGGGAGGGCAGCTGAGCTTGTTCAGCAGCAGCTCCTGCTGTGCTTTGAGGAGGAGGAGAAGGCAAAAAGTTGCAGCTGGAGGGGCAGGGAAGTGCTGCTGGAGTGAACCCAGCCAAGGGATGCTGCATCCTGCACCACACCATGCACACAGATTCCTGACCTTCACCTTGAGCACTCACCTCCAGCTCAGACCTTGTGCCTGATCCAGGGTGAAAGCACCACAGGAAATGACCTCCCAGAGCCAGCTGCTTCCTGCACTGCTCACAGCCACTGCAGGCTGAGCTCCTGCATCATCTCCTGAATGTCCAACTGTTGGTGGTGCTGCCACTCACTCACCTCCTGTCTGTGGTCAGGATAGCTTCTGGCTCTCTACAGCTCCATGAAGAGCTGGGGTGAGGTGAGGATCAGTCTCCTCTCCCAGGGAGCAAGCAGCAGGACAAGAGGGAACTGCCTCAAATTGCCCCAGGGGAGGCTTAGATTGGAAGTGAGGAACAATTGAGGAACAATTTCCTTCCCCAAAAAGGTTGTCAAGCCATGGCCAAAGCTGCCCCTCCATCCCTGGAGGGGTTTGAAAGCCCTGGAGCTGTGGTGCTGAGGGCCATGGGTTGGTGGTGCCCTGGCAGTGCTGGGGTCAGGGTTGGACTCCAGGATCTTCAAGGTCACTTCCAACCAAAACCATTCTGTGACTGCAGCAGGCAGCAACGAGCCCCAGGCTTATGCTGTGCCTCACTCACTCCACACTGCTCAAAACCACAACTTGAGAGGGTGCCACTGAGGGCTCCTCACCTGCCCTTGGTTAATTTTTGGGGAGAGCTACAAGAGACACAAAGAAAAAGATGTTCAGAGCACAGGAGAGAGGCCCAAACCTTTCAGAAGGGAGGAGGTGGAAGAGGGTGCCCAGTGCTGAGCCACCCCACAGCAATCCAGAGACACCAGCAGCTTCCAGCACAACCCAGCCACTCCCTGATTGTCCTAGAAAGGCTTTTGTGCTCTGTGCCCCACAGGCATGCCTGGGGGAACTGCCACCTCAGGATGCAGACCAGAAGATAGGGAAACACAGCACTGGCATAAAGAGAAGACCTGGGGAATGCTGCTCACCTCAGCTGGATCTACCACCCTGGGGCCACCAGCAGCACTGGTGGTGAGAGGAAGAGGAAGCTAAGGAGGTGGTGGTGGAGTCAGCATCCCTGGAGGTGTTCAAGAAACCTGTGGCTGTGGCCATGGCCACCTGGGGACAAGGTTTAATGGGCATGGTGGGGTTGGACCTGATGATCTCAGAGGGTTTTTCCAACCCAAACACTTCTACTTCTTGGTGTCCAGCAGAAACCAAACCAGGAAGGGTTTCTTGGCTGAGAAGTGCCAGTTCCCACCTGAGCTTTGGGAGGGTAAGGGAGCATGATGATGATCCTAGGTGATCCTTGAGGTCCCTTCCAACCTTACCATTCCAGGATTCTATGAAGCCTGCTGACTGCCCCTGGTGCAGACGGGAACAGAGACGCGTAGGGAAATCACAAGAGGTCAGTGGCACACCGAGGAGTAAGCCAAAAAAAAATCTGATTGCCAGGATCTGGGAGGTGACAGTTTTCCAGGTGATGACACAAAACAAGGCTGAGCAGGGCCTGAAGCTGTCCTGGAGAAGCAGAACCCACCCACTGCATGACCCAGCAGCAGCCCAAGCCACGCAGCAGCACCGCAACGAAGTCAGAGGAGGTTACTTGAGTTTCTCAGTCAACTTAAATTACCTGAGAGCAGAATCCAGGCCCTGCTCTAAATCCCATTTTAAGCTTCTCAAGAAGGTTTCTAATTTAAGGTTTGCCTTTAAGAAGAGCCAAGAAACAGCCTGCTCCAAACACACCAACGACCCACTCATGCGGCGGGACCCAAAAACCCCAGAGGGATGCTCTCTGTTGCACCATCAAGAAGGTTCCTCCCAGCTCTGAGGTTGTGGTGGACACATGGGCACAGTGCTGGGCTCTTCTGCCTGCCAGGCTACATGTGCCAGGCTGTTACATAAGGGCATCCATCTCTGCTGCAGCTGTGTCATGATGGAGCCGCCGATGACGGCCGTCATGCGGGTGGAGGTGGAGGATGGTGGTGGTGGTGCAGAAGGCAGCTGGGTTTTATGCAAACAGCCCTGGGGTAGGACTGTCCCCTCGGTGTTTGTTAGCCCTGCATGTACTATTCTGCAGCTCTGCACAGGATGAATTCTCCCCGCAGGGCAGGGGCCGGTTGCATAACTGAGCCTTCGCAGATGGCAGCGGCAAATCCCCAGCTGACCCCTGGCACTACCAGCAGCAGGAGCAGCCCCACACCTCGCCCTGCAGCACAAGGTGGGGTGACCCGAGCTCTTAAGTGCCCCAGGACTTGATCACACCCATCTTGAGTGCAAATTCACTCCCTCCCCCACCCTAATATCCCACACTTGTACTGGGAGCAGCCCCAAGCCTCAGCCGCGGGCAACAGCAGTTACATCAGTGCCTGGCGCTGGAGATCTTCAGGGAGGTTCAGTGCTTTGTGCTGGGCTGCAGAGGGATGGATGGGGCTGTGGAGTGGTCTGGACGGACCAGCAGGGTCAGAACTAGACCCATACCGTGGGATTTCCCATTCCTACAGTCCTACTCCTCTGCAAACAACAGAAAAGCTTACCTGGGGCACACAAAGAGGTCCTCTTGCTGAGGACGCCTCAGCAGCACCCAAGGAAGCCTCAAGGTGGGCAGCAGTGAGGGGTTTGTAGCAGAACTTGCCCAGTGCCTCCACCCTGGGGGAGTCCACAACTCCTAGGAGCAGGCCAGGCATGCAGCCATCCCCTGGGAGGCTGAAGGCTAGGTGGGTGCTGGCCAGGGCAGCTGTTTCATCATCATCATCACTTTGCTCTCTGCTCTGATCCAGCAGGATCTGGAGGCTTCGGGGTGAGGCAAGGGCTGGGAGCTGCAGTGCCAGCAGCACTCAGAGGTCTCCTATGACCAGCAGTGGTCAGAGGAAGCTCTGCAGAAACTTCAAAGAACCTGGGCTGGGAAGATGCCAGCCTCACCCCTCACCACCTGCAATTCCTCCATTTCACTTGGGCCTCTGGCCAGGCCCAGCCCAGAGCTGTTTACAGACAGCTCTGCCATGCAAGCAACACCTCCCAACCCTTCAGTGCCACTGGTCAGTGACACCATCAGCTCCCCTCCTGTCCCTGGGGGACCTTCCCACCCATGTGTGACCAGCCAAGCCTCAGGAGCAGGAGCTCTGAGCTCAGGATTCCCCAAGGAGGCAAGCAGAGGGGAGCAGAGAGGGGACTCTGAAGGGAGCTCAGCCTGAGCAGGGCTGTTTAGGAAGCTTCCTTTCTGAGCAGACACAGGTCCACAAACCCTGATGCTGGAGACCAAAGCATCCCATCCAGAGGTCACATCAAAGGGAAGTGCTGCCTGTGAGCAAGGAAATGAAACCAGACAGCCCCACAGAGCCCCACAGGCCAAGGCAAAGGGAAGAGCTTTGTGCTGAGACAGCCCCGAGGTGTCCTGCCTGGGGGCACAGGGACAGCTGCTGCCAGCACCGTCCCAGGTCCACAGAGTAGTTGGGGTTGGAAGGGACCTTTAAGATCATCAAGTTCCTACTCCCCCTGCCACGGGCAGGGACAGCTCCTGCTAGACCAGGCTGCCACAGGAATTGTACCACACAGCAGAGGTGGCAGAACTGGCAGCAAATTCCCTGCTCCTGGGGCAGAAGCGTCCCCAGGGCTGCACTGTCTTATCTCAACCACTGGGCAGGACCTCTTGAGGAGCAAGGCTCCTGCCCAGCCCTGGGGGAACAAGGCTCCTGGCCCAGGCCATGCAGCTGCTAATTCAGGTTCCCACCTCTATTATTTTTTTTTTTTTGCAGTAGAATAGGTGGAAAAACCACTCAGAAGCAACGCTCTGATGAGTCACTCTAGAAACAGCTCCAGGAACATAAAGGACTCCTTTGTGTCACCACAAAACGCTGCTAGAGCAGCCCAGAAGAGCAGAGAGAATAAAAGAGCTGTGGCTCACTTACCCAGCTGCAGAGCACAGCAGTGCCCCTGCCCTGAATTTAAGCAGCACAAGTGACCTGGTCCATCCTGGTTTCCAGCTCGAAGGCGTCAGGTCGGTCCTGCGGGTTAGCAGCCAACATGTCCTTCAGGAGCTGCTTGATGCCCTCAGACATGGAAGTCCTGCGTTTCTGAGGGATGTGCAGCTCCATCTTTGGGTTTTCTAGCAGCGCTTCCCCAACTGGCACAATCTCAGTCCCCTGCTTGATGTAGGTCCCCAGCAGCTCCTTCTTGGTCTCGGCGTCGATGAAGGTGATCCTCTCGATCATGGCCCAGATGATGATGCCGAGGGCAAAGATGTCAGCCTTGGCAGTGTAGTGCCCTTCCCAGACCTCGGGGGCCATGTAGAAGTCGGAGCCACAGGCAGAGGAGAGCCAGTACTTGTTGACATTGATGTTCTTGCTCTCCTGGGCCCCCTCCTTGCCCCGAGCCGTCAGGCCCGCGCACACCTTGCTGAGGCCGAAGTCGGCCACCTTCAGCACGGGGCTGCCGGACCTCTCGGTGATCAGGATGTTGTCTGGCTTCAGGTCCCTGTGGACAATGTGGTTCTTGTGCAGGAAGGCAATGGCACTGGTGAGCTGCAGCATGAAGCTCTTGTTGGTGGCGGGGTCGGGCCTGCGGGACAGCACATACTGGTTGAGGTCTCCTCCCTCGCAGAACTCCATCACGAACCAGAGGTAGCAGGGCTCCTCGGCACAGCCCAGCACCCGCTCGCCTGCAGGGGCACAACAGCAACGGCAGGTCTCAAGGCACTGGCACAGATCTGATGGGGAGGGGTTAGGAGGTTTGGGGATGTCCAGCTGGATGCAGAACAACAGCATCCAGGGTCTCCAGGCAGACCCTGGAGCAGCCTGCGGGTAGCTGAAGGGGCTCCAAGCAGGCTGCAGAGCTCCCAGAGGCCTGCAGGGACAGGATGAGGGCAATGGTTTGGAATGAGAGCAGAGCAGACAGAGTGGAGGTGAGGAGCTGGAGCAGCTCTGCTACAAGGCCAAGCTGAGGGAGCTGGGGATGTGCAGCCTGCAGAAGGATCCAGGCAGAGCTCAGAGCAGCCTGCCAGGACCTGAAGGGGCTCCAAGCAGGCTGCAGAGGGACTGCTCCCAAAGGCCTGCAGGGACAGGCTGAGAGCAATGGTTTGAAATGAGAGCAGAGCAGCTTGAGAGTGGAGGTGAGGAACAAGCTCTGCACCAGGAGGCTGCTGCAGCACTGCAAGAGGTTGCCCAGGGAGGGAGCTGAGGCCTCCTGGCTGGAGCTGTTGCAGGTGAGGCTGGAGAAGGCTGTGAGCAAGCTGCTGGAGGGGAGGATGTCCCTGCTGGCTGCAGAGGGGTTGGGTTGGGTGACCTTTGGAGGTCCCTCCCAACCCAAATTAGGATTCTGTGATTCTATGACTTTGGAGTCCTGGTGGACAGTAAGTTGCTCACAAGCCAGCAATGTGCCCTTGTGGCCAAGAAGTCCAATGGCATCCTGGGGTGGGCATGGGAGGTTCTCCTCTGCCTCTGCTCTGCCCTGCTGAGGCCACATTTGGACTTGTGTCCAGTTCTGGGCTACTCAGCTCGAGAGAGACAGGGAACTACTGGAGAGAGTTCAGCAGAGGCTGCAAAGCTGCTGAGGGGCCTGGAGCAGCTCTGTGAGGAGCTGAGGCTGAGAGCCCTGGGGCTGAGAGCCTGCAGAAGAGCAGCCCCAGAGAGCAGCTGAGCAATGCTCAGCAAGAGCTGAAGAAGCTGTGGGGGGAAAGAGGATGGGGCCAGGTTCTTGTCAGTGATGCCCAGGGACAGGCCAAGGGGCAGTGGGCACAAACTGGAGTCCAGGAGGTTCCATGAGGAGGAACTTGCTTGGTGAGGGTGCAGAGCCCTGGAGCAGGCTGCCCAGAGAGGTTGTGGAGTGTCCTCTGTAGACTTTCAAGCCCTTATCTCTTTGGAAGATCCAACTTGCTGAGGGCCCTGAGCATCCTGATCTAGTTCAGCCTCCAGCAGCAGTGTAAGTGCCACCTCAGCCACTCTGATTCTGCCCTAAACAGCTTCCTCCTTCCAGTGGGCACCTTGCTGAGGTCTTCAAGCTCAGAGAACCTCAGGTCCAACTTGCTGGCATCAAGGTTTTGCCCCCCAAAACACCCTGGGGCTAAGCACAGAGACTCAGAGAGAAATCCACCAGGGCTGTGGCTGCTGCTGCTGGTCACCAGGGCATGATGCCAGCATGCCCTGATGATCAGCAGCCCCAGCCCCACCCCAGGATGCAAACCCTCATGCCAACCCCCACATTCACCCACAGAGAGGACCCAAGTGCCAAGCAGAGGCTGCAAACA
Source organism: Eubucco bourcierii (assembly GCA_013396675.1). Taxonomy (NCBI): domain Eukaryota; kingdom Metazoa; phylum Chordata; class Aves; order Piciformes; family Ramphastidae; genus Eubucco; species Eubucco bourcierii. The sequence continues at coordinate 16,426 of VWZE01013157.1, forward strand.
CAACCACTGTAGAATCCAGTTGGGTTTCATCCTGCCAGCACCCAGAAAGGGGACAGTTGGAGGCCACCACTCAACCCTCTGCTGCAGTGAACAAGTCCCAGAGGCAAATGTGGAGCCTTTGAGAAGCAATTTATGAACTCCACCCACTTGAGAACAGGGGTTGGGAGGAGGTTTTCTTGTAGCAAAGCCCCTAGAGAACATTCTAGCAGCAGGTAAAAAAAAAAAAATATCAAGGATGACCAGGGGACAGCCAAGGACCTGAACAAGCCCAGCAGCAGTGGTCAGGGCTTGGTTGTGGGTGGGAAAAAAATTGGTTATTTGCTACAAACAGTCTGTAGCCATGGCTACTGCTATGGCAATGGAAGTCTACACAACAGAAGGATTTGGCTGCACCTCCTCTTGTCCTCAGCAGAAGATAAAAGGTTAGGTCTGGGGGATGGGAAGGACAGGGACCAAGTTGGGAGAACTTTGAGGAGCCAAAAAGTGCTCAGGCACAAGGCTAAAGGACCAGCTTGGCTCTGGAGACAAAAGAAAGCAGCTGAGCAGGATGAAGCAGCTTCTCTGGTTTGAGCCAGGCTTTGTCTGGTGAGGAATCACAGGGTGGGAGAGGTTAGAAGGGACCTCTGGAGATCAGAGTCTGACCCTCATAACGAGGCAAGGTTCATCTAGAGGAGGTCACAGTGGAACACACATCCAGGTGGGTTTTCACTCTCCAGAGTTGGAGACTCCTCCAGGCAGCCTGCTCCAGGGCTCCAGCACCCTCAAAGAAGTTCCTCCTCATGCTCAGGTGGAGCTTCTGATGTTTGTGTCCAAAACTCAAGCAGGGGCTGCTCAGCACCCAGCTCACAGCACTGCCACCAGCTCAGCTTTGCTGAATCACAGAATCAAACAGAGTGGAAAAGACCTCTGAGGTCATAGACTCCAACCTATCACTTAACCCTTTTAATTACCTAACCCCTGGCACTAAGTGCCTCATGCAGCCTCCTCTTAAACACCTCCAAGGGATGTGCACTCCACCACCTGCCCAGGCAGCCCATTCCAGTGCCAATCACTCTTGCTGGGAAGACATTCTTCCTAACATCCAGCCTAGACCTGCCCTGGCACAGCTTCAGGCTGTGCCCTCTTGTTCTGTTCCTGGGCACCTGGCTACAACCTCCTTTCAGGTAGCTGCAAAGAGCAATGAGCTCTGCCCTGAGCCTCCTCTTGTGCAGGCTGCACACCCCCAGCTCCCTCAGCCTCTCTTCACAGGGCTGTGCTCCAGGCCCCTCACCAGCCTTGCTGCCCTTCTCTGGGCACCTTCCAGCACCTCAACATCTCTCTTGAATTGAGTGGCCCAGAACTGGGCACAGCACTCAAGGTCTGGCCTAACCAGCAGTGAGTACAGGGGCAGAATGACCTCCTGGTCCTGCTGGTCACACAGTGACATCTCAGCAGGGCACAGGACCTCATGTTCCTGTTCCCCTCAGCAGCCCTAAGAGCCCCAACACAGGGAGCAGGAGGGTTTGGCTCTTCTCAACCAGGAAGCAGCCCACGATGCACACCAGCAGAGCCCTGTGCCCACCACTCACAGTCAGAAGCATCAGACCAGGGCATGGTGAGAACATCCACAGAGCACTCCTGCAGGGAAGCTGCTCATACAGCAGCTCACCAGCAGCCAAGACCTGTTGGGGCTGAGAAGCTAAGGCTTGTTTTGAGCAGAAGGAGGGCTCTGATTGAAGAGGTGGGCTCTGAACCTCCAACAAAGTAGAGATGGTGGGGGGGACACACACAACACAGCTGCCCCAGCAGTAGTTGCAAGAACAGTGCACTTCACTCTGGGTGGACCTCTGCTAGGAGAGGAGAAAGCCAAGAGCAATATTTCCTCATTTTCTATAATCTGAGAAGTGTTTGAGCTGTTAAATCATCTTCCTGCTGCCTCCCAAACAAACAGCTCCCACCATAAAGAGCTGGCAGGCTGCTGCCTACAGACGAGATGTTAGCAAACTCCAGTCAGGCACAGCCAAGAGCTGAAGGGATGCAGGAGACAGCCCAGATCTGTTCTCCATCATCAAGCCAGCATCCTCAGCATGCTCCCTGCCCAAACAGATTGGCACACTCACAGAACCACACAATTGTTTGGGTTGGAGAAGCCTGCTGAGATCACCCAGTCCAACCAGCAACCCAAGGGCCACCAAAACATGCCCCCAGGTGCCACAGCCACACGTTTCTGGCCATGGCCACACTCCACCACCTCCCTGGGCAGCCTGTTCTGGGCCCTGACAGCAAAGAATTTTTTCCTGATCCCCAACCTAACCCTCCCCTGGCACAATTTCAGGCCATTTCATCTCATCCTATCACCTGATACTAGGCAGAAGAGACCAACCCCAACCTCCTCGCAGCCAGCTGCAGAAAGCAATTCCAACCTCTCCAGCCCTGCTGCAGCCTTCCCACAGCACCTGTCCTGGGAGCTCATTAACAGTTTGTTAATTAGCTGAGAATCACTGGAGGTGGGGTGGGGAATAATGAAATAAGAAGTCTACCAGCAGCAGAAGCAGCACCTCTAGTCCCCACTGTTGCATGAGCCTCTGACTCCCCCTGAGCAAAGAGATGAGAGCCTGGCATGAAGCCTGAGGGCCTGCACTGATGGTAACGTGTGTGGGTTATGCCAGGGCAGCCCACAAGTGAGGCTGAGCACTGGCAGCAAGTTGGTACCCCCCTGGGTGACATGGCAGGAAGTAACATCCTGTATCTGGTCACTCTGGGCAGCTCTGCCACTCTGCTGGGTCAGGAACAGAGAGGGGCATGAAGGTGTGCAGGGACCAGGGCATGGTGCTGAGGTGCTTGGCCCTGCTCCAGGCTCAGTGCTGGGCTTCCAGCTTCCTCTGTGCTCTCTGCCCTTCAGTTTGGGACTCTGCACACAGAATCGTTTGGGTTGGAAGTGACCTTGAAGGTCATGGAGTCCAAGCCTCACCCCAACACTGCCAGGGCACCACCAAGCCATGGCCCTCAGCACCACAGCTCCAGGGCTTTCAAACCCCTCCAGGGATGGGGACTGCACCACTGCCCTGGGCAGCCTGGGCCAGGCCTGGACAACCTTCGAGGAAAAGAAATTGTTCCTCTTGGCCAACCTGAACCTCCCCTGGGGCAACCTGAGGCCATTTCCTCTTGTCCTGTTACTCGATCCTTGGGGGAAGAGAGCAACCCCCAGCTGGCTCCAGCCTCCTCTCAGAGCTGTAGAGAGCCAGGTCTCCCCTCAACCCCCTTTTCTCCAGGCTGAACACCCCCAGCTGCTACTCTCCAACCCTGCACTGCCGACCCTTTCCCCAGCTTCCTTGCCCTTCTCTGGACCCACTCCAGCCCCTCTATGCCCTTCTTTAACCCAGGCAACTTGTCAGAACAATAAAGGTGCAGGCTCCACAGCACAGCTGAGACCCTACCAGCACCCAGCAGTGATGCTCCTTATTCAGCAAGTCTCCAGCTAATCCCCTGGCCCATGCCCTGAGCCCGGGCTGGTTGGCACAGCAGCTGTGTATGCCCCTAAATAGCCCAGCTGCGGTCGTGCAGAAGGACACGGCAGCAGCTACGTGCTGGCCACCCTGGCTGGAGACAGCACAGCAGCTCCACGTGCTGCAGGCAGCAATGGAGAAGTGAGCAGACTTAGGAGGCTTCTCCCAGCTCCAGCTTTGGGGGTTTTTTGTTGTTGTTGTTGTTGTGAATGTCCTTGTCGATGTCATGTCAGAGCCAACTGCGCCAGGGCTGTTGGCAAGCGCAGGCTGCGGGCAGCATGGCACAGCCTGGAGGGCAGGCAGGAGGAAGGCAGATGGGGAGCAAAAGGTTGCTCCCAGCTCTGCTCCCTTCTCTAGGGCTGCAGCAGGACCAGGGCGGGCAGGGAGCTCAGGGGGCTCACTCCCCACCTGGAGATGGAGGGTACCAAGCTGTGCCCTCCGAGCTGTGCCACCCACAGCGTGACAAAGAGGGGGCAGGACAGCCCCACACCTGCCAGCCGGGGCTTGGCTGGCTACAGCTGGACACACACCCAAGGGCAAGAGCTGGCTCCTCTGCCAGGCAGTCGTGCCCAAAAGGAAGCATTCAGCAACACAGAAGTGAGGGCACTACCCTTCTTGGGGAGACTCCCTGGGGTGGTGGTGTGAAGGAAGGGCAGGAGGAGAGAGAAGCAGGTCTGGACATGTCCTCCGAGGAGCATGGAGGGGTCAGGCAGGGTCTGACAGCCCAAAGGTTCACCCACAGGACAGGTTTCAGCAGCCTGGCATCAATCTGTGCCCACTGGGTTTAGAGGCTGGCCACTCTGGGCAGAGACTCAGCTGGGAGTGCAAGGGGAGACTGAGCCCCCCCCACCCAGGGAGTGTGGAGGAGTCTTGGGACATAGACTG
>VWZE01013161.1:31767-54044 GCA_013396675.1 Eubucco bourcierii
CCTCCAGGGCTTCCATCTGGGCAGGAGGCTTCCAGGTGCAGGCAGATGTCTTGCAGTGTGCAGTCTGAACACGGATAGAGCAGATACAAAAGTGGAGCCCAGGTATAATAGCAGCCACACCTTGTAATGGCAAAGTGCACAATGTGCTCCCTGCTTGTCTGCTTTTATCCATACAACCAGAGACTAAGGGGCCTTTGGTCACAGGATAGCCAATCAAATGGTAGTTAACCAAGACAGACTCTATTAGGTGAAGCCACAGGCTTGCTTTACCCCTTCTAGGGCAGAACACAGCCTTGCACGAGGCAACTGCATGTACCTTGTTTTCCTCAGGATCTGGGCAGGCCACAGACCCCAGTCTTAGTGGCTCCAGATTCTTTGTCCTCCTTCCCACAGTTGTTCTCCCCAAAACAGAAGGAGGGAGAGCAGAAAAACATGTCTGAGCAAGCCAGGACATGTACAAACCTATTTTGCCTTGCTTAGGCCTACCACTACTGGATGGTCCCTTCCAACCCTGACTGATTCTGTCTATGATTCTATGACATGGGAGGACACTGATTTTAATGAAGTGTTCATGTTCCATGCAAATGCTTGACACACCGGGAGAGTTTAATGTAACTCAGCAATAATTATGTCACTGACTTTTTGTCTGGTAGATTAAGTTCCACTGCTTTACTGAGTGACTTTTTAGGAGTTTTTTTTACTGTTTTTCCAATTTACCACATAACGTCAGACCTGTAAGCAGTTTCTGTTTTGTATAGCAAGTAAAAGTTAGCAGCAACTAAAAATGTTACATATCTACCTGCCTGAAGTAAAACCAAATGGATGCTTCACTTACTGCTTTCAAAGTTTACAAAAATAAGGATTTGCTCTTGTCCAGTTCTGGACCCCTCAGTTCAAGAGAGATGTTGAGGTACTGGAAGGTGTCCAGAGAAGGGCAGCAAGGCTGGGGAGGGGCCTGGAGCACAGCCCTGTGAGGAGAGACTGAGGGAGCTGGGGGTGTGCAGCCTGCACAAGAGGAGGCTCAGGGCAGACCTCATTGCTCTCTGCAGCTACCTGAAAGGAGGTTGTAGCCAGGTGGGGTTGGGCTCTTTTGCCAGGCACCCAGCAACAGAACAAGGGGACATAATCTCAAGTTGTGCCAGGGCAGGTCTAGGCTGGATGTTAGGAGGAAGTTGTTGGCAGAGAGAGTGATTGACATTGGAATGGGCTGCCCAGGGAGGTGGTGGAGTTGCTGTCCCTGGAGGTGTTGAAGCAAAGGCTGGATGGGGCACTTAGTGCCATGTTCTGGTTGATTGACTAGGGCTGGGTGCTAGGTTGGGCTGGGTGAGTGTGGAGGTCTCTTCCAACCTGGTTGGTTCTGTGATTCTATGATTTTAGGGCAGATTCTAGGATGAACACAGGTGATTTACTAGCACTTTTAACTCCGTAGTCCTAGCTAGTAATCAAGATCATTGAGATTATGTGAGAATGGATTTTCTAAACCTGCACTTCAGTGATGAGGTATGGTGATTGCTGAGTAATGAAGCAGTGGCCACTGCAAAATGCTGCTGGAACCACAGCTGTATTTCTCACAGGATGCTTTTGTTGCATCACTTCACTCTCATTCAGGCAATGACAACTGGCTTCAGCTGCCTGTTTGTGCATTTATTCCACAACTGTGGCTGCTATTCATCTGCAATTTGTTCATTACTAATCTGTAAATCCCCAGCCCCTTTTCCTTCTGGTCCATCTACAGGACTTCCCAAATGTGCACACATGGTTAGATCTAGTGTTAAAAAGGGCAAGTTACACACAACATGGTTTTTAGTGCTTCAAAAGCATTAATGTGCACAGCTAAGGCAGCAGATATTTGTTAGTGCTACTTCTGCCATTAGTGTTAAATTAGATTTGGAGGGGGGAAAGAATAAAACTAAGCTTACTAGAGATAAGCCTGGGGGTAGCACATCACTGTTTGCTGAGTGTTCTAGCAAGGTCGTTTGTTCTGCCATTCCTTTGGGACCCCTGGCCAGGGAGACAGAGTGCTAATCAATAGCAAGACATAAGGGGTATGGATTGGTTAGACATCATGGAAGAGTCTGGGAGCAGTCAAATAGGAATTAGACCTTTGCCCCATTAAAAAAAAGGTGGCCCAACTGAAAGGCATTTGCATGAATGCAGACCAAACCAGGAGGAGCTGGAAGCCCTTGTACCACCAGAAAGCTGTTAGTGGCCATCACATAAATGTGATGGGATGACTGACACAGCTGGGATGCTGTGTTGGGTGGCTATAAACTCTTTGGGAAGGGATAGGCCAGGAAGGAGAGGTGGTAGAGTGGCCCTGCATGTTGCAGAGTGTTTTGATTGTTTTAAGCTTAATTATGGTGGTGGTTGGGTTGAATGTTTGTGGATGAGAATTAGGAGAGAAGTCAACAAAGCAGATATCACAATGGGAGCCTTACAGGCAGGCAAACCAGGATCAAGAGGCAGAGAAAGTATTATATGTCAGAATCACTACCACCAGTTCTCCTGGAAGACTTCAGCTTACCACCAGGTTAGGTTGAAGTTTGATATTAGGAAAAAAAAATCCTCACCAAAAGAGTGTTATACCATCCGGAAACAGGCTACCCAGGGAAGTGGTGGGCTCACCATCCCTGGAGATACTTAAAAGGCATACAGATGTGATACTGAGGGACATGATGTAGTGATGACTTGGGAGTGCTAGGTTGATGGTTTGACTTGTCTCTGCTATGGCAAGTGCAGCATCATTCAGAAATTCACAACTTGAAAGCTGCCACAAGGGAGATTGGACGCCCCAAGTAAGTCTCCTGTGTAAGACAGAAGCAGACATGCATGAAAGAAACAACAAGCTGCAATCCAGAGCTCCTTCTTTCCCTCTTCTGCTGAGAGCAGCACAACAGCAGTCATGTCTGTCCTTCGTGGTAGGAGCACTTGTGTCTTGTGTACCTGGTTACTAAGATTCTCAAAACCATCAACTGTGTAGCACTGAAGAGGACATTGATGGTACTGTAGAGGTGTTAAAAGACAGGCCGTGGTTGTTTCTACCTTCTTTGGGTCCATCTTCAGCACAGGAAAAGGTTTTTATCTGCTGGAGCACTTGCCTAGAAGCATTTAAAGTCTTGTTGTGAAGCACAGCACGTGTGTTTAGTACAGACAACGGAGAGAAGTGCAAGGGAGTAGGTATAGAAATGGATGAAGAGGAGAGGGTCCCTTCTCAAAAGGTACTTTGCACCTCCTGTCATTTGTTGTCAATAGAAGTTCTCTCACTGGATTTGAGAGACTCACAAGAAGAGGAGACTGAGTGCTGTAAGAGCTGATCTAGATGAGATTCCATCTTCATCCTCTGCAATTTCACTGCAGTCTGAAGGATCACTCTTCTCTTGGAAAAGCTCTTGACTTTTTAAAGTGTTTATGATTTTGTGTGGAATAGCCACGGTGCACAAAACTGGAAGACACCAGTTCTGAGTTTACAGAACCCATAATTATGCTAAAGGAAAGCATAACCACTCACTTCTTGTTCTTAGTTCAACGGAAAACAAAACCAAACCAAAACCAACCTTGGAATCTGTAATCCATCTAATTCATATTTTAAAGCAATAATACTGACTTGGGCATGTTTTCAGCTTGGCACCTGTCTTTACAAGTGCCTGGAAACTTTTCTCAGGTCATAGAATGGTAAGGTTGGAAGGGACCTCAAGGATCATCCAGTTCCAACCCACTGCCATAGGCAGGGACACCTCCCACTAGTACAGGTTACTCAAGGCCTCATCCAATCTGGCCTTGAACACCTTCAAGGAGGGAGCATCCACAACCTCCCTGGGCAACCCGTTCCAGTGCCTCACCACCCTCACTCTAAAGAACTTCCTCCTAACATCCAGTCTAAATCTCCCCTCTGACAGTTCAAACCCATTGCCCCTTGTCCTGTTATTGCAGGACCTTGTTAATAATCCTTCCCCAGCCTTCCTGTAGGCCCCCTTCAGATACTGGAAGGCTACTATCAGGTCCCCTCGAAGCCTTCTCTTCTCCAGGCTGAAGAGCCCCAACTCTCTCAGCCTGTCCTCATAGGAGAGCTGCTCCAGCCCTCTGATCATCTTTGTGGCCCTCCTCTGGACCCGCTCCAACACTTCCATGTCCTTCCTGTGCTGAGGGCTCCAGAACTGCACACAGTACTCCAGGTGGGGTCTGACAAGAGCAGAGTAAAGGGGCAGAATCCCCTCCCTTGCCCTGCTGGCCACGCTGCTCTTGATGCAGCCTAGGACTCGGTTGCTGTCTGGGCTGCATGTGCACACTGCAGGCTCATGTTGAGCTTTTCATCAACCCAGACTCCAAGGTCCTTTTCCTCAGGGCTGCTCTCCAGCCATTCACCACCCAGCCTGTATTTGTGCTTGGGATTGTGCCTACCCAGGTGCAGGACCTTACACTTGGCCTTATTGAATTTCATGAGGTTGGCCTGGGCCCAGCTCTGCAGCCTGTCCAGGTCCCTCTGGATGGATCCCTGCCCTCTAGCAAGTCGACTGTGCCACACAGCTTGGTGTCATCTGCAAACTTGCTGAGGGTGCACTGATTCCTCTGTCCATGGCACTGACAAAGATGTTAAACAGCACTGGTGCCAGCACTGACCCCTGAGGGACACCACTTGGCACTGGTCTCCAGGTGGACATTGTGCCCTTGATCACCACTCTCTGGGTGCCACCATCCAGCCAATTCCTTATCCAGCAGTGGTCCATCCATCAAGTCCATGTTTTTCCAGTTTGGTGCCCAGGATGTCATGTGGGACAGAGTCAAATGCCTTACTCAGGTCCAGGTAGATGACATCAGTTGCCCTTCCCTTGTCCACTGTTGCTGTGACTTCACCATAAAGGCTGTATTTCTATTTCTAGAAAGGCTGTAGGGGTATTTTTGGGGCTGTGAATTGATGTGTTCTGATGCGTGGCCTTGTGAGGAATAAACTACCCAGGTGACTTGCGATAAAATTGGCTTCTAGTCCTGACTGTGTCAGGAATAAACTGCCCAGCTGACTTGTGATAGAATTGGCTTCTAGTCCTGATGGTGTCAAAGTCTTGTTTGGTGGCTGTGGAGAGTGACTTGATGACTCTGTGACTCTGTTTTCCCACCTTTAAAGCAAGGGTGCTGCTTTTATTTCCTTTGTAGAATGCTTTGAGGTCCGCTTTATCCCCATTACAAATAGCAGTCATCTATATTGTTCTTTTAAAACCATGGGAAACTGTGAATCTGTGAATCCAGCAGAGTCCCTACCACCAGTGGGGGTCCCTAAAATTATTCAGAATTCATAGCTGTGAGAGAGTGGCTGTTGTGCAGCTCCAGAGATGTGACTGCAGGTTCCACAGGTATGTGCAAGCTCGTTCTGAGCCCTCGCACCGCTGACAGGGTAGCCATGGTACTGTGGAGCTCAGCCTGTGCTGCTGGCTGCACCCAAGTAGTTCAGCAGGTGCTGGGGTGATGGTCTCACACTGAGCTCCACACTGCTGCAGTGATGACATTGCCAGTATCTATCCTAGTTAATTTAAAGCTATCTCAAGTATGTCTGCACAAGCTGCAGTCAGGCAGTGACGGCAGTATAAAAATACACTCTACAGGAGGACACCACAGGCAACCAGACCTCTAGAGAAGGCATTTTGGTTACATTTGCAATCAAGCATGGGATGCCAGCATCATTTCAATTTTACCTTGGTTTATCATTCTTCATACCATGCAATACAGCCCTCCTCTCAAAGTAAAGGAAGGTTTTGTTAGTTCTCTTCACCTGCAGGAATGGTGCTCGTGCTAAAAATAGGAATTAAAATGCCTCCATTCTCAATTTACTTGCCACTTTATCCTGATATAACTCTCAACTACCTATTTTTCTGGTTTAAAACGTGGAGGAAGCTTTAATATCGTGACAGTAATGCTGAGAGGTAGGTAGCACTCTCCTGTTTTGAGAGAAAGAGAGAAATCAATCCTAGAATCATTCAATGGTAAGGTTGGAAGGGACCTCAAGGATCAGCTAGTTCCAACCCCCTGCCATAGGCAGGGACACCTCTCACTAGTACAGCTCATTAAAGACCTCCTCCAACCTGGCCTTCAACACCTCCAGGGAGGGAGCAGCCACAACCTCCCTGGGCAACCTGTGCCAGTGTCTCACCACCCTCACTGCAAACAGCTTCCTCCTAACATCCAGTCTAAATCTCCCCTCTGCCAGTTCAAACCCATTGCCCCTTGTCCTGTCATTGCAAGACCTTGTCAATAGTCCCTCCCCAGCCTTCCTGCAGACCCCTTTCAGATATTGGAAGAGAATCAAGGCAGAGAAAAAGTTATCTGCTGTGAACTAAACATCCTTAGGGATGCCAGTGGTATTGAACCACCTGGGCCACATCAGTTAATAAGTAACTCACTGACTACCAACTGCATATTAATCATTTTTGGCCCAGACCCACTCTTTTTGTACACCTTAAAATGATGCTTGTAACAGAATTCTTAAGTACACCTTAAAACAACACAACAAATTAAGTCTTGAAGTCTGGGTTGATGAAAAGCTTAACATGAGCCTACAGTGTGCACATGCAGCTCAGACAGACAACCGAGTCCTAGGCTTCATCAAGAGCAGTGTGGGCAGCAGGGCAAGGGAGGGAATTCTACCCATTTACTCTGCGCTCCTCAGACCAGACACAGACCTGGAGTCCTGTGTGCAGTTCTGGAGCCCCCAGCACAGGAAGGACATTGGAGTGGGTCCAGAGGAGGCCACCAAGATGCTGAGAGGGCTGCAGCAGCTCTGCTAGGAGGACAGGCTGAGAGAGTGGAGGCTCTGCAGCCTGCAGAAGAGAAGGCTTCCAGGAGACCTTAGAGTAGCCTTNTTGCCCGGGGAGGTTGTGGCTGCTCCCTCCCTGGAGGTGTTGAAGGCCAGGTTGGAGGAGGCCTTGAGTGAGCTGTACTAGTGGGAGGTGTCCCTGCCTATGGCAGGGGGTTGGAACTAGGTGATCCTTGAGGTCCCTTCCAACCTTACCATTCTATGATTCTATAATTCAGTGCTCCATAAATTGTATGGTGCAAAGTATCCCTTTAGGCTGTATCAGATAAATACAATGTGTTAGGAGTGATTCTGAGTGATGGCACTGTAGGGGGAAGGCACCTTAAAAAAATAAAGGAGTCATGATCACATATTTTTTTGTATTGGAGTCTTCCCATCTTAACAGATTTAGGTTATTTGCCTCTCAATTCAAGTGCTTGTGGGAAAGGTGTCCACTGCAAAGATTTGGTTTTAAGTCCTGTTAGCCGTGCTAAGTATCAGTTCATTTGGCAAAACATTCTCACAGCAAACACTTTGTGCCACTTTCAACGCTGTTCGATGGCTGATTCCTCAAAGATCTATTCTGAGTGCAGAGAGGAGCCACATGATTCATTCAGCTTGTGCATATCTATTTTATCTCGATGGAAGGATTATATATGGAGGAATAAAGGTTTGTTTAACAAAGTATCATTAATCACCCTGTCCGGAAACGTAGACTTTGCAGGAGCGTGCTGCAATTTGCATCCTTTTTTTTTGCTGTGCCATGCCAGCGCTGCTGGTAAGAAATAATAAACCTGTGCTTATGAAAAGGACAGGTTTAAGATGAAAATAATTCTGTCTGAGAACGGGGAGAGTGCTACAGGATCCCTGTTGTCTGCACTCGTTCAACGGCAGAAACCCTGTATTTGCAATAAATTCCTTTTGCTCTGGATGAGTTCTGCATTTTCAATGAGGTTAACTTGGCAACATTCTAGTTGATTTTAATAAAAATAGCTGCTTTGAGGACGGGGAGCTGAGGTTGCCAAATTTACAGCTGCCTTGCACAATTACTCTTACACCTCCTTCAGGGCTACTTAGAACCAGTAAGCAAATTAAGTGTATCGATTGCAATTTTGTTGGACTAACCCTTTTTTTCTTAAGGAATAAACTTGATTCCTTTCAGTATGTGTCTGCTCAGAGTGATCTCTTTTCTTTTCAGCCATAACACAAAGACAACATCATGGCTGGATCCACGACTTGCGAAAAAGGCTAAACCTCCAGAAGAGTGCAAAGAAAATGGTAGGTTATTAAGTTTTCCTTGCTGCTCAGAGGGGATTTGCCTCTATGTGTGTGTGTGTGTGTGTGTGAGTGAGTGCTTACAAAAATCAGGCATTTGGGGGGAATGACGAAAGGTGTTTAATTGCTGCTTTGGTTAGAAGCCATAAGTGATACCAGTTCTCAGCGTGCCATGTGTTTCTGCTTTTTATTCTCCTTTCTGATGCCTTCCAAAGCTGAGGATCACAAGTGTGTTTTCTGCCTGTTGTGTGTGTGACTCGGGGACTGACCCTCTCCCTCATCTCCTACAGAGAACTTTGGTCTGCAGCACAGAATCCCTTTTCAGGTTCTGAGCTTTTAATCTACAGGCGATTCCATGCATAAGGGAAACTAGCAGCACCGTGGGAATATGAATATTGTTTGATTTGTATTTAAAGGTACAGTGCTATGCTATTTGGAAGGCAATTTAAAGAAAATAGTGTCTGATAAAAGAAGGGTGTGGGAGGGAGGAAAGAGATCAGTGTCTGTCAGAGTTCAGGGCTGGATTTGGGGGGGGGGGGACTGCATTGTTAATGGATTACAAATTAAAAGCATAATTACTGTTGAGGGTGCTTAAAGGAGCTGTAGCTGTTGTGTAGGAGAGATGACTGCTGACATTCAGAGATCTGAAATAATACAGATGATCTTCAACTGTCTTATATGCATTCAGTATAATTTCTACTTTTGCTCTCATAAAGTTTCAGTTATCAAAATGATTTAATAAACCTGAAGCAAAAATGTATTTTAACACAGCTTTTTTTTTTTTTCTGAGGAGGTTTTGGGTTGGTTTGGTTTTTTGGTTCTTTTTTCCCCCTGATTTTATAGTTCATTGTCAGTTTAATTAGCTAGTTAAAAACTAATGCTTTCTAAAAGACTTCTGCTTATTATTGTGAGATACAGAGGACCAAATGCATGCTGTGTGCATTAATTCTATGCATTTTAAAGTATTTTAAGTGTTTTAATAGGATTTTGTGTACTGTGTCTGTCTGAATTTTCCTAATTACACTAATTTAGTTCATGTAAATGCTATAAACAGAAAGAAATCTCAGTTGCATTTGAGACTGATAAAGAGGTCACTGAGGAGTTTCTGGCTCCATGAAATACAGGGTCAGTGGTTTGGTAAAGACCATTCCTGGGGGGTTTTGGGGGGTTTTTTGGGTTTTTTGGGTTTGGATCTGTGTTTTTTTGTTTTTTGTTTGGTTTTTTTTTACGGTAAATGGCTTCATTTTGAAACACTGCAAAAATCCCTTCCTCATTTCAGCAGTAATTCTGACGTTCTCTTCTGACATCAGAAATTCCATGTCTGAGCAATTTGGTGATGCTTATTTTGGCACTGCCAGCACTAGCTCCAGAGTAAATTCTACAGTGAAGACAACAGAAATGTCTCACTGAAACAAAACAAGGGCACAGGAGTTTCCCATCCTAAATCCTTCGAATTACTTATAAGAAACTATATCTTTGCCTGCTCCACAGGGAATAATAGTGGGAAAAGCAGAAGAAAATGTCTATGGAACAGCATATCAGAGAGTTGCTTGCAGGAAATGTGTTTTCCTTTCTCTTTTTTTTTTTTTTTTTTTTTTTCCTGTTAGCTGCTGTACACAGAGATCACAACAGGCACTGAAATATTAAAATATAAAAATACCTGAAACAATTTTAAAGTGAATGCATTAAAGAAACAGAATAATTTTGCAGCTATTAACTACAGGATTATGGAATTACTCCAGTATGCTGGGTCATGTTGTTCTTTTAAGGGTTGTTCAGCTCATTAATGCAAACTACTTGAAGTGAAGCATAAAAGACTTTAGGGAGAGATTTTGTGTTCTTACAGAGATTGTTCTTGCAGCATCCTCTCTCTTTTATTTTTTCCTAAGGTCCTTTGGTTGCTCAAAAATGTGGGCTGGGTTTTGTGATTTTTTTTCTTTTAAGGGTTTGGTTGGTTGGTTGAGTTTTAATCAAACACCTGCAGAAGAAAGAAAAAAAAAAATACTTCTTAAAAAAATCACTCACTGTACCTTGCCACTGAGGTCCAACACCAGGAAATTCGTTACAGTACTCAGGGCTTTTGGAATTTTTGTTTAACGCTAATGTCAGGACAAGGATTAATTTCACACGCGTCTCGGCTACGGCTTGGGAGATGGGGTTTGTGCCAACTACCTTCTCTGTTACACTTCACGATTTCTTTTGGCACATTTGACTCAGAGATTGGAATTTTTAGAGAGATGTCAGTGTTTAGATAGGAAATTATACTTACCTTGCTGCCTCCTCGCTATCGGCATGACTTGCGCTTCGTTGACACGCGTTTTGTCACGGCTGAAACGCGCATCGATTCCCTGGGATAGGTTATGATGTCCTTAGCACCTGTCAACTTCTGCTCTCGGGCTTCCATTCTCAACAACCCAACTTCCATGTTCCTATTTCAGTGCAAATCCTGCCAAATCCTCCTCCTTCATTCTGCCACCAGCATGTGGTTTCCACACCAGACAGCATCGAAGCAGCGTTACAATATTTGAGTCCCATTGTTCCGGGCTAAGGATACTGAGACTGCCTCTGCTCCAGGCATCTTCCCGCTCCCATTCTCAGCTCTTCAAATTTCCTTTGTCAAATATGTTTGTCTTCATTTTCTCTACCTGCAAATCCCAGGGCTTACTCATTCCTCTTTGCAAAATCTGAAGCAACCTTCCAGCTCATCCCTCCTCTTGGAAAAATTTTCACGTGCTTTTACCAAGATATTGACAAGCTCCACCAAGTCAAACTGGCTTTGCCTCTGTGCAGTGGAGTCTCTTGTTTGCCTTTAGTGACACCTGATGCTCTAAACCCTGTTGTAGGTCAGAAGATCTTAAGGGCTGAGCTTTATGTGTCTCTTTTGTGGAACTTCTATGAGAAAAAACACTTCATTTTCTTTGAGATCTCAAATGGCAGAGAAATGTTGAGGTACTGGAAGGTGTCCAGAAAAGGGTGACAAAGCTGGTGAGGGGCCTGGAGCACAGCCCTGTGAGGTGAGGCTGAGGGAGCTGGGGGTGTGCAGCCTGCAGAAGAGGAGGCTCAAGGAGAAGACCTCATTGCTCTCTGCAACTACCTGAAAGGAGGTTGTAGCCAGGTGGGGTTGGGCTCTTCTCCCAGGCACCCAGCAACAGAAGGAGGGCACACAGTCTCAAGCTGTGCCAGGGGAAGTCTAGGCTGGATGTTAGGAGGAAGTTGTTGGCAGAGAGAGTGATTGGCATTGGAATGGGCTGCCCAGGGAGGTGGAGGACTCATCATCCCTGAGAGGTGTTGAAGCAAAGGCTGGATGGGGCACTTAGTGCCATGGTCTGGTTGATTGGCTAGGGCTGGGTACTAGGTTGGACTGGATGAGCTTGGAGGTCTCTTCCAACCTGCTTGATTCTATGATCTTTGAAGGAAGAGTCGCCTGGTTTTGTTTGTGTGATTCCTATCTCAGTTTCACAATAGCAATAAGCAGAAATAACTGTCACCTTTTCAATAAGAACTAAATTTCCACCCCACCCCCTCCCATTTCTGATTTCCTCCAGAAAATCTTGACTNCCATGAGGATGCTCAGAGGGCTGCAGGAGCTCTGCTGTGAGGACAGGCTGAGAGAGTTGGGGCTCTGCAGTCTGGAGAGGAGAAGGCTTCCAGGACACCTTAGAGTAGCCTTCCAGTATCTGATGGGGCCTACAGGAAGGCTGGGGAGGAACTATTGACAAGGTCTTGCAATGCCAGGACAAGGGGCAATGGGTTTGAAGTGTCAGAGGGGAGATTTAGACTGGATGTTAGGAGGAAGTTGTTTGCAGTGAGGGTGGTGAGACACTGGCACAGGTTGCCCAGGGAGGTTGTGACTGCTCCCTCCCTGGAGGTGTTGAAGGCCAGGTTGGAGGAGGCCTTGAGTGAGCTGTCCTAGTGGGAGGTATCCCTGCCTATGGCAGGGAGTTGAAACTAGCTGATCCTTGAGGTCCCTTCCAACCTTACCATTCTATGATTCTATGAATTAAATATTTGGGAGGGTTCTTATGTGGAACATTTCTTTTACATTATTGCTCGGGTGGAGTTTTTTCACCTCGAAACCAATTTTTATCTAAAGTACTCCAGAATGATTCTGTGAGCAGACTCCCTGGTTACTGCATTTTCTGTTATTACATAGCAGACTCAGGGTTTGCATGGTTACAGGTATATTATGTTAATGGTCTACTAAGGAAACCTGTTCCTTGGGAGAGAGTGTGGAAAAGAATGACAAGTCCCACAAGACAGTAGGGAAGTGTAGTTTAATATTGAAAAGAAGTTTAGCCTTAATAACATCCCAGGCTTTAGCAAGTTCACTTTTTGGTTCAATAATAGAATAATTAACTTTTTTGAAAGTCTTTGTTTTAAGGAACTTTTCATTAACAAGTTTATGGATTAAATACCTGTGGAAATTTCCTGAGGGCATATATGTCAGATTTCCTTTACTTCATTGCTGTAATTTTAACTTACTTCATTACTAGTCCATCCTAATCCTGATCAGAGGGCTGGAGCACCTCTCCTATGAGGACAGGCTGAGAGAGTTGGGGCTCTGCAGCCTGGAGAAGAGAAGGCTTCGAGGGGACCTGATAGTAGCCTTCCAGTATCTGAAGAGGGCCTACAGGAAGGCTGGGGAAGGATTATTTACAAGGTCCTGCAATGACAGGACAAGGGGCAATGGGCTTAAACTGGCAGAGGGGAGATTTAGACTGGATGTTAGGAGGAAGTTCTTTACAGTGAGAGTGGTGAGGCACTGGCACAGGTTGCCCAGGGAGGTTGTGGCTGCTCCCTCCCTGGATGTGTTCAAGGCCAGATTGGATGAGGCCTTGAGTAACCTGTACTAGTGGGAGGTGTCCCTGCCTATGGCAGGGGCTTGGAACTAGATGATCCTTGAGGTCCCTTCCAACCTTACCATTCTATGATTCTAATCAGGAGTCTCTGCCACTCTTAACTCTCCCTTTCTTTTTATATCAACCTGCTTTCTGCATCTCTCAGTTTACAAATTGCAAGTCTCCACCACTCTTAACTCTCCTTTTATTTCATATCAACCTCCTTTCTCCATCTCTGTTTTCAAATTGCAAGTCTCCACCACTCTTTAATTCTCCTTTTATTTGATATCAACCTCCTTGCTCCATCTCTCAGTTTTCAAATTGCAAGTCTCCACCACTCTTAATTCTCCTTTTATTTTATCATAGAATCATAGAATGGTAAGGTTGGAAGGGACCTCAANCTGTCGTTGCAGGACCTTGTAAATAATCCCTCCCCAGCCTTCCTGTAGGCCCCCCTTTCATATCAACCTCCTTTCTCCGTCTCTCAGTTTTCAAATTACAAGGAGGTTTAGGCCTACAAATAGAACTTTGGTTTCACCTAGAATTTATCTGTCATCTTTCTTTCCATCTCCTCTACACCCACCAAGTTGACTGCAAAATATAGCTGTCTATTTAGGATGAGCCATGTTGCCTGTGAACTTCATTGACTGTGAACATCAGCTCTGTTTTGACAATTAGAAGTCACAGGTGTCTGATTTTCACATGGAGAAGGACTTTTCATAAGGGTGTCTAGCAACAGGACAAGGGGGAATAGTTTAAAGCTGAGGGAGAGTGGATCTTAGGAAGAAGTTCTTCAGTACGAGGGTGATGGGACCATGGATTCGGTTGCCCAGGGATGTTGTGGATGTTCAGAGCCAGGCTGAATGAGGCTTTGAGCAGCCAACTCTAGTTGAGAGGTGTCCCTGCCCATGGGAAGAAGGTTGAAGTAGATGATCTCTGAGGTCACTTCCAGACTGAACCATTCTATGATTCTAACCACCTGTACGTAGGCAAACTTCTGCATTTAGCCATCTTCATCTTGAACTGAACCACATCAGCCTGCCTGTTATGTCAAGTCCTTTGCCTCATTCCTGTAGTCACAGGTGATACCTTTTGGCATCATATACAGCTTTATTATTATTAATGATAATAATAATATAATAATTTAGTTTTGTGGTTTGGGGGTTGGGATTTGTGGTGGTTTTTGTTTTTTTTTTTTGTTGGTTGGGGTTTTTTTGTTTGGTTTGGTTTTGGGGTTTGTTTGGTTTTGGGTTTGGTTTGTTGGGGGTTTTTTTGGTTGATTGGTTTTTTGTTTGGAGGTTTTTTTTGTTTGTTTGTTTGTTTTTTGTTTTGGGATTATTTTTGTTTGTTTGGGGGATTTGTTTTAAATTTGTTTGGGTTTTTTCTGGTTTTGCTTTGTTGGTTTTTTTGTTTGTTCATTTGTTTATGGTTGACTCTGCAAACCAAATCTCCTTGTGCAGACCAGACAGCACCAACTAAGCTCAGGGTGTAACATTTGTGGGAGTTTGTTTGCTTAGGGCTTGTTTCTTTTCCTAGAATCATAGAATGGTAAGATTGGAAGGAACCTCAAGGATCATCTAGTTCCAACCCCCTGCCATAGGCAGGGACACCTCCCACTAGTACAGCTCACTCAAGGCCTCCTCCAACCTGGCCTTCAACACCTCCAGGGAGGGAGCAACCACAACCTCCCTGGGCAACCTGTGCCAGTGTCTCACCACCCTCACTGCAAACAACTTCCTCCTGACATCCAGTCCAAATCTCCCCTCTGCCAGTTTAAACTTTGGTTGGTTGATTTTGTCTTGGGGTTTTTTTGTGTGGTGTTTTTGTGGGTTTGGGGTTCGTTTGGGGTTTTTTGGGTTTTTTGTTTGTCTTTTTGGTTGTTTTTCTGGATTTTTTGATTTTGTGGGTTTTGGGGTTTTTTTGTTAGCTTGCTTAAGGTTGACTCTGCAAACCAAATCTCCTTGTGCAGACCAAACACCTGCTAAGCTCAGGGCATAACATTATTTGATTCAGGGGCAATGTATTTATCTTGGAGCTGTCTGTATTTCAGCTAAATTTAGTTGAAAACTAACAATAGATGGCTTTAACAGAGGGAAGTGGTGAACAGACAGCTACTATGAACCCATAAAGTTCATTTCCCTGGGAAACCAAAGTAGAAAGAGATCCTATATTGAAAAGTAGCTTTTGCATTTTGTGTGGTCCTGCATGGCCCTGAGCACTGCGCTTCTCAATGTGGTATTCTGCCCATTTTCCCTCATGGGCTTGGCTTTGGGGTTTTGAGGTTGGGTTTGGGTTTTGTGGGGATTTTTTTTTTTTTTTGGTTGGTTGGTTGTTTTTTGTTTGGTTTGGGGTTTTTTGGGGTTCGTTTGCTTGTTTGGTTTGGGCTTTGTTTGTTTGGTTTTGGGGTTATTTTTGTTTGGTGGGGTTTTTTTTGTTTGTTTTTTGTTGTTTTGGTTTGGTTTGTTTTTTTCTGTGGGGTTTTTTTGTTCATTTGTTTACGGTTGACTCTGCAAACCAAATCTCCTTGTGCAGACCAGACAAGTACCTACTAAACTCAGGGTATGACATTATCTGATGCAGGGAGGACGTTCTTTACAGTGAGGGCGGTGAGACACTGGCACAGGTTGCCCAGGGAGGTTGTGGCTGCTCCCTCCCTGGAGGTGTTGAAGGCCAGGTTGGAGGAGGCCTTGAGTGAGCTGTGCTAGTGGGAGGTGTCCCTGCCTATGGCAGGGGGTTGGAACTAGGTGATCCTTGAGGTCCCTTCCAACCTTACCATTCTATGATTCTGTGTCTCCATATGAACATGTTAAGTGATTTCAAACCAGAGAGGAATCACTGTGTACAGTCAGCATGGATAGGAGATGATCTTTCTGGGAAGGCAAAAGCAAACAATTCCCCACCACAGCTGATGTGGTCACCTCTTAGGTACTTGCTGCAGCATCTGATGTCGTGTGCTGGTGTCTGAAAGGGAATCCAAATCCCCTCATGTTGGCAGCTTATTTGTGGGTAGGAAGTTAAGTAAAATATGAGAAAGCAGAAAGGCTGCACAGTGGAGCTGAAGACAGAAAAGAGGAAAGGTTAATCACAGGCTTGCATCTTGAGTCTTGATCCTCTCCACAGCTCAGCGAAATGTTCAAGGATCTGAAGTGTTGACATCCATCTGAGAGCCAGAGGCCTCTGCAAAGGCTTCCCCTGCATCCTCTCCTGAGGACAGAGCTTTTATGTATTTCTCAAAAAAGTGTGTGAGACCTATTTCTTCTCATCTAAACCTTTCTCTTTTACAATCTGGAAAAGATACCAACATGCAAGTGAGAAAAGTACTTGGAGTAAGCTCCTCTGCCAGGTCAGGTGCAGAATATAATGTCAGATTAGCCAGTAGAGGGAGAAAATACAAGAGCAGCATAAAGCATGACATTGTCCCTGGATATTTTAAACCATCTCCTCTGGGATGATTTGAGTTGCTGTGCCAAAGACTTCTGTGGGTTTTTTTTTCCCCCAAGCAGTGTTCTTTCCCCAAGCAGTGTTTGCAGAGTTCAGCTGAGAGTGCCAGGCACACAGGAGTAATTTGACTGCAAACTTTTGATGCTGCTCTGAAAATGCTTTTCAGTTCAGACATCAAAACCTTTCCTGTTCTGGGCCTGAGTCACTTCTGAGAAGGGGCTGCCCATCATGCAACTGCTGCCTGGTGGCTTTGTGATATGAACAAGTGACTAGGAATTAGGAAATGGATTGACAGACTACCAAATTCACTCCCAGTTTTGACTTAAATCCAGGTGTTTGCAAATGATAAGAGCACTGCATCTTTAAACTGCAGAGTTTTTTACTTAGAACTCTCTTGGGCAGATTATTAACCCAATTTTAAAGTAGTATTTAATGCCACCAATTTTGTAATGCAGCTGACATTACTTGCAGTAATATTGATCACCATGAATTTTTTTTTCTGCAGTTTAAGTACATATTGAATATACTTTTTAAAAAAAATATTATTTTTTTTTTAAACTTGCATTTTCAGTTTGGGGCTAATTAAACAATAACAAAATCTCTAGAGCTGCCATGACCTTTGGAAGGACATCTTGTGCTGGCAACACCAACTGGACATTAATTGACAACAACAAAAAAAAAAACCTTTCCATGCAAAAGTCACAGTAATGATCATAAAAATAAGAAAGAGGACACCTCATTAGTATTTAATCCTGTGAGTTCAGAACACACTTCTCTGCACAGCCTGGTTGCAGTGGCTTATGAGAGTAATTTTTATAGAATCATAGAATCATAGAATGGTAAGGTTGGAAGGGACCTCAGGGATCAGCTAGTTCCAACCCCTTTGTATAGGCATGGACACCTCCCACTAGCACAGCTCACTCAAGGCCTCCTCCAACCAGACCTTGAACACCTCCAGGGAGGGAGCAGCCACAACCTCCCTGGGCAACCTGTGCCAGTGTCTCACCACCCTCACCGCAAACAACTTCCTCCTAACATCCAGTCTAGATCTCCCCTCTGCCAGTTCAAACCCATTGCCCCTTGTCCTGGCATTGCAGGACCTTGTCAATAATCCCTCCCCAGCGTTCCTGTAGCCCCCTTCAGATACTGGAGGGCTACTGTCAGGTCCCCTGGAAGCCTTCTCTTCTGCAGGCTGCAGAACCCCAACTTTCTCAGCCTGTCCTCAGAGCAGAGCTGCTGCAACCCTTTGAGCATCCTCGTGGCCTCCTCTGGACCCACTCCAACACTTCCATGTCCTTCCTGTGCTGAGGGTTCCAGAACTGCACACAGGGCTCCAGGTTGAGTTCTCCAGTTTCTTCATCCTTCCATAAGATTTAGGACAAAATAGCTGTCCACATGCATCTGCCTTGACTGACTATGCCTGGGGGCCAGCCCTGAATAACCTGCTGGTATCTGCTGGGGGAACTCTTAGATGCAGTGCTTTCAGCTGAAATGGACTATTAAAAGTATTACTCTGCTTTCAGAACCATTGCAGTTTCTCACTTTCTCAGACATACAAATCCCTGTAGAGTACTAAACTTAATCTTAAATAGAGTTGGTAATTGCAAGGATAAGAACGACTAAAAGTAGTGGAAGAATATTTGTGTTCCTTGACTGTTCAGCTAGCACTTGGCTGTCTTGCACTCACTGCTGCAACTCCTCACCCAGCTGCTGAGTTAAGCTGCCCAGGACCCTGAGGCATCCTCTGGCTGCCTGCTGACAGGCTGCAAGGATGCCTGTAGGTGCTGTCAGCCTGATAGTAACTTCCAGTGCCCTCAGGATTTGAGAGGTTGCTAAATGCAGGGTGAGTAAGCTATTAGTGTGTCCTGTGGTCCTTGTTGAGGCTTTCATTCTAATTAGTTCATATTGTGAGGGAAAAAAAAAATGACTTGAAGCTTCACTGCTTTGTGGATGTGGGGTTACCTGAGAATTTATTTAACCAGAGTGACATCTCACTCTTGCTAACCTACACCTCTGGCACGTTGGCACTGCAATACTGACATTGTTTGTTCTGCTTGACACTGGAGATAACTCCAGAAGCTACAGAGCTTTGTGTGTGACTGTGAAACTTTTAAAATGCTCTGAGACACTCAGCTGAAATACTTAATTGAGATATAGAATCATAGAATGGTTTGGGTTGGGAGAGACCTCTAAAGGTCATCTAGTCCAACCCCATTGCAGTCCTCTGTTGCTCAGAGTCTTGTTGAACCTCACCTTGAATATGTCCAGGGATGACCTGTTCCAGTGTTTTAGCATCCTTGTGGTGCAGAACTTGTTCCTGACATCCAATCTAAATCTGCTCTTCTCTACTTTGAAGCCGTTGGCCCTAACTTGTTCCTGATATCCAGTCTAAATCTCCTCTTCTCTAATTTCAAACTATTGCCCTTGGCCTCTGGAAACAGTCTCTCTGTAGCCTTCTTGTAGGCCACTTCAGGTACTGGAAGGCTGCTGCTAGGTCTGCCCAGAGCCTTCTCTTCTCCAGGCTGAAGAATCCCAATTCCCTTAGCCTGTCCTTATAGCAGAGGTGCTCCAGGCCCCTGATTGTCTTTGTGACCCTCCTCTGGACCCTCTCCATCAGGTCCATGTCATTCCTGTGTTGAGGACTGGCTGAATTACTAATTTTTAAGTATGCCCCTTTCCAGCTGAAGTCATTATCACAACTATAACAAATGCCCCCTGTAAAGAATGTAGCATTTTCAGCAGTGAGGCAAGAGCTGGGCTTGTTTAGCCTGGAGAAGAGGAGGCTCAGGGCAGACCTCATTGCTGTCTACAACTACCTGAAGGGAGGTTGTAACCAGGTGGGGATGGGCTCTTCTGCCAGACAACCAGCAACAGAAGGAGGGCACACAGTCTCAAGTTGTGCCAGGGGAGGTCTAGGCTGGAGGAAGTGGGAATAGGATTAAAAATCAGGTACTCTGATTTCTTCTACTGATTTCAGAAGGAATTTCCATCTTTTGTTCTTTATTGGCATCAAAACCTGCTGTATGATCTTTGCTAAATGTGATGATGTGTATCAGTCTCAAGTTGTGCCAGGGGAGGTCTAGGCTGGATGTTAGGAGGAAGTTGTTGGCAGAGAGAGTGATTGGCATTGGAATGGGCTGCCCAGGGAGGTGGTGGAGTTGCCATCCCTGGAGGTGTTGAAGCAAAGCCTGGATGGGGCACTTAGTGCCATGGTCTGGTTGATTGGCTAGGGCTGGGTGCTAGGTTGGGCTGGATGAGCTTGGAGATCTCTTCCAGCCTGGTTGGTTCTGTGATTCTGTGGTTCTATGATATATTGAATAATACATTTGTAAATGGGTAAAAAGAAAAAAAAAAAAGAAAGAAAAAAAAAAAAGACTTATTTTGTAAAACCTTTTCAAATTGCAGTTCAATTTCTGAATTAAATAAACACATTCACAAGTGATGGACCCAAAAACAGAGCCAGCAAACTGGATCTAACATGCTAGTACAGTTCACTGCAGCAGAAATATGGTCTAAACCTGCATGCCCACCACAAAATGGTTATGGTAGCCTGTGTTTTCAGCTCCTCATGATCAGTTTCTGATATTCTACCCCTTTACTCTGCTCTTGTCAGACCCCACCATGAGTCCTGTGTGCAGTTCTGGAGCCCCCAGCACAGGAAGGACATGGAAGTGTTGGAGCGGGTCCAGAGGAGACCACAAAGATGCTCAGAAGGCAGCAGCAACTCTACTATGAGGACAGGCTGAGAGAGTTGGGGCTCTGCAGCCTGGAGAAGAGAAGGCTTCCAGGAGACCTTAGAGTAGCCTTCCAGTATCTGAAGGGGGCTACAGGAAGGCTGGGGAGGGACTATTGACAAGGTCTTGCAACGACAGGACAAGGGGCAATGGGTTTGAACTGGCAGAGGGAAGATATAGACTGGATGTTAGGAGGAAGTTGTTTGCAGTGAGGGTGGTGAGACACTGGCACAGGTTGCCCAGGCAAGTTGTGGCTACTCCCTCCCTGGAGATGTTCAAGGCCAAGTTGGAGGAGGCCTTGAGTGAGCTGTACTAGTGGGAGGTGTCCCTGCCTATGGCAGGGGGTTGGAACTGGATGATCCTTGAGGTCCCTTCCAACCTTACCATTCTATGATTCTATATTCTGAAGCATCCTTTATTCACTTTGCTGCCAAGGTAACTGGGTAGGCTTAGGTAGTTTTCAGCTCAAATGTGTAATGAAATTTTGAAAGTGAGGGAGACTTCTTAAGCTCCTCAAGAGAAACAGGACCAGACTTTCACCCATTCATATGTTTAATGAACTCTAAATTGGATTCCACTCACCACTGAAGCAGGTAGCAAAATTCTCACTGACTGCACAAGGTTGATTTTTGCCACTAAAATGCAAACATCATGTGGCATGAGGATAGAGGTGGCCTGAAATAGTCCTTCAAGGACCATTGAAAGGCATGCTCTAATGTGGGGAAATCTGAAAGAAAATCTTTTCATATAGAAAATCATAGAATCAAGAAGGTTGGAAGAGACCTCCAAGCTCACCCAGCCCAACCTAGCACCCAGCCCTAGCCAATCAACCAGACCATGACACTAAGTGCCCCATCCAGGCTTTGCTTCAACACCTTTCAGGGATGGCAACTCCACCACCTCCCTGGGCAGCCCATTCCAATGCCAATCACTCTCTCTGCCAACAACTTCCTCCTAACATCCAGCCTAGACCTCCCCTGGCACAACTTGAGACTGATAAACATCATCACATTTAGCAAAGATCATACAGCAGGCTTTGATGCCAATAAAGAACAAAAGATGGAAATACCTTCTGAAATCAGTAGAAGAAATCAGAGTACCTGATTTTTAATCCTGTTCCCTCTATAACATTAGTCTTTCAATCCTTGACTTGTAACCATGACTGATTTGAGAGAGACTATGGGATTAAATTAATTATAATATGTCCTAAGACACCTTCATTTTTACTGTTTCTCCTCCCCCTTGCTTTTTCTATGAAACCTCTTGGGTTTAAGAGAGTTCACTGATGAAAACAGAGTGGCAATTTTCTCCTTTATAAAAATTAATCTTCATAATCACCCCTTTTTAAATTTAATCCAGAAGGTTAGCAGCTTCAGCACATCAGAAGCTGAAAACAATTTGGTGCCTTTTGATGGGAAGTTTGCCTTCTTGTGCAGAACTGTTGGATCATAGAATCATAGAATGGTAAGGTTGGAAGGGACCTCAAGGATCAGCAAGTTCCAACCCCCTGCCATGGGCAGGGACACCTCCCACTAGCAGCTCACTCAAGGCCTCCTCCAACCTGGCCTTCAACACCTCCAAGGAGGGAGCAACCACAACCTCCCTGGGCAACCTGTGCCAGTGTCTCACCACCCTCACTGCAAACAACTTCCTCCTAACATCCAGTCTAAATCTCCCCTCTACCAGTTCAAACCCATTGCCCCTTGTCCTGGCATTCCCAGACCTTGGCAATAGTCCCTCCCCAGCCTTCCTGTAGCCCCCTTCAGATCCTGGATATTTCCTGGCAATCATTTTGAAGCACATCCCTAGCAGACAAGACTTGCCAATGTCTGTAGCAACATCAGTGTTGTTCAGATAATTTCAAAGGCAAATTATTAGTGGTTGTTTTTTTTTTCAGTGTTCTTAGGTTGTTGTTTGTTTGCAGTGTGCTGCATGTACAGTCAAGTGAAGGTGAATCCAGGTATTTCTGCAGGTTTAGCAGCTGAGCTTCACAAATGTAGTCACTTCAGGATTTCTTCTTAGTATTAAATGAATTCCTTATACTTACACCTCCTTCCTGCCTTCCTTTTTTTTTCCTTTTTCTTTCTTTCTCTTTTTAAAATTTTTAATATTTTTTTCTTTTTAATGTTTTTCTTTTTACTTTCATCTTCCTTTATTCTGTTTTTCTTTTTCTCCTTTTTATCTTCTCCCTTCTCCCTTCTCCCCCCC
>VWZE01013163.1:1238-11481 GCA_013396675.1 Eubucco bourcierii
AATGCTAAATTAATTTGATTGTGTGGCCTGAGTAAGAAAGATGGCAAGAAGTGTAACAGCTCAAACAGTATCTTCCACATTACAGACATCCATCCTACAAATGACAACAGTATGGATCTCTAATGAACAGGTTCTTCACAGGCCAAGAGGGATGACATTCTAGGACACTGATATTGGAAGAGGGTGTTTAAAGGTCCTTGCACACTATACAAATGCCAGAGTGTCTAGTTATTTTGATTAAGAGACCTTGTTCCTTGCAGATGAACTTTTTCAGAGTAGCCCTGTTGTCTGATCTTGGCTTGCACAAGCTGGTCTTTTTTTCCAAAGCCTGATTTCCTCAAAGCAGGTTAATGTTCTACATGTTGTCTTGTTTAAACTAGTTGAAGACCTACCTATAGGTGGACACTAAGGCTATTATAATCACATGGATATTTCAAGATAGTATGGATATCCGTAGAACTTCAAAATTAACCACATTTCAATAGGTAAAAATACACTTCCCTCTTTCTCAGTCTTGTTGGACAGAAAGAATTGCAGTTATCTGCTTTCACGGTGTCTCATTGTATCATTAAAATCAGCCTATACATTGATAGAGCTGTGCCCTCTGGACAACGCTGATCTTGAAGTCCAAGGTAAATACTTGAGAACTGGGAACAGAATGTCCTCTTTTAAGATACTTCAGTATAGATGATCAAAGAATGTTGAAACTAACAGTCTTCAGAAACAAGAACAGTTCTTTATATTGAGACAGCGTTTTTGTCATAAATGTTTCCTTTCAGATCTAATTTTTCATTTCCAAACTCTAATAGCTTACTCACTCCCCAGAAAATGAGATGTTTGACCAAAAATAAGAGCCTGAAAATCCTTGGTCCTTCAGTCCATTAAGGACTTTGTCATTATCCTTGATGTTACCTGTGAGGAACTCAGATGCTATTGATAAATAATAGTATCAATAGCTAGTTACCAATAGATGACTTCCTGTGTGGGAAATATTATTATCACCAGTGGAAGATTTCTGTTCCTTCTCCCTTCCATTCTCCCAGCAGAAAGATAATGTAGTAATGATAATTTTTACATTCATTTTTTTTCCACTCACCACTAACAGAATCAGAAAAGTTAATTCCAAGTGGCAAGACTGAGAGGGAAAGGACAGAGAACTATGTCAAATTACTTAGCTAGGAACTGAATCCTTCTACATTCCTGAGATAGTCCAAACCCAAAACCTCAAATCTGAACTTCCTCAGATCTTGGGAAAACAAGAATCTGTATGTGAATTTTGTGGTTTGACTTCTCTCTTAAACCTAGCCTACCTCATGAATCACTGATGCAAGAACATGCAGGCAAATCATTAGATGCCCTGCAATATCTTAAGAGAAAATAAATGAATCAGTTAAACTAAAAAGAAGAACAAGGGTGACAGGCTTTTTCTCTTCTGGGTTTTCTGTGTGTCAAATCTTGCTTTGGAGTACAGGGCCTGAGAATAAGCTCAGTTTGTCAGAGCAACATTTTACTTATTCTTAAAAGACAAGGACAAAACCATAGAACATTGGGATTTAAACTATATTTGGACGCTCAGCCACAACAACACACAATGGTAATGAGAAGCGAGAGCAAAGAAAGCGAAGCCAAGAATGATAGAAGTTTCTTTCCACTCATGCATAATGTTTTTGATATCCTTCTTTTCCCAATTCAGCAGTTCTAGGGCCCATAATTCAAGATGTTAAATTGCAAACCAAGAGCAAAACCAAGATTTGTGTGAGATGAACTAACTTGAGTAATGCAACTCATAATTACAAATATTTGTGAAGTACTTTAATGTATGGGAAGGGCTTTTTCTCTCTGTCTGCCTGCAACATATTCCTCTAACATCAAATGGCCCTGGCTTAGAGTTTTTGTCCACGTCATACCCTGCTCTTATTCACAATAGCATGGTGGATCTTAGCATTCCTTCAGGGTAGCACTCAACCTCTTGTCAGCAAGAGTATTTCAAGTGGGAAACACTGAAGGATCATTGCAATGACCTGCTGTAAGTGTGCAGCTTGTTGTCAGTGAAGATGGTCAGAAACATTCCAAAGGAACATGATACCCACCCCAAAATGCTGATTAATCAAAATCAGAACATTGTGGGAATGTGTCTGTTTTAACAGATCTTCTGGCAAAACACAGGCAGGTTTCCAAACCTGCCTGCTAGGCAGGTTTCAGTCAAAAGCCTGCCTGGTTTCATGCCAGCTTGCCAACTTAGCTCCTTACCAGTCTGTCCAGCAGTCTGCTGTCTTCAGGCCTCCCAATGTTAGGGCAGCTCGTTGAACAAAGAATCTCAGCACTGGGGTATCCTGAGTTTGCAGGCTGTCATGACAAAACCAGACTGGTAATTGGCCTTAAATGCAGGCAAGACCAGGGATGCCTGCCCCGAGAAGGAAAGGAAAGATGCTTGTCTGGGACTTGTGTACTGAGAGCAACAAATGAGGGTTGAAGATGAATAAGGCAACAAGGAGAGCAAGACTCCTGATTCCTTTTGCCCTGGTTAGTACTGCAACAATTTTGGTGGGATCCTGTTCTAGATTTGACACCCACTGAGAAAAGAACTAACTTGGCTGAATTACCGAAGTAATCAGATCAAAGTATGTGTATATGCAATGGAGTGTTTCAACTTTTTACTGTTCCAGGTTCCATTTGACTTCCTTCTGAGCTGAGAAGGACATTTGACTTCCTTTTGAGCTGAGAAGGACAGAGCATTTTTTGTCATGTGCTGGATTTGTAGAAGCACCAATTTGTGATGTGTACTCCATAGTGGTTGCATTGCATGTGGATAATAGACCAAGTTATTCCCAGCAGCAAAGGACTCTCTATGCACCTACTGTGCTGCACAGGTCTGTGACTGCCCTGAGAAAGAGTCCAAGTGTCAGTGGTAATTTCCTTACCAGCCTTGGTTTTTTGTTTTTTGTTTTTTTGTTTGTTTTTTTTTCCCTAAAAAACAACTCATGAACATAAAAGAAATATGACACATATTGCAACTTTGGGACCTCTTTACCATTCCCCTTACCATTTGAAGGGTGTGCTATTGCCATATAATGGGCTGGTGGGGGCTTCTGTCAGCTCTCAAACTACTGAGCTTTCCATCACTTGCTTGGTTGATCTCAAGTGTTCTGTGTCAGAAATGGTCACAAATTGTGCAAGTGGGATTCATTCCTGCCCTGGGGTAGGCATGAGGGCTGAGAACTTGTTGTGAAGATGTTCTTTATAAACAATTCTCTGAACTTTTCTTTTTAATAGATTTTATTTATTTATAATTTTTTGTCAACAATTTTATTTCATAAAAATTGTTGACAAAAAAAACTAAACCAGCTTTTTATTACAGAGTAATATGTCAATGGTGAAGGAATGGTCCATGGTTATTCTTCTGCACCTCGATGACACTCATTTATGGTTAATTATCCCAGGCAGAGTTTAGCCTAGGTACACTGAACAGGAGTACATCTGCACTTAGCTGATTTTTCTATCAACAACATAGTTCTGAGCTCATACATCTCAAGAAGGCATGTATTGTGCTGTCTAGACATGCACTCAGTTTAAGAGAGAAAAGGCTCGTGTCTGAAAAGGCTGCTTGTGCCAAGGAATTTTTCTTTCATTTTTCTTTTCAACCATTTTTTGAGCCAAACATAAGTAAAATCAAATGAAAATATGGCCTTGTCCTGAGAACTTACAGGGAATATGGAGAGAAATTCTAGGTTTGTTTTCACTAATTACATGGAGATCATTTGGGATTCAGACTAGAAAAAGGAACAATATCTTAATCTTTCCAGGTTTACTCACTGTTAAATACCCTTAGGAGGGTCTTGCATCACTGATCTCTTATTTTCCTCAGATTCTTTCTGAGGACATTCAAAAGAATATTTAGTTTCCAGACCTCTTTGTACTCTTCATCACCAGCAGTGGAAGCCTGGTCCCCTTGACCTAATTATGGACCACAGTTCTCTCACCACTCAGTAAGAAATTCACAGCTAGTGTTTCACACTTCAAACAAAATCATGCCAGACTTTGCCCCTTCGCTCTGTTCTTCTCTTTTGACTGTGATAACACACCTCAGAAGCTAAGTTAACAAATCTTGAGAAAGTTTTGCTATAGGATGTGTCATCACTAGGAGATGTAAGGGACAGACTCTGTCCTGTTCAGAAGAAAGGTCGGGTGACTTGCGAGAGCGTGTGCCATGTGCAGGTAATAATTGGACGGCAGGGAAAGAAAGTCCACCCCCTTAGTTTGTTGCCTCACTCTTTCTTGGCCTGATGCAGCTCACCTCTTAAAGTTAATTCAAATAACTTCTCCAGCTGCTCAAACAGAAATGTTGTATGGCTATCAAAACTATCTAAATTTGCTTGCCACTACCGTTGCAAGCTTTTCAAACCATTACTTGACTTACTGAATTTTTTTAATATTTTGCCCTGTATTTCAGTCAGCTCAGTGTAAAAGCAAGATTACAGCTAAGCTGAAAGTTTTCCTGTGTTGCTATGCCTTGTGTTAGCAGCAGCTCCAAACTCATAAATGGATTGATTTTTCTAGAGAGAAGTTACTCTTAATTCTTATCTGGATCACTAAATAAGGATTTCCTTTTCTCTAGTTTCAATGTAATTCCATAGTAGATTTTATCCATGTCTACGTGTTCTTACATAAGAGCTGTGTACTAAATATTCTTGAGAGATTGGTGTTTATGCATGAAGAACAATAGTATGATAGTTGAAACAGATTAACAGACTAGATTTCCATCTTCTATCTGAAGGAAAGGTACAGGCATTAACAGATAAGATACCTCTGAAATAGTTTTATTTACAGGCTGCTCAACCTTAGTGGTTTCAGTGAACTACATATTTCCCAACCCCACTCACTTAGTACATTAATATCCTTTTTTTTTGCATTTGCCATCTGAGTCTTGCATAAAACACAATGATGAAAACGGTGTCTATATTACTGTGTAAGTCTCCATCACACTTATTTTAAGATAATTATTTTTAAGCTAGCTAATAAGTAGTTTCTTGCATTTGATGCTCTATGAGGGAAATTTGATGTCTTAATACAGAACAAATACTAAAGGCAAGTTTACTTTGGCTTTTTGTTCCTGCTCTGGTGGCATTTTTTCTTCATATTAGGTGATTTTCTACCCATCTTCTACCCAATCCTAGAACTCTGCAATACAAGACCTAGGAAGCAATCAGTGTAACAGGAGTTTATACCAGCAGTGCCTGGTAGAGATTTTTCCAAATGGCTGTTAGACACAGCCCTGTTTCAGGCTTCTGTAGAAGTCACATTTTCTCACATCTCTAGGTTCCAGATGGGCTCACTTGCAAGAAGGGCATCTCCCTGATGCATGCATAGAAGGAAAACCTTTAGTTATCTGAGAATGTTAAGGGTGAAAAGGAATTATGACAATGCTATTCACAGTCCTCCAAGATTATCAAGCAGCTGAGCAGAGAATCTCGGGAGCAAAATCCTGATTAAGCCATCTGCCTGACTTTGAATTATGAAGTTCATGTAATAACAGTTGTTGAACAACCAGGAGCACACTTTTCAGAGGTCCCTGGTAAGTGTGTTTTCCAGATTCCCTACAGTCCTTGAGAGTGAGGGTCTAAGATTAAGATTTATACTTCATTATCTTACAAGACTATAATTAGCCTGCCCAGTGCTTGCACAGTTTCAACCTACCATAAACCAGTAGAATAGACATTCCCTGCACAGAACAAAGGCTTCTTCTTGTCTCTCTGCTAATCATTGCTGTGTGACAAACTTTTTATAGCTCTAGATGTCTGTAAGTTTACTACTCCATTTTCACTTCAATAGAACAAATTTCCAACTATTTTGAAAAGCATAGTGGCTTCAACAAATGACTCACTGATAATTACCGTCATAGGAAAGACAACTTCTCAGTACTTTAATACACATTCTACTAATTCTTAGTTATTATGGTCGTTGTAAAAATCCATCAAGCACTATTTGCTTTCGGCATCATTCCTCAAAGCAAAACATCATAGAAAAATGTCTTTCCTCAGTGTTTGTCCATCCTCAGTGGTGAAGCACACTAGACTTTCAAACATCTTAGTGAAAATCAAGTGAGGTACGTTTCTTTTACGTTTAGTGCTTTCATTTAAATAAGGATTACTCACAAACACACATCATAAAAGTCAGTGGGATGACTAACATGAACAAAGAAAGAATAAATGGCAAGTCCAAGTCTCAAATCTATATAATAAATGACTGCAAAACTCCCACCCCATTGGTGGGTTTCTTTACACCTTGGATCATGACAAATGAAACATCAAAGTAGATGACTGGAAAAGTAGTGGTAAGTAGTGCTAGTTCATATCTAAAAAACTCTAAAGAGTTATGACTTTCCCTTGTCTTGGCTCTGCTGGAGACCACATAGTGAAGGTTTTTAATTGCATCATCACTTTTCAGTAATCTCATTTAAATGACTAACAGAATCAGGCTTGTACTGACTGTCATTTGGGTAATTTTTATGCAAAACAATTCTGGTTTGTTTTGGAAATAAAATTGCTCATATTCATGTGGACAGAAAGCTGTCTTAAAAGGAAAATTTGAAAATGTGGAGTTTTTTCTGTTTGTTTGCTTTTTGAATGTTGGAGTTTTTTTCTGCTCCTTCCCCCCCGCCAACCTTCTTTTTTCCTTCTGTGTCAAAAAGCTTTGTTTCCTGGGGCTTTACACTGGAACTGGTCAGCAGTAGCTTCAGTTTCTATAGACTAGGAGAGTCTCTGGACATAAGGAAATTTTAAGACCTCTCCAGCAGAAATCTGGACATTACTTCTCAAGAAATTACCACTCCATATCAGAAATCCTGTAAATTATTGGCCTGGTTCATTTAATTGGAATGATTCAAATGTCAGCAGTGAGGCAGCTCTGAGTAACTGCACAGTTCAAATTTCCCTGGTCCTTGGCAACCTCTGAACAAGGTGCTATGAAGCTGGTACGTAATGTGCTGTTTGGTGAGTTTGTTTTATATCTGGCTGAAAACACTTGCTCTTGATGGCATTGCAGTGTCACTTGTCTCCCTTGTTCTCCAAGAGAAATTGCTGATCCTCAGTGGTGTGTCATCTCCCTCTTGCTTTTAAATGCAACTGTGCCTTGCCTTCTCGGTCAATGCAGAGTGCCTCTGCTAGCACTTGTACAGGGTGTGCTCCACGTTTCCTACTCATCATGTCAACTGCTCAGTCTCATATAGAAGGAAGATAACACTCATCTTTTTTTTTTTAATTTTTTTAACAGATATTCATAGTATTTCCCACTTTATATATACTATACACTTTATAAAATGACACGTTTTCACATTCTTGAGGGTTTTCCAGTGATTTTTTTTTTTTTGTCTGGTAGTTTCCCTCTGAAAACGAATGGCAATACAAGTTTTGGCTTTCCATAGTATTGGCAGCACTACCCCTGAGTTTCAGTAACAGCAGTGTTACACGCATTAACAGTATGTGTATTCATTAATTTAAAAAGTCTTTTTGAAAATACTTCTTTCAGTGTTTAAAATACTCAGGTGTAATTAGATACTTTCTTCAGACCCAAAGATACTATTCTCAAGCTTGTCTCTAAATATAAAAAAGGTAACACACCAGTGGCTTGGTGGGCAGAATTGCTAGCTATGTCCTAAGGAACAAGACATCTTTGTTTACTTTTAGACTCATATAAAATATTTTAATATTGTAACCTTATTTACATTGTAGCTCTGCCTGAGAATATATGAATATGAAAGCTATTCACAGTCATTGAGTTTGCTTTTGCACTTCTGTGTCATCTGAAGCTCATGAATGACCCATCAATCTTCATTTGGCTGTTGCAGTGCAAAAGTATCATGTAAATTTTCTTTATTTAGCCTGTGCACTTATTGTGCAATTTTGGGTGTTTCTTCACATTTAACAATTCCAGTAAACATTGCCTCACTTATGTCTGCCTAAGCTACAATGTGAAGATCCGTTTCTCCTGGGTTTGCTTTTAGCAAGAGTATATTACAGCACAAATATTTTTCCAGTACAGTTTCCACAAATGTTCCCAAGTGCATGTAAATGTTTTGATTAATGCTTTGAACTGTAGTCAAATGACTTGCCTTTTTCTTTAATTTTTTTTCTATCTTTGATCTTTATAAAATCACAGTATCATCTATTCTATGAAACTTTCACTAGTACTCATCTTGAGAAGGAAGCCCTGGAGGACTTGCTTAGCATTAAACATTTTTGAGTACTGATCACATTAAATATATAATAAGATTGGTGAATATAGTTTTCTGTGATGGCATAGTTTTCTGCAATACAAGGAGATGTAAGATTATAAGCAGATTTTACTATATCTTCAATTAATTCCTATGTGTGTATGTATTTATAACACATTAAAAGATATTTTATTTCTATTTTGCTCCAAAGTATATGTTATTTCAATTATTATGTTGTATTCTATGTGGGCTACAATAAAGGTGAGGAAATAGAGCCTTTCTTCTTAGGGGGCACTGAGACTTGTACTGTTGACTTCAACCAATTTTAAATTTCAGGCTGGGTCATATTGTGAGCTTATAGTACAGAATGCCCAAGAGGCATAGACACAAGAAGTGAATGGAAAAAAGCCAAGGTTAGAGATGACAGACATATCTTGCTGTCGTATTTCTGTTAATTACTTTTCAAATGCTCCTTTCCTAGAACTTCCATGTAGTACTATGACTCAGTATAGGCTCAGCAACACTCATTACACCTAAATCAGAAACTGCATTAAGAGGGTTTAAGTCACGTAGTAAAAAAAACACTGGTGAATATAAAGGAGTTGAGGTTAATGTTGTACCATCCAAAAACAAGGATAAATTCTGCCATGCTAGACTCAGTTGAGAATTCACATAGAGATCTTCATGGCTTACTTCATCCCTTCAGTAGGAAAATCAGCAGAAGTGGATAATCATAGAAAGAATTGCTATTTAGAGTTTTCCCAAAAGTCTTAGGCTTTGTGCAGAATGCTAGCTATGGCTTTCATCCATACTATTTTTTTCTGTATCTCAGGAGAGAAGGAAAATGGTATGCTCCTTCAGCTGTATCAGCATTCAGCACTCTATCTCACCTTATCCTTGGACTTGTCAACTTCCTAGTGTAAGGTTTGGAGTAAGAATAAGTTTTGCAGTAAAAGGTTTTGACTCTCCTGACCTCCACATAGTAGGAGCAATGTGAAATTTATATTTCACATATTTTATATATGTGAAAGTTATGTTTCCTATGAATCTGGTAGAAACATTAGGTCTTGGTTTATGATGGATTATAAATAGCGATCAACCTATAAGCAAAGAGGTGATGAAATGAGTATCTTCCTTGGAGAAAATGCAGTGTACTTATGCATTAAAAACCAAACCAAACCAAACCAAAAAAACCAAACCAAAACAAAACAAAAAACAAAACACAAACCCAAACCTAAATTTTTGAGCTGTAGTTTAGTTTTTGCAGTCCTAGGGAGTCTCATTGCATTTGATTACTAAAATATGCGTAGTATGGAACATTGCACATGCTGCACAAGTTTCCTCACATTGGTTCTTCAGTGTGCCTGAATCTAAGTAGACCACCAACATTTATGAACCGGCAAATCTTCAAGCTCATTGCTACAGCTCACGCCTGGCATTTCCAGTAGCATGCTGACTGCCTTTGTATGCATGTGCATCACTGACAAGTGAGGTCATGGCAAAAAAATTTGACATGAAGCCCCCAGACAGAGGCAGCAGTCAATCTTTTGGACTTGTGCTACTTCTGAGTCTCCCTTCCAGTCATGGCAGTCAGTTTATAGTCTGTTACCATTAACAAGGCCCCATATCTTAGTTACTAGAAATAGGAAGGGAAGGGAGCAAAATCAATGCAAGTGAAGGTTATTAAATCTGCACAATAAATAATCTGGGGAGATAAATACAAATTAATATATGGCACATACATTTATTGCGTACATGAGATAAAAGATCAGGAGCAGAGATAAACCAAACGGTGTTTGAATTTGCTCTTAGGTTTGCTTTGCTCCAGAGGGTTGTCTCTGTTGACATATGAGATGACAGTGTAATCTAACAGGGCTATGTTAAGTGAGGACCACGCTATTTTGGTAAGAGTGTTTAACAGAATTAAATCAGGAATCGTTTCTGTTCTGAAACTAGGATTCAATACGGAAAAAATTCTGTTGCCTCCACAGATTTTACTTGTGGAAGAAAAAGTGACAAACGTTCTGCAAGGAA
>VWZE01013163.1:17765-41892 GCA_013396675.1 Eubucco bourcierii
ATCCTAAGAAGGAACAGTATTTTCCATGCTTTGGCTGAAATTTGTAGAACATATAGAATTTTCTTTTTCTATTACAATAAAGTCTAATTAGGTCCATGAAAGATGTCATTACCCTGCTGCTTTTTTTCAATCCTTTATCTTGAAATAAAACTAATAAATAAAATGAGCCTTTAGCTCATTTTAAATTGACTTATTTTAACAAATAGTTATGCAAACTATCCTTATGCAATACTTTTTTCCAGACAGCAATCTTGCTGCTGTTATAACATCACTATGATGCAATAATATGAACAATAAAACCCTCTGTTTGAGTCTTATTACACATGGTTAAGCAATGTATCTGACTCATCAGCTTAATTGACTCTTCTAGGTGACCTTGCCATGATCATTACAGCCAGTTATGAGATATAAATGTGCTTAGGATATGTAATAGAAAAAAAATGCAAATACATGGCCAACTTCTGCAGTCCGTTCTAAAAGAAAACAACAGCTAATTTTGTGTTATTTTTAAGTTGTTTTTTTTTTCTTTAATTAAGGTGTATGTAACTCTCTAATATTGATGCTCAATATGATTGTCAAAAACTAGATTGTGTAAGCAAAGGCATACTTGACTCAAAATGTCATTAATAATAGTTCTTAAACATTAGTATTAAAAGATAGATCTCAAATGGATTATTAAGACCTCTTTATAGACACCCTGTTTTTCCAGGGTTGAATTTTTTAGCATACTATGACAGTGAATAGGGTGACATCTATCTTCAATCAAAAAGAATGCCTTATTTATGATGGGGTTGTTACTTATTTTCTTTCTTGAGTTGCTCCTTGGTATAATTTTCATTCTGTCCTGAAGCATTTGAATAGCCACAGAGGTGGTTGTGCAGCTGTTAGCAGCATAGGTGTCAGGGCTGCAAGACCCTCTTAAAAGCAGAACACAATCCAGTAATGAAAATGATGCTCACCATGGGCAGTGCTCTTTCTGCTGGGACTGTGTCACAGAATCGGAACTGTAAAGATTGCTTTTATTTTTCTGTTCTATTTGTGGTGAGGGGTAGACACCAACATTTTAGAGGCAGTGTTTGTCTCACATTTGTACTTCAGTTATATAACAAGATGCATGTTTAAAGCATCAGCTGGGATTAATTGACATAATTCTGCTGCCTTTAAATAGTGCTATATAAATTTAGGTCAGCTGAAGGTCTGGTCTATGCTTAGAATTTTAAGAACACAATTCAATAATAGAAAGCCATTTGTTGTCAGAATAATCCACATTATATTTTTGTTGTTTGAGCAAAATTTAAAGATGTTTTTTAAATAAGGGAAAGCTGAGATTGTATTTCCAGGATATTTTTACCATTATGTTAAAACATTTTGCTGCCTATTTTTTCCTGCTGTTAAGTAGCTATTGAAATTAGGAGAAACATGCTCTCATAGTGCTATATTAGTAACTATTGTTTCTATTGGGGCTTTATTAAAAATATTGGAAAGTGCTATTTAAAGTAACAGGATTTATATATGCATACATATGTATGTAATTAAATATTTATGCAAGTTTTATCTACATTTCCTTTGCTTCTCAGTTTTATTATAGCTTTTTCTGACACTTAAGTAACATTCTTGGAGTTTGTTTTCCTTCTTTTAAATCAGAGCAGTAAACAACTTGTTTTGGAAAAACTGAACAGATCTGCTTGGATCGTATTATCTTCTGAAGGAAATGAAAGAAAATATAGGTCAAATTTGTACCTATTAACCTTGACTGACCTTTCTGAGCAACAGCTACTTTTAGTATATGTTTTGTGTACTCCAAATAATAATTTTATTTGCATAATTTGTGTAATTTACCTTTGGGAAGCAGGCTGTACTTTAATGAGTTAATTTGTAGTTATTAAGATAAACAGTAACTTAAGTAATTTTCCTAACAATGAAAGCCTTTTGTAAAACTTATATATGACACTAACTTTCTGGGTATGGCTTGCAGGTGGGTACTATGAAAGTGCAATAGTATTCCAAGTTTCATGACCATCTCAGGTTCTTTTCACACTATTTGATTGAAGAGTGGTGTAATAAATTACTTTTTGTTTTCCCAGTGGGGTATATTTTGTAGATATCTTCCTTTTTTTTTTTTCTTTAAATAAGATAACCATTTTAGCAAAAATGGGTCATCTTGTACAAAGCTATCATCCTCAGCGTTCCACTGACCTAATTACACGTTGATCCTGAAACTGTAAGTGCTTAAGATGCCCATGAAGTTGTAATAAATGGGAACATTTTATAGGATCAATAGTTCTGCATTGTGCCATGATGTTATAAAGGATTCATGGCCTCTGAGTGCAACTATGTAATAGTAATAACTGGTGGTAGCTAATACTTGTACTGTAAATGTCTTTTGTGTTTGGATATCCCCCCACGGATAATGTGACCATCATAGCATAAAATGCAATCACTACTTTTTTTTTTTTCCCAGAAAGTTTGAATTTCATTTACTCTATGTTGCCTAGACTCTTGCTGGTTAGCACTCTTCCAGTGAAGTGAACATTGAAGACTTACTTCAGCAGCAGTATCACTTTACTAATGGTGCTAGATAAAACCAAGAAAAAGTATGTTGAAAGATTCCAGTGGAGGTTGGAATGGGGACTACATGCTCTGTTGGAGAGGATTACTGAATTGGAATAGGCCTGAGAGGTGCAGAATTTCCTGGCATGGTTTTGTCTATGAAAAGCAGTTGGAGGTAAAGTGGATCCAAAGTATTTCAGCAGTGTTTAGGCAGGTGCTGTGTGTGTGTTCACTACCTATGCTTTAAACTCAGACACATTTCCTGTGTGTGCAAAGAGGATGTTGGTTGGTTTTGAGTTTGGTTGGTTGGTGGGTTTTTTGTTGTTGTTGGTTTTTTTTTTTTTTTTTTTTTTTTTTTTTGTTTTTTTTGGGTTTTTTTTTTTTTTTACCTTTTGTTTTTTGGAAGATTTCATCTGGTTTTAAAATACTTTGACGATTGAGTTCTTTGGGTTTTCAGTGTCAGAAATGCAAACAGGTCATTTTGATTTCTATGAGCAGCTTCTACACCAGGTCTTCTGGTATGTAGGCAGATTTGCAGATTTGCACCTGTCATAGAATGATAGCAGTAATATAATGGGTGATACCCTTGCAAAATGTGGACAATTGAACACATGCACAGACGCATACAAGTACATGCTTTTGTAGTTTTTCTGCACTTTGCCATATAATGATGGTGGTGATAAGAGGCATGGTTCTTCTAGGAAACAAGAAGTTGTACTTGGACATCATTTTTGTACTATTTTACAGGATTGAGAGAAATCTTTTGGATTCATGGTGATATTAAAGTGAATCGTGTTGGAGCATCCAGCTGCTAGGAATGGTATTTCATTGAGTTTTACAGACGGAGCAATAGAATTAAACAGTTATCTTGTTCTAGGTTACATTTGGAAAATTGTTCTTGAGTATAGCATGAATTGTTTTGCTAAATATATGTGTACATGGGGAGGTCCATATGCATTCTCCAAAGCAGAACAGAGAAAGGAATGATTGTGGCCCTGTCCTTCAACTTTTCAATTGCTGGAGTATGGATATACAAATCTCCAGGATCAGATCCTTAATGTACTATTCTGACACAATCAGATCACTTAAGTGGTATGTTGGTTTGGGGTTTTTTTTTTGTTGTTGTTGTTGTTGGTTTTTTTTTTTTTTAAGTCCATGGATAAATTAACTTTTGGTATTTCTGCATGCTTAATTTCTTACTTCAATAGCATGACTTCTATACCGCAGTCTCATTCACGCTTGGATCTGGGGGCTGTGTCTTGCTTATATTGAAGCCAATGGCAAAATTGCTGTGGGAGCAAGCTTGGGCCTATAATTAAGTTAATAGGGTCGAGTGTTATTACATTGTCGAACTGGCACGTAATGCCATTAACATCAACCAACAAAAAAAAATCTCTAACAGTGACTAATGTAAGGCAGTATTAAATGTTGGTTTTGTAACACTTTGAGGGAGTGATAGAGCAATTGAAAAATTAATCATAAGGGAAAATATTAGAATTTGAAATACAGTCAGAAGAATCATTACAATTCATTAATTTATGTGTAAATACTGTTTTCCAGAGGAATTATAAAATGCAAGTGAAGTGAAATGGCTGGTTTCATTGAAGGCATTTTTGCCATTATCATCAGACGGAATTTAATTTGTTTACAGACTCAGCACTGAGTTGATCCACATGAAGAAGTATTAATAAACAAGGACTTTGACTCCTGTTTGTAATGCAGCAATTCCAGTTACCATGACAGAAGTGCACACAAAAGATGTAGAAAGAACTCAAGATTTATTGGGTTTTTGCTCATTCACTAAAGTAATGATATTAGAACTAACTATGTAAAAAGCAAAATAGTAAGACTATGTCAAAGGGTTACATGACTGTCTTGACAGCTTTACTGCTGGGCTGTACCAGAGAGCAAAGTTGAATACTGATACAAAAACATGGTCGTTTGACACACACTTAATATTTGCTGTAGACTTGCATGCTACTTGCATTCTATTTGTGCCAGGAACAAAGCGTACAGCAGGGAGACTGGCCAAAACAGGAATTACCAGTGCTACAGTGACCAGACTGTCCACTAGAATGGCCCAAATTGCAGAAATCATGCTGAACAAGGGACATGAACTCTGCAGGTTGTTGAGTTGTGAAGTGCAACTGAGTGCCAGTGTTTGACTGCAGGAGCTTGTTTGGACATGCAGCTGAGTTTTCACTGATACAGACGGTCATACTGCGAACATTGATTTTGGGAGAAACCTCCAAACCAACAATATCTTTTTTCTTTATTATTAGTAGTAATATTTCTCCTAGATTGCAGTGTTGGACAAACAATACAGTGGGGTTGCTTTGAGCTGGAG
Organism: Eubucco bourcierii; assembly: GCA_013396675.1. NCBI lineage: Eukaryota > Metazoa > Chordata > Aves > Piciformes > Ramphastidae > Eubucco > Eubucco bourcierii. The sequence continues at coordinate 22,663 of VWZE01013163.1, forward strand.
ACCTTACAGGTAGATAAAATCATGTACTTAAGCTAAAATAATATTTTTCAAAACTACATATATTGCTGCAGTACATATAGTGCTGCAGTAAGATGACAAAAATGTTGTAGCGTACTAAAAGACAAGTGAGGATCCAATAGGTAATCAGCACGTTACACTGCTTCCTGCTATGCTACCACAGAAGTTGAATGCATTTTCTCAGACATGCAGAAGTTGTTAATGACACAAGCCAAAACTGTTGTATATTGAGACAAGGTGCAATAATTGTGAGTTCCAAATGTTAAAGGGTAATGAAATAAAATTCCAGTATTTTTCTTCTTTTAATGTAAAGTCAACACCACAAAATTCAGGTTTCTTTGTCTTTATATATATATACATAGATTGATCTTTCTGTCTATCTAAATTCTGTGTTCAACGTTGATTTATTATTTCCTTTTTTATAAAGTATTGTGTTGCATTAGGTTAAAAATGGTATACCTACAAATTAAACCACTGATTGATACATATAGCAGTGGAATGGACAAGATAGCTATGAGTATTTAGACAGTGAGATGTTGCTTTGTCATGGAGCTGCTCTTTTTCTTTTTTTTTTTTTTTTTTTTTTTNGCAGGGATGTGCCCAGCTTAATTGGTTTTCTCCTTGGTTACCACTAACTCCCCTCTTAGGTTCTCACGAAGAGGGATACATCTGTGAGGAAGTCTTGCTTAGATAACAGAATGCTTACATAAATAATATGAGCACCAAATCAGCCCACCTGCATAACTAATTATATGTAGTAGTGACCTATACTTGAGAACTGTAACTGCAAGTAGGAGTGCCATGCAAATGTGATTTTAAAGCTTCAGCTTTAAGTGTGCATTTCATTATACAATGTATAAATGTCTGAGCTTTGCAAATAAAATTTGGCATTTGCACCTGATCCATAATGGATTTGTAGTGTCCATTATTTATGCCCTTCCCCGCACACTTTGACTAGTATCTATGTAATTGCTTGTATATTGAACATGCATTTCTCCTTTACAAATGTGACGATTTATGGTGCTGCTTTTGCACAAAGATGCAAGGGTGCTTCAGTGTAGCTGGCTTCTAACTATTTTTCATTAAGGCTGTATTATCAAAGACAAATAGTTACATATCGGTAATTAACAATGGCTTTTAGGAAATTCTACTTAGCTGTTCTATTAAATATGTTAATTTTTCATTACAAGAGTTGGCATGGTTTGATTGAACAGAGCCCAGCCTTAAACCTGAGCCTTTTATGATCCTGCTTAATTGTTACTACATCATTCACTTCTCTTTGCCTTCTGGAAAAGACAAGAAAAACTGGCAGAATACAATTAATTAATTCTTTTATGGCTTTCACAGTTGATAATGTTAAAATTGTTTTTTTTAGTCATTGTAAATACATTCCTTGGAATTGTTGCATTAATCTGAAGTGGCTGATCTTTTAAGTATTCTGTTTTGGTTTGGCTTTGTTTATTATACAGTCAAGAATCATTGCTGACTCAATAGTCAGTTCTGTAAAAGCACTTGACATACTGCATTTATTTTAACAGGAACTTGACTGACTGTGAAAAATGAGTTATTGAGAAGCTACACCTCATATAAAGATCAAATGATCTTATGAGAATTAAGTAATTTTGCATTAAGAGGGACTAAATAAAACAAGGGCCAACTTAAATGCTGCATTCAAATGTCGCAATTAAAATACCAGAGCTTAAGATTAAGTTAGTTTTCCTTTGGCAATGGTAACAGTTCTAGATCTAAACTACTTTAGTGAAAACACTGTTTTCTAAAGGTGCACATGCCTCAATACTAACAAACTTCACTGTGATGTAATAAGTGTATTTTTCAAATGCAAATTGTGAATTACATGTTCCTTCTATAATGTATTTTTCAATACTGATTTTACAGATTTCTTGTCAAAGACAAGACAAAAATAACATAATACGTTTCTATTGTCAGGATTTTAAAAATATTGAGATATTTACTCAAACTAGTAATGTACACATGTAATTTGAATTGATATGATTGATCAAAAAGGCATTTTGAAATTTCAGGCGTGTGTGTCTTTACACATATATACATATATATGTATCTGTAGGAAAATAATTAAATCTTTATTAGCTTTAATGGATAGTAGTGTTATTTTAAGACAATGGAAAGCACTTCAGCTTGTCTAAATCAGATTGTTATTTTTAATCCCTCAAGGACCCAAATACATAGCATTTCTAACTCACACACCACAGCTGTTTTCAAAAGAGATACTTTAATATAGATGAATAAGATACTTTCCAGTGCTGCTCATCCACATGCCTGATGTCATGCAGTNTTTAATTGATTTTTCTCTTGGATCATGTTGTATTGGTTTTGAAAGCAAATCTGCTACCTAGGTATCATAATGCTTACAATATCAGTTGATTCAGTGTTGAGCTGTCCTCATATTACAGCAGGTTTAATGAATCAAAAGTGAGTCTAAGCTTTTTATCAAGAGCTATTTCTGCATTTTCCAAGCATGCAATTCCCCAATACTAATCAAATTCTGTATTTATTCCAGGTTTTTAAGAAGACTTCCATTACTTCTGCAAAGAAAATTGGTTCTAGACACTTCTGTCTGAGAATATGAAAGCAAAGGAAGAATGCATGTGGATTTAGAATTGCTGTATTTATCAAGTTGTGGATTGAGAAGTGCTGAGGAAATAGCTTGCTCTGTTGCTCACTGTAGATCTACAACAAGTTGTTTCTGATGCAGCTGAGAAAAATGCAGACCCTTAAAAAGGAACATGGACCTGTTGACACAAGTGGCAACGTTGACAAAATCATGGTACTTAAATCTACTTTAGCAGAAGTGTCTGAAGAATTGTCTACAAATGAAGATATGCTACTTACAGAGGCAAGTAGTGGCAAAAGCAAATCTTCAGCTTGCCGGAGAAAGAGAGAATTCATTCCAGATGAAAAGAAAGATGCTATGTATTGGGAGAAAAGGCGGAAAAATAATGAAGCTGCCAAAAGATCTCGTGAAAAACGACGACTAAATGACCTTGTCTTAGAGAACAAATTAATTGCACTGGGAGAGGAGAATGCCACTTTGAAGGCAGAGCTGCTTTCATTGAAGCTAAAGTTTGGTTTAATTAGTTCTGCAGCCTATGCCCAGGAGATACAGAAACTCAGTAGCTCAACAACGGTGTATTTCCAAGATTATCAGAGTTCCAAATCAAATATTAGCTCATTTGTAGATGAACATGAACCATCTATAGTTGGTAGCAGTTGTATTTCTGTCATTAAACATTCTCCTCAAAGCTCAATGTCTGATGTGTCTGAAATATCATCTGCAGAGCATGCTCAACCAAGCCGTATACAAAGCAGTTGCAGAAGTCCTGAAAATAAGTTCCAGATTATAAAACAAGAGCCTGTGGAATTAGAGAGAGAGCCAAGAGACGACAGAGGTTCATATAAAGCATCCATATATCCAAACTACATGGGAGCCACCTTTAATGTGTATTCACATTCTCCTCCTCTCTTGCAAGTTAATAGGTCCTCCAGTAATTCTCCTAGAACGTCAGAAACTGATGATGGTGTAGTTGGAAAGTCATCTGATGGAGAAGACGAACAGCAGGTTCCTAAGGGTCCAATCCATTCCCCAGTTGAACATAAGAATGTCCATGGAACAGTTAAAGTTCCAGAAGTGAATTCTTCAGCTTTGCCTCACAAGCTTCGAATTAAAGCCAAAGCCATGCAAGTTAAAGTGGAAGCAATGGATAATGACTATGACGCAACACAGAAATTGTCATCGCCCATTGACATGTCCTCAAAAAGACATTTTGAGCTTGAAAAACATGGTGCACAAAATTTGGTGCATCCTTCTCACACTCCTTTCTCAGTTCAAGTGACTAACATCCAAGACTGGTCACTTAAACCAGAACTGTGGCATCAGAAGGAACTCAATGTAAAAATTCAGAGTGGTTGCAAAACTGGAGTTGTTGAAATAAAAGACAGTATCTACAATGTCTCTGAGTCAGAGAACCTGTATTTGAAGCAGGGCATAGCAAACTTATCTGCAGAGGTTGCTTCACTTAAAAGACTTATAACTACACAACAAATCTCTGCATCAGACTCTGGTTAAGTTACTACTGAAATAAATAAAGGCTTACTGTTTTAAAGGATGTCATTTGCAGTAGATCAATATGTTTTGTATTATGCTGAATTTTCACTGGACTTGTGATGTCATTTCACTGTAATGTTCACATAATGTCTGATTGGTGTCTTTTTGTGCACAAATTATTATGAAGATAGGTTGTGTTATGATCACTATGCCTTGTGTATAGTCAAGTAGCCTGTACAAAGGCTGTATATAGTGAACTTTATTTTCTTTTCATTCTTCTACTATAAGGTGTGTAAGTTGCCAGTTACAATAAAATATTGGTGACAAACACAGAACATTTACTCCAGTTTAGTTGATTTTATGAACTTGTAAATAAGTTGTTGGTCAAAACCTGGCTTTTTCTTACACTGTGCTCAACTTCACTTACATGTTTGGTTTTTACAGCCTAACAACCAAATTACAATTTACAACGTATGTAATCCTTCTGGCCACCTTTTCCTTAACACATTTTTTTAGAAGAGAATAGAAATAAATTTAATATTTATAAACAAAGCCCATTTATAGCCTTAGCCTTCTTTAACTTATTTATTAGTAGAAGTTAACCAAAACCCACACAAATTCTAACCCAGTAACTAATCTTAACAACCATTTTTTCCCTCCTGTCTCAGATGAGACAGCAACGGTTTATTGTGGGAAACCATTTTTTTTTTTCCAATACTATAAGTCGGTGTTTTAGATTAAATTAGTTAAGTTGGATTTGTGCATCTGCAAAGTTTTCAGAGCCTTGCGATGACAGAATTGGACAACACTATCTTTGTCAAGTGGTGGCTGGTGCTTGCAAGGGGTGCAGGGGTAGAAAGACATATGCACAAAGGCTGCATAAGAGAATATGTCCCTGCATACCATGATTCTTTCCATGGCACCTGTAGGTGAAGGATAAGGCTACTGGATCTGTAAACTCTGAGCTCAACTAGGCATATGTCTACATAAGGGGCAGGAAATGGTATTAGCAGAGTTAGAGGAGAATGTCTGTTAATTTAATTCCCAGTGGGGAACAATAATGCAGTTTTAAGTATGAAGTAAGTCTGACCACCATTTTGGCCTTGGTTTCAATGTCTTAGTTAAATGAACTGGAATACCTTGGCTCAGTATAGGGCATTTTGAAAAAACTTAAATGTCAAACAGATAACTATGTGAAGAACTGCACAATCCAGATACTATTGGCCCTTTGCAATTTATGTAGATAAGTTCTTCACTTGATGACTGGACAGGGCTGTGCTGCTCTTGGTCTTTGAGAAAAGCCGCTGAACCATGGAGACCAGAACTGCATCACATATCCTTGGTTTGGCTTACTAAAGTATTTAATTTTAAAATTAAAAGTGATTTATAAATAAAGCATAGACATGGGCAGACGTTCTTTTTGCAATACTTCCCTCTTTTAACATACTAATAAATCAGACTAACAACTAAGCTTTTTCTGAAGAGGCTTTTCATTAATTGCCATACTGTATAATGAATGGAACCCTTCCATAGACATAAAATACTAATTAAAAAAACAAACACAATTTCTCAAGATATTGTTTTTTAAATTCATACTTGAGCAAGAAGAACTTTGACAATTTTTTGGGGATATGAAGAGGAGTCTGAGTCACTCCTGATAGCTCTGAAACTTGGTCCAGCAGTCAAGGCAATGGCAAGGCTCCCTCATGTCAGCAAGGCCAGGAGTTGATCCTGTTCCTTTTCAGGAGCTGATGTTTCACAGTCATGTTCTGGGAGAACCTCAGCACAGAAATCACTGGTACTTTCTGAGCTTTTATGAGCCTTCTAACTGCTGTGCTGTATTTGTGGAATTCAGAGTTAATAAACTGTTATTCTTTTTTCATGCCTTAATAATACAATAGATCCCATAGCTGGGCTCTGTATGTATTTGGTAATTAATATAGATGACATTTCAATGTTACTGAAAATAAGCTCAGGATTATTGCATGAAATGTAAAAATTTGCATTGAATGATGGGGATATGAGACATGAGGCAGTGCTTGCTACTGTCTCTTTGCTTGCTAAGTATCTTCTGTAAGCAACAATAAAGTTCTTTAAATATTTTGCATATTATTTATCACATGTAATGTGTTCAAGGAGAGTACTTAAAACTCTCAGTGTTGCCATCTGTGTAAGCGTAGATCTAATTTTTTTTTTTCTTCCCATTTCTTGTTACAGTTGTTTGTCATAATGGAAGAATGTTGTCCTCTTTCTAGCTCATTATATATTTTGTGTATCTGTTTTGTGCAATTAATACTTAACAGTAATGATGTAGTTAATTTGTTGAAGGATGTCATTGCAAGAAAGTTATAGCATGGAGCTTAGGAGCACAATCAGATGTTATTTATACTCCCTTTATACCTTAGTGTTATGCTTCTTTTGAAGAAAGAAATAAATAATTTGTCTTTTGTTCAAAACCAGATCTAATTACAACATTATTTTCTATTACATTCGTTGTCCTAGTCCAACAACATAGATATGTTAGCTGCAGTCAATGACAAATCTTCCTGTGCTGAAGTTACCATTTCTGCAGCCAATATTTGGAGTATCTTCCACAGATGTAAATACAGGAGAATGGGTGGCACAGACAAAGCCCCATTATTGAATACAGTTGCAAACTGGCCAGATAAATCTCTCAATTGCTCAGCTGCAGTGAAAGTGGTGTAGATGGCCTCCCTACCCATCTTTAGCCTGGTTTTCCTTCATGAGACTGTATCAGAAAAGATGGAGAATCACACGGATTGGTGGGGAGGGAGAACACAGTGGGACTACCTTCTTGCTCCAACTTTCAGCTGGTACATGGGTACATATATGGATGAGTAGAGGAACTGGGCAATTGGATAGCTGTGCTCTCCTGGACTGCCTTCCCTGTGTTGTAGAAAACAGCATTAGCCTCCATGAAAACAGTATCTTTGGCTGGTTTACTAGTCTCTCTACTGGGAAGGTTGGTTTGAACACAAAACGGGCTTCACCTAAGTGGGTATAAACTGGTATCCCGTTTTTCTTAAGCTGTAAAAACTCTTGTAAGATCAGCAATTAACTGACAAAACAACAAAAAAACGTGCCAAATTAGCATCTTTCTCATGTGAAGGAACATGGGTGATTAGAAAGTAACTGGGAAATAACTGTAAAGTGTGTCTTCAAATAAGAATGTTAGGAAGACCGTATACAGAAACTGACAACTCCACAGCCTTATCAATATATGTTGTAATTTTTTTCATGGGAACACAGGAATTACCATACTGGATTAGTGTAGCTAGTCCCAAACCCTGACTCTGATAATCGCTGGTATGAAGGGCTTCAGGGAAAGTTCTAAAAAAGCTCTACAAGTAAGTGTTGATTAACAAGGTAAGCTTTTCTCTAGTGACATCAGCTGATGGCTGATCAACACTGATATGTGTATCAGGTCTACTGTTAAATCTGCCTCAATTATGTATAAACACAGTAATACATCATTTTCTATCAATACCTATATTTTTATAGGTACAGAGATTGAATGTGAATTTGCTCATACATACAGCAGGCCTATACATTATGGTTCTCTGAATCCTCTAAATATTTTGCCTTCAGTAAAACTTCTCTATTGTTGGTTGGACGAGGCCTTGAGTAACCTGTACTAGTGGGAGGTGTCCCTGCTTATGGCAGGAGGTTGGAACTAGATGATCCTTGAGGTCCCTTCCAACCTCACCATTCTGTGGTTCTATGATTCTATTGCATAAGATATGTTTAAATGTTACTAATATTCTGCACAGCAAATATCCCCTGTTCGTGAACAGAAGAGTCAACTGGAAATTCATGCTTGTTATTATTATCTTGGATGTTTTCATTACAGCCCAAGTGTCCATGAGAGCAGGTTATGAGAATAAAAACATTTATTTTCTGTACAACTCAACAAAAATGTAAAATTGTACCACAAACACATTTCTGAAGTTTTAGTATCGGGTTCTAAAAAATCTCCTACTAACTAGCACATAAATATGCCTTTGAAACTAAGCAGCGTACAATTAATTCAGAATCCAGTTAATATATCCTTTATTACCACCATATTGTTTTAAAAATACTTTTGGAGTTTATTGCACAACATGAGCCTGGCAGCTACAAGAATACAACAAAACAATTTTTGGTATTCGTTGCAAAAGAAGGAGTAGCACGTATTGTTCTGTTACAGTCCCAAATTAGAAGCTAAATATACTGGATCAAATCCTAAGCCTTTTAGCTCAGTGTTAGAGCCTACTTTCCATAACGAACCAGGCTTTTTATGTGTGTAATAAGCAACTTACTCAAGATAAGTAACATTACCAAGGCATAAACTTTACAGTTCGCTCAAACACAAACGCGTGTTGATTTTCCTCTCTCTAAGGCTAACTCCCTTGTGGCACAAGTGATATATGAGTCACTTTATTCATGTCACTGGAGTTACAGGGAACGTTCTCACATACAAAAGAGAAAGCAGCTAGATATTCAACTATTATGTATTCAATGACGGCTCTAAAAGGAATTGGTGAATTATGAGCAAAAGCTTGGAGTAGAGGCATGTTTATTTGCTTGAAAGAAAGCATCAGAAGACGTTTGGTTTGAGGACTCACAAAAATAGCAAGACTACATCTGTGGGGTTTTTTTTATGGTTTTACCAGCCCACTTGCCAATCCCAGTGGCCATGAGTATCATAATTCCTCCCTCTTAAACACTAGGGAGCTCACCAGGATCAAAATCGGAATCAAAATCAGTACTCAGGAAGACTTAAGTGCAGGGTCTGCAACTCTACCATGATTTTAATCTCCTGCATGCAAGCATCTTTGCTGCTTGTACTGCATCTGAGAAAGACTGCATCAATTCAAAGGTTGCAGGGAAGCTGAATGACCATCTAGCACTATTCACATTCAGATGATGACGTGGTCAGTGTTTACTGTCCCTTGTTGCCCCTACAAATGGATGCACAACTTAAAAAGTCAGGCAGTTGTTAGAATTTTTCATGCTATTCACATTCTTGGATGTGCAGGTACCTGAATGGCATCTAAGTATACAATTTATGTATATATTTATTTATGACACCAAGCTGGGAGCTGATGTTGCTGGGTTGGAGGGCAGAAGGGCTCTGCAGCAGGACCTCGACCGCCAGGACAGATGGGCAGAGTCCAAGGGGATGGCATTCAATAAATCCAAGTGCCGGGTGCTGCACTTTGGCCACAACAACCCCATGCAGAGCTACAGGCTGGGGTGGGAGTGGCTGGAGAGCAGCCAAACAGAAAGGGATCTGGGGGTGCTGATTGACACCCGCCTGAACATGAGCCAGCAGTGTGCCCAGGTGGCCAAGAAGGCCAATGGCATCCTGGCCTGCATCAGGAATAGTGTGGCCAGCAGGAGCAGGGAGGTCATTCTCCCCTTGTACTCTGCNCCTATGAGGAGAGGCTGGAGGAGCTGGGATTGTTTAGCCTGGAGAAGAGGAGGCTCAGGGGGGACCTTCTTGCTGTCTACAACTATCTGAAGGGTGGTTGTAGCCAGGAGGAGGTTACCTTCTTCTCTCAGGCAACCAGCACCAGAACAAGAGGACACAGTCTCAAGCTGCGCCAGGGGAAGTTTAGGCTGGAGGTGAGGAGAAAGTTCTTGACTGAGAGAGTCATTGGCTACTGGAATGGGCTGCCCAGGGAGGTGGTGGAGTCACCGTCCCTGGAGGTGTCCAAGGCAGGTTTGGACGTGGCACTTGGTGCCATGGTCTAGTCTTGAGGTCTGTGGTGACGGGTTGGACTTGATGATCTTTGAGGTCTCTTCCAACCCTGGTGATACTGTGAAACAGTTGGTTTTCCCAGCTATCTGTATGTGCTAGAGTTGATATTCATTATGTGTACATTTCTGAGGCACGATACTAAACATCTTTGCTTCTTACAATATGGACCTCTAAAAATTCTCTTAAGTTTTATATATAAATTTACTGAGGACATATTGCATTGATTTCTGTGGGATTTGTGTTATGCAGCCCTGAATGCCAGGATATTAATGGTCTGTATAACAATCAGAAAATACCAAATCACAATAGTATATCATATGAAATAGCTGAAAAGATGATAAAATGGAATGAGAGCCATTGCAGAACACACTGTTCCTTTTTCTAGGCATTGTTCCCATTAAGGATTTAGAAATACTAGAGGGAGTTTAGAGAAGAACAAAAGTAAAATAATAAACTCTTAGGGGCTGATCCATGAATTAAAAGTACACACTAAACTCTAAGTCCCCGGTATACACATCAACAGCCAATACATACATACAAAGTATTTAGATACCATTCTCCAAAATAAAAAAAAAAAGGGTTTTGGCAACTTATTTTTTTTAATTCTGGTAGGTAACTATGCAAACAAGAAAATGTCAAAACTATTTATGTAAGCGAAACTACATTGCACAAGAGACAGTAACAGTTAGATGACATACATGGCCTATAAATATTGTATGAGGCTTGAAGGAGTTGTTTATATTTTCTCATTTTCTGTAAGAATAATGAGATTACTTTAAAAGGACATTTTTAGCTTCTTTCATCAGATAGTATTTATGGCAGTGAAAAATACAAAAGTTGGAGAAAGGCAAATAATGCTGATTTGATGGTTACTGTAAAGTGGTAGGATGGAATAGTTCCAGTTGGAAGGGACTTCAACAACCATCTAGTCCAACTGCATTATCACTTCACAGCTAACAGTTAAAGCCTCTTATGAAGACCATTATCCAAATCACAAAATGGCAGGGTGGAAGTGACCTCTGGAGATCATCTAGTCCAGCTCCCCTGATAATGCAGTTACAGATGTCTCTCTTTAAGACACTGGCAGGCATGGGACAATGACCACTTTTCTAGGAAACCTGTTCTAGGATCCCATGGGGAAGAGTTCAGCATCTCCCTCTCCTCTTCCTTTCCTCAGAAAACTATAGAGTGATGAGGTCTCAGCCTCCACTTCTCCAAACTAGCCAGAGTTCTCAGCCACTTGTGCTCTATCTGCTGGGCATCTGTCAAAGATGAGTCTTTTTTAAGCACAGGAAAAGAAATGCCAGACTCTAGGATAGATCTGGAAGACTGGGAAGAAAGCCTGTGCTTTTGCCTAGCTGCTTTCCAGTCATATAGCTTGACATGTGTGCTAGGCCTAGTGTTGTCCCTCCCCAAGTGCAAGACACCATGCTTCTCCATGCTGAATGTCTTGGTTGATGCAGAGAGCAGCACCAACTTGTGACTCCATGCAGGAGGAGGGAGTTGGTGTTGCTGTAGTGAGGCTGCACCCAGCGGTGCAGGGTGGTAGGACACCAGAGCCCTGGACAGAGGGTGTAGAGAAGTGGATGACAGGCCTGAGGTGACGGGGCATGAGTTGGCTCTGGAGAGGTCCTGCCTGAAAAGTATGTGCTCTGGGACCGGCTGCAGAGATGCAGGCTTGAAGTTGGGCAGCACTTGCCATCCAAGGCAACCATGCAACAAGAGCTGGCACATATAGAAAGGACATTAATATCCCATCCCTTCCAGTAAAAATGGGCAAGGATAGCAACAGCACCTGTGCTGTTAGTAATGCTCAGACATTGTACGTATGTATATTTGATGATCGCCCCGTCCTAATTTGGTCCTCCCATGAGGAACCTTCCAGGGTCACAGACATGGTGGTGGCCTCTTGTTGCCTGTAGAGTCCTCAGCGTTGCTAGTTGTCTTCTTTGGGAGTCACTGTGCCCTCTCAGGGGAGTGGTTACTGCCCTGTCTGGAACTGGAGGGCCCAGGCACAGGCTACACTGACATGAATGGCAATGGAAGCAGAAGGGTGGCTGCCAGGACCCTCACCAACAGCAGCAGATGAGGTGCCAGAGAGCTTGTCTGCACTTGATCTCACAGAGCTGCCAGAAGGCGGTAGGCCAGTGGGAAAAGAGAACTTCCTTAAGAGGCAATGAGGGCAGGGGCATGTGCAGGCTGCCATCTTGTCCTTTAGCAGCATGGGTGTCCTGTCAGCTCATGAGATAGTGGGACTCCTTGCTGTGCTGATGCATGGAAACATGTGCATGCTGTTGCACGGCATGGTTTTGGAGAAGACTCTCAGCATCTGGCCTGCCAGCTCTCTATCCATCCTGTGACTTGCAAAGACCTCCTCCAGCTCCCAATGGACCAAGAGCTGCAGGGCTTGGAGGAGTACTGGGTTATTCTGAAAGTGGTTTAACCAGCTTGTGGACTGGAGGCCATCCACAGGATGCTTGGCCACTCTATATGCAAGCAACCATTGAGATACTTGACACTGATGGAGGTCATGAGCAGCTTGGTATGTCAAAGCTCCTGCCTGGCACATAACTGACAGTGTCTCACACGGTGCATTGACACGTTCCATATTGCCACTGTTCACCCTATTGGCTCCCCTGCTTCCTCCAGCAGGGTATCAAAGACAGCACTTGGCAAACTCTGGAAGGCCTTGTTCTGTCTTTCTGCTCTGGCTGCAAGGAACACAGGTGATCCCCTCTGCTCTGCACCTCAGTTCTCATTCAGGAACTACATCTTCTTTGGGGTCCTGGAGATAGGTTGACAAATCAGATGGGGTCAAGGAAGATTTGTGGGGATGGGGTTGCTTGAGCATGGAGGAAGAGAGGTATTGTAGCACCTCACAGCATACCCCAGTGCCTATGGGGCAGGCATCAAGGGTATGGGGAACAAGAACTTTCTAGTACTGTCTGGTGAGAGGGTGATAGTGACATCTCACTGTCTAAAACTAGAGTGGCTTAAGCTAGAGATAAGGAATCAAAACCAAAAGTTCTACGAGAATCATGGAGCACTGGAATGAGTGGTCCAGAGAGGTTGTGGGATAAACTGAGCCTGCAAGTCTTCAAGACTTGAGTGGCCACAACCCAGAGCACAACTGTCCTATGAATGAAGGGATGCTCACTGAAATGCAGTAAGAGTAAGAACTGCTAATACATAATGCTTACATTAAAGCTAAACAGTAAAGGTTTCAAAGTTGCAACAGTTTCCATAAAGTTTTTACTTTGTGATTGCATTTAACTTAGCAGGTTTCAGAGGTTTTTTTTATTCAGGTTAGGATAGTCCAGTTGGATGGAACCTACAATGGTCATTTAGCCCAACTGCCTGATTACTCTGGGGCTGACCAACAGTTAAAGCCTATTATGAAGGACATTTCCAAGTGCCTCTTTTAAAGGCACTGACAGGCATGGGGCTACCTCTCCATAAAGCTCCTCCCAGTGTTTGATCATCTTCTCACTAAAGAAGGTTTCCTAGTGTCAAAAGGCCAGTTCATTATCCAACACAGTGTGCACCAGTTCATCTCATAGTCAGACAATGTCTCCAGGATGCTGTGAGAGACAGTATCAAAGGCCTTACTAAAATCCAGTAAAACCACCGCTATCAGTTTCCCTTCTTCCATTATGTGGGTAACCTTATTGTAGAAGGATCTCAGATCAATAAGGCAGGATTTTCCTTTATGAACCTATACTGACTGTGCCTGATGATGGCATTGTCCTTGAAATGACTCTCAATGGAACCAAAGAATGGTAGGGATTGAAAGTGACTTCTGGACATCATCTAGTCCAACCCCCTGCTAAAGCAGGATCACCTAGGGCAGGTCACACAGGAACACATCCAGACAGGTCTTGAAAGTCTCTAGAGAGGGAGACTCCACAACTTCTCTGGCCATCCTGTCCCAGTGTTCCATCACCCTTAGAGTGAAGCTCTTCCTCATGCTGAGGCAGAATTTCCCCTGTTCCGGTTTGCATCCATTGCCTCTAGTCCTACCACAGGACATGCTGTGTGCAATACTGTCTTTGCAATACTACACTGGAAAGAGACTAGCACTTTCTTCTTGACACCCACCCTTCAGAAATCTATAAACATTAATAATGTCTCCTCTCAGTCTTCTCTTTTCCAGATCAAAATGTCCCAGGTCTTTTAGCCTTTCCTTATAAGACAGATGTCCCAGTTCTTTAACCATCCTTTGTAGCCCTTTGATGGACACTCTCTAGTACATCCCTGTCTCTCTTGAACTGAGGAGCCCAGAACTGGAAATGATACTCCATAAGTGGTTTCACCAGGGCAGAGTAGGGGGTGAGGAGGAGCAACCAGTAAGATCTTCTCCGTAATTCTCCCAGGTACTGAGGTTAGAATAACAGGTCTCTAGGTCCATGGATCTTTGATTTCTTTCTTCTAAAGTGGACTGTTGGCCAGCTTACGACCAGCAGGGACCTCTCCAGACTCCCAAGATGATTGAGAACAGTCTTGCCATAACTTTCTCTAGCTCCTTTGGGTCACATGAGCTAATGAACATTCATCTGATACAGTAGACCTCTAAAAATTTTGGTGTCAACAAATTCAAAGACACTGTTCCCATAGTCATGGTCCTCCAACTTAGAACACTGGGCAGCTCAAGGTCTGTCATTAGTATTACATACTGAGGCAAAGAAAGCATTGAACAAGCTTGCTTCTTCTGCACCTCTACTTGCCAGGGAACCATCTGCATCAAGTATGGTTCGTCCTACATTTTCCTGTATTATGGTTGAGAAGGAAACTGACTTCTCTGTTTTTAAAAGCACCCTACAAAATTCTCCCTTTTTATGTATTATGATCATGTTCGATGTGACAAATAGTGAAGTAGCATGTCAGATTGCTCCAAAAGTCAGCTGGCTTTCAGACGGTTACTTTGTAAAGAGTTCTGTACATATGTAGCCTCGAAAGATTACAGAGGGACTCCAGGGACTCCATGCCAGATTCTCCTCCCTCTATGCCCTGTGTTTGTGAAGCAGCCGGGAGGAGGTGTTTTTCCTAAAAGAGCACTGAATTGTATCAGAGTAACAATGGACTAAAACACGCTGCTGCTGCTGCTGAAGCATGATGGCTGCATGTCCCCCAACTGCTAGCTTAGATGTTTTATCCCTCCTGTTGCTTCCTGTGAGTAGATCACAGAAAACTTCCATCAGAAGCAGTAGTGATCTACTTGTGGGGTGTTTCATTGCAGTTAGTTCAAATTCCAGGTGCTCAAATTTTGCATCAGTTGCTTAAGCTACCTCCTAGAATAAGGAAATCACAGGATCAACAAGCGTTGAGTCCCATGAGCAACCTTTGACAAAGATTTCAAATCAGCCAACACCAGTTCTGACTTTGTCATCTTCGATCAGTTTGAAAGGCTCCTTTATTCAGTTGCCTGGATCTTTATTGTGTTTATCCATATCTCCTCAGAAAGCATTTATGTTATCTAAGTGTAAATAAGCAATAGATCTGAACCTAGAGAAATTGGACCTCTTTTATATACTCCCACCCTCCAATACCAATTTGAATATTATGGTGTGTGCATATAAATACAGAATGCTTCGCACCTAAACTCTTCTCTCACTCCTGTATAGTAACACAATCTCAATTCTGATACCTTACTGTGGCTTTAATTTGGTATAAATTTTCCAGCAATGGTGTATTACTCAATATTTATATCTGAACGGCATCCAGCCTTCAACAAGGATCTCCTTTTGTTGTGGTATCATCTTTTTTGTGCAATGCAATAGTGGCGCTGGCATTAGGGAGAATGTAAAAAGGCAAAGCAACAACAGTGTCATGTAAGCTGGTCTGATCGCTTAGGTCATATTTATTATCTATTGCAGAAGTCTTTCTTTAGAGAACATGGTGCAGTAACTAACTTTCCATATTAATTTATTTGACTGTCTGCCTCAGCTTAGTTATTTTCTGCACCACTTCTGAAAAGACTCAGTTCCAAAACCTGTAGTTAATTATGCTGTAGTTCACAGGAAAAAAATGTTTTTGTTGCCACTTGAATCCTTTAGAACAGGAAGGAAAATGTGTTCCTTAAGGAGGTACTAGAGAGTTTGGGACACAAGACAATATATCTATCTATATATTTTTAAAATTTTTTTGTTTTAAAATACTGTGTACACATGCTTTTTTAACTCATTCTTTTTTCAAGTATCTCTGATTCAGCTGAAGCTACAGTCCCAAAATAACCACGTGGCAGTTGTCTCCGCTTTGCACATTGTGGTTTTCCTGAACTGCAGCAAATTCTCTCATCGGCATGCCAATCAGGACCATTCATGGCTATTAAATCATTCAGGTAAAGAAAAAAAAAAAAAAAAAANAACAGTAATTTTTATTTTCATTCAAGGATGACTAAAAATCTAAGGGCAGCCTGCAATTCAGCAAAAAGATTACTAAATCAGTGATATGAAATGAGGGACAGGTTATTGGTATGTGAAATGTTTTTCTTGGAAAGGCCACAATGTATGTGTTTGTATATCTGTCTATTTATAACATGAAACATGACCCAAGCACATTTTTCTTGTGCCACAAATATTGCATACATATGTAATGGTGAAATGCACTCAAAAACCTGCTATTATGAAATGACCCAGTTTTGGGGTTTCAAAACTTGTCAAAAAGAAGGATAAGGATAATTAATAAACAGATTCATGTAACAGGTTTGAAACCTGAGCTGAAAAGAATATATTTCACATGTAGTGCTGAGTAATTTTTGTAATGCTGGAAGTGCCTTTCTGTAGTGCTCCAAGCTGTTTTTTCACAGTTTGATGCAGAAGACAGTGTATGTTCAAAACTTCTGCTAAATTTATACTCTAGTACATTTCTGAAGCATTCACTAGAGAAATGGGAGCTTTTCCGTCCTTGTCTGTGACCATTTTACCACTCAAAGGTTATGGGAAAGAACATTAAAATGGGGTAAAGAGCAGCAGAATATGCAATGAAATCAAAAGAATTTCTCTCAGTGTAGTTGATTAAGTATAGCATCAGGCAGAAAGTTAAGTAAACATACAGTCATAGAAAAAAAATCCTGCACTGGGGGAAAGACTTCTTTGGTTTTTCTTACAAGAAGAATTGCTAGATGACAAGTCTAATTCTCACAAGAACTTTGTTGCAAACTTTGTACTCAACATTTGGACCTTATCCGTCAAGCAGAAAGTACAACCACATGCAGCATGAGAGAAACATTTCAGTTTGTATGACAAATGTCACTTGAAAATGGGCTTTGCTTTTAGTTTAGAACATTGTAAACACATCAGGAGAAACTAGTTTTGATCATTTGCCAAATATTGCACAAGTATTTAGACTAATAAATATCCTTCTATAACAGGAAGTGTACTGTATATTTTATGTGTTCCCACAATTTTTAAGCGAAAGTCTCATCCCTTCTGTTTCACAGATGTTTCTAGAGAAAAAAACAAACCTAGATATATTACTATAAAAAAAAAAAATCAATCATCAGCTAAACAGTTAGGGAACATTAAGAACACATTAAAAGTAAGACTCCACTTTAATTAGGTGTTTTTGCTCCCTGATTACTATTTCAGACCCCAGGTTAAAGTCGTTCCTTACCAAACAACATATGATGTACAGTTAAGAAAACAATCCTAAATTCTATCAGTTATTTATTTTCACTGTGTATTACAAAGAGAGGTCATATTACAGCTGTTGGAAAAACAAAATGGTCTAGTTTCCTACACCATTATTTCCTATGCCTGTGGACCAGACCTGCAAGTGCACACCAAATATTCTGTCTCTTACTGCTGTTACCAAGGTTATGACATGCACTGAGATCTAAGGGGTTTGTCTGGCAAACTTTGCACTGGACTCTCCCTTCTGCATCTAAAATGCTGCAGGAAGGAAACAAGCCCAAACAACCTCTATGTGTTTTAGGTGTGGCAAAAGCTCTCTTATTTATGTTCCCTTACTGTCTGGCTTGAAGGGCTGATAGTATGGAACAAGCACAAATAGTTCCAGACATGGGAAGAACAGTTCTCCTTCTAACCCTCCAAGCAAAGTGCACACTGCAGGATGATATGTGTTAGATCAAGGAACACATTATTATCTTTATTTGGGTTTTCACAACAGAAAGACAATCTGTTGTTACCAGAGGTTAACCTCAATTAAATCCTAAAAAATTTTGGTGTGAGTTTGGAGGAGGCATAGGACAGCATATAGACTGCTCAGCAAGTTCTTGGAATGAGTTAGTAATGATGTTTACATGCAGATGTATGCAAAGTATGCAAATAGTGGAAGGGTCTTTAAAGTTAGATTCTAACCAATGAGTTTGAGAATGTTGAGAGTGCAAAATAAAGTGGATTACAGCGACTATGACATGACAGCTAATTATTTTCAAGAAGAGACGGAGCAACATAAAATTACATCAGCAGGGAAAAAAGAAGTTAGAAATCATAGAATCATAGAATCATAGAATGGTAAGGTTGGAAGGGACCTCAAGGATCATCTAGCTCCAACCCCCTGCCATAGGCAGGGACACCTCCCACTAGTACAGGTTACTCATCTGGAAAATCTGGAAAACAAGTCAAAGGACTAGAAGGCTTAGAAGAATTGGCATGGAATAATAGCATTCTTTTGGTTGGAAAAGATCTCTAAGGTCATGGAGTCTGACTGTCAATCCCACACTACCATGGCCATTAAACCATGTCCCAGGTGCCATGTTTACATGTTTTTTTGAACACATGCAGGGATGGTGACTAAACTACCTCCCTGAGAAACCTGTTCCCATGCCTCACCACCCTTTCAGTAAAGAAATTTTTCCTAATATCCAATCTAAACCTCCCCTGGCACAGAGTCAGGCCATCTCCTCTCTTTTATCACTTGATATCAGAGAGAACAGACCAACTCCCACCTCATTACAACCTCCTTTCAGGTAGAGTGCAAAGAGGTCTTTCCTCACTCTCCTCTTCTCCAGCCTTCTACGCCAGTTCCCTCAACACCAGTTCCCTCAACTGTTCCTTATGACTTGTTTTCTAGACCCTTCATTAGTTTTGTTGCCCTTCTCTGGACATGCTCCAGTACCTCAGTGTCCTCCTTAAACTAAAGGTGCAAAACTGAACATAGTACTTGAGATGGAGCCTCACCAGCGCAGAGCACAGGGGCACCTGTACTTCTCTACCCTTGCTGGCCACATTGTTCATGATACAGGCCAGGATACTGTTTGCCTTCTCGGCCACCCAGGTTCATTGCTGTCTCATGTTCACACGGCTGTCACCTAGCAATCTAAAGCTTTCTTTACATGGCAGCTTTCCTGCCACTCTCTCCCAAGGCTGTAGAGATAGAATCATAGAATGGTAAGGTTGGAAGG
>VWZE01013168.1:3880-14786 GCA_013396675.1 Eubucco bourcierii
GGTTGGCACGGGTCTTGGGGGAATTAGCAGGGGCCTTGGGGCAATTAGCAGGGACCTTGGGGCAATTAATGGGACCTTGGGGCAATTAATGAGTCGTTGGGGCAGTTGGCAGGGGCCTTGGTGCAATTAATGGGTCCTTGAGGCAATTAGAGGGGGCCTTGGGACAATTAATGAGTCGTTGGGGCAGTTAGCAGGGTCCTTGGGGCAGTTAGCAGGGTCCTTGGGGCAATTAGCAGGGGCCATGAGGCAATTAGCAGGGGCCTTGGGGCAATTAGCAGAGTCCTTGGGGCAATTAACAGGTCCTTTGGGCAGTTAGCAGCGTCCTTGAGGCAAATAGCGGGGGCTTTGAGGCAATTAGCAGGGGCCTTGGGGCAATTAGCAGGGGCCTTGGGACAATTAGCAGGGGCCTTGGGGCAATTAATGAGTCGTTGGGGCAGTTAGCAGGGTCCTTGGGGCAATTAGCAGGGTCCTTGGGGCAATTAGCAGGGGCCTTGGGGCAATTAGCAGGGGCCTTGGGGCAACTAATGGGTCCTTGGGGCAATTAGCAGGGTCCTTGGGGCAACTAATGGGTCCTTGGGGAATTAGCAGTACCTTGGGGCAATGAATGGGTCCTTGGGGCAATGAATGGGTCCCTGGGGCAATTAGCAGTACTTTGGGACACTTAAGAGGATCATTGGGCAATTAATGGGTCCTTGGGGCAATTAGCAGTACTTTGGGACACTTAAGAGGATCATTGGGCAATCAATGGGTCCTTGGGGCAATTAGCAGTACTTTGGGACACTTAAGAGGATCATTGGGCAATTAATGGGTCCCTGGGGCAATTAGCAGTGCCTTGGGACACTTAAGAGAATCATTGGGCAATTAACAGGTCGTTGGGGCAATTAGCAGTAGCTTGGGACACTTAAGAGGATCATTGGGCAATTAATGGGTCCTTGGGGCAATTAGCAGTACTTTGGGACACTTAAGAGGATCATTGGGCAATTAATGGGTCCCTGGGGCAATTAGCAGTACTTTGGGACACTTAAGAGGATCATTGGGCAATNGGCAGTTAATGGGACCTTTAGGCAGTTAATGAATCCTTGGAGCAGCTAAAGGGATTGTTTTTTGCAATTAATGAGGCATTTGGGCAATTAACAGGGTTCTTGAGGCAATTATCAGGGTTCTTGGGGCAATTAGCAGGGTTCTTGGGGCAATTAATGAGTCCTTGGGGCAGTTAATGGGACCTTTAGGCAGTTAATGAATCCTTGGCGCAGCTAAAGGGATTGTTTTTTGCAATTAATGAGGCATTTGGGCAATTAACAGGGTTCTTGAGGCAATTATCAGGGTTCTTGGGGCAATTAGCAGGGCTCTTGGGGCAATTAATGAGTCCTTGGGGCAGTTAATGGGACCTTTAGGCAGTTAATGAATCCTTGGCGCAGCTAAAGGGATTGTTTTTTGCAATTAATGAGGCATTTGGGCAATTAACAGGATCTTTGGGCATCAGGGCCTTGGGGCAGTTAATGAGACCTGGGATTTGACTTGTAGCCATCACTCCCCCGCTCCTGCTGGCCATCCATCCTATTGCTGTTCCAAGCCAGGATGAGGGGTGCCAGCAGCAGAGCCCAGGGGTCACCTTACAAGCCCCCCAAGCCGAGGGTGTGAGGAGCAGAGGAAAGCAGCACTCCCCTCCCAAGCCAACCCCATTGCCCCTTACAGCTGCTGGGTTGGGGGTGGGGTGGGGTGTGTGTGGTGTTCCTCTTCCAGCCTTTGAGCGGGGCCACTGCTATGAGCCCTACATCCAGAACGGCAACTTCACCACCTCGGACCCCACCTACAACCTGGGCACCACGGTGGAGTTCACTTGCGACCCTGGGCACTCCTTGGAGCAGGGCCCTGCTGTCATCGAGTGCGTCAACATGCGGGACCCCTACTGGAACGACACGGAGCCGCTCTGCCGAGGTCAGTCCCCGTCCATTTGGGGGGTGAGAACAGCTCCGGGAGCCTCCCTGACTGAGCCCTCCCTACCTCTTGTCCCCACAGCCACGTGTGGCGGGGAGCTGACGGCTGTGGCCGGGGTGATCCTGTCCCCAAACTGGCCGGAGCCCTATGCGGAGGGGGAGGACTGTGTCTGGAGGGTCCATGTCGGTGAGGAGAAGAGGCTCTTCCTGGACATCCAGCTGTGAGTAGCCCACGGCTGGAGGCATGACCCTGCCTGCTCAGCTTACCCTGCTGCAGTGTCCCCACTCTCCTCACCCCAGGGACCCTCCCCTGTTCTCCCCCTCAGAGCTTTCCCAATGCCCTGTGATGCTCTCAGCAGCCCTGGGGAGCTCCGGGGCTGTACCAAGTGCTGCTTCCTGAGTTCAGAGTGGTTACACCATTCACAACCCACTTAATTGCTCCTCAGATGGTAGCTTCTGAACTCCTCTGGAGATAAACTGCAGGGAGCGATGCCACAGCTCAGAATGGAGCTCTGAGTGCCACACTGAATCATCATGAGCTGGTTCATGCAGGGCCAGGAAAGCCTGGGGACATCCCTGAGCTGGAAAATTCAGCTTCCTTTTTGGGATGAATGAGATAGAGGCACTGGGCAGGAGGAAGCTTTGCCCAGCCCTACCCTCACAAAACCCACCCAGTCCCCTCTGGGCTGCTAGCTCAGTCCTGTGCCATTCAGCCCCTCCCCAGCTCAGAAGGCTGCAGGCAGCAGAGCAGAGCTGCCCAGAGAGCCCTCAGCCAAGCCCTCCAGAAGTGGGCAGGGATGCCAGGGCTTGCTGTATGTGTGGGGGTCAGAGAGATGCAGGATTCAGTGCCAGCCTGGAAGCCCTTGGCATAACACTAACAATGCAAAGGGCATCTCCTTTGATGCTGTTATTGAATACGTTTCAAAGAGGGTCATAAAAGTCTTCAAGGGTTCTGTGAAATCCCATCAGAGCTCTGGGTGCACCTCTCCTGGCTTTGTGGGAGCTTGGGTTGAGCAGAGCTGGAGGCCAAGTGATCTGCAGTCATCAGACATAAATGTCACAGGGGAAATCTTGTCTGACAGGCAGCAGAGATTCACCACAAATGTCAGCTGGCCGTGGGGATTAGCTGGGTACCTGCTGAGAACCTTTGTGATGAACAGCCAATGCTCAAGCTTCTCCAGGCAAGGGCTGATGTACAGGGAAGGGGGTCCCACAATGACCAAGCTCATCCTAGACCCACAGGGATTGTGCATGCGCAGCCAGATGGATCCTGGCACATCCTCCTTCTCCAGACATGGCTGGGAAACTGACTTCAGCCTCAAAGCCGATGGAGAGTCCTCCTGTGGGGCCAGGAGCATCCTGGTGTTGTCCTCCTGCCCCTCTCCTCAGTGGGGAAGGGGAGGACATAGTGTCCCTGAGCCAGAAGAGTGTGGCCAGCAGGTTGAAGGAGGTTCCCTACCCCACAAATGGAGCTCTGGGCCCACTGCTGGGCTCCCCAGTTCAGGAGAGAAAGGGAACTGCTGGAGACACTCCAGTGGAGGCTCCAGAGGTGCTGAGGACATCTTTGTGAGGAGGAAAGGCTGAGAGCCCTGAAGCTGAGAGCCTGGAGAAGAGCAGCTCCAGAGGGGATCTGAGCAATGCTCAGCAAGAGCTGAAGGACCTGTGGGGGGCAAGAGGGTGGGGCCAGGCTCTATTCAGTGGTGCCCAGGGACAGGACAAGAGGCAGTGGGCACAAACTGGAATCTAGGAGGTTCCATCTGAACAGGAGAAACTTCTTTGCTGTGAGCCCAGGAGCCCTGGAGCAGGCTGCCCAGAGATGTTGTGGAGTCTCCTCTGCAGAGATTCCAAACCCACATGGGCATTGTGATGCTGGGCAAGCTGCTGTGGGTGACCCTGCTTGAGCAGGGGGGGTTGGATTGGATGATCTGCAGAGGTCACTTCGAACTCCAGCATGCTGGAATTCTGTGGGAGGGGTAGAGACCCCTTTGCGCCCACCACTCCAAGGGCAGGCGATGCTGGTCTCGGCTTTGCGCAGGGTTTCGCTGCCCGCCCGACGCAAAGCCGGCACATCCCGGGGATGCTCCGTTATCCACGGGGATGCTCCGTTATCCACGGCACACCACTGCTCTCTGCTGGCGGCTCCGCCGCTACCGGGTGGGGAAAGCGGCAGGGCTGAAGACAGGGATGGGGATGGCACAAAGGTAAGGATAGGGTTGAGACAGGAATGGGAATGGAATGCAGACGGGGACTAGGACGGGGACTGAACAAGGACGGAAGTGGGACGGTGATGGAGATGGGACTGGAATGGAGACGAGACAGGGATGAGGATGGAGCAGGAACAGAGATGGGACAGGGCAAGGATGGAAATGGGACAGGGATGGGGAATGGGGTGGAGATGGAGATGAGAGAGGACATGAGGCAGGTTCACTGCAGTGCAGTGCTGGGGCAGGGGGTCACCTCCCTGCCCCAAGCCCAGCACCGTGGTGTCCTGCCCAAGCTGCTCTGACCAAGTTCTCTTTCCCAGCCTGAACCTCACCAACGGTGACATCCTCACCATCTACGACGGGGACGAGCTGACTGCCCGCATCCTGGGGCAGTACGTGGGCAGCAGTGGGCCCCAGAAGCTCTACTCCTCCAGCCCTGACCTCACCATCCAGTTCCACTCAGACCCTGCTGGGCTCATCTTTGGGAAGGGACAAGGATTCATCATGAACTACATAGGTAGGGTGAGCAGGGTGCTGGCCGTGTCTCCTGCCACTGCAGACGGAGCAGCTTGGCCTGATGGTGGGCTTGGAAGCAGAGAGAGAACTACTGTGACACCAGCAGCCCACTCCACATCCCACTGATGTCCTGCCAACCCCCCCAGCCCCACTGCAGGTCTCTGACTCAGTCACTTTTGGGGGTTCCCTGCACATCTGCCCTCTCCCAGGCTGGTCCTGCAGGATGGCAGTGATATTATGAGGCCCTGTAAGCACTTGTCTGGCCCAGGGCAACTGTGGAGCAGAGCAGGGAGAAGAAAATGGCAGGGGAAAAAAAAAGAGATGTGAGTTCCTCATGCTCACAGACACAAAGCTGGAGGCAAGGGTCATAGAATCATTGAACAGTTTGGGTTGGAAAAGCCCTCTGAGATCACTGAGTCAAATCATCATCCCAGCACCACCATGGCCACTTGGCCAAGAGCTGTGTCTGTGTGTGGTGGCTTTGAGGAGGGCTGTGCCATGTTGTCCTGCTCAGTGGGTGACAGCCAGCACCTCTCTCCTCACCTGAATGACCTGAAGCTGAGGCTGGGGAGGTTTAGACTGGACATTAGGGGAAGTTTTTGGGAGAGAGTGGTCAGGGAATGAGCTGCCCAGGGAATGGTAGAGTCCCCCACCCTGGATGTGTTTGAGGGTGGTTTGGATGTGGTCTGAGGGATCTGATTTAAGGTGAATCTTACAGAGCAGGGCTCTAGGTGGAGCTTGCTGCTCCTGAGGAGCTCTGCCAACCTCTGTGACTCTGCTGCCCGCAGAGGTGTCCCGCAATGATTCCTGCTCCGACCTGCCCGAGATCCAGAACGGCTGGAAGACCACATCCCACACCGAGCTGGTGAGAGGGGCCAAGATCACCTACCAGTGCGATCCAGGCTACGACATCGTGGGCAGCGATACCCTCACCTGCCAGTGGGACCTCAGCTGGAGCAGCGACCCCCCTTTCTGCGAGAAGAGTGAGTCCTCCCGCGCCGTGCCCTGCCCTGCCCTGCCCTGCCTGCCTCCTCCCCATCCCCCACGCTGCTCCCTCGTGGCTGTGGAGTCCTCCCCACCGCGGCTGAGCGCAGCTCTTCTCCCCAGTTATGTACTGCACGGACCCAGGGGAGGTGGAGCACTCGACCCGCCTCATCTCTGACCCTGTGCTGCTGGTGGGCACCACCATCCAGTACACCTGCAACCCTGGCTTCGTGCTGGAGGGCAGCTCGCTGCTGACCTGCTACAGCCGCGAGACAGGGACACCCATCTGGACCTCACGGCTCCCACACTGCGTCTGTGAGTCTGGGCAGGTCCTCCTGCAGCCTCGCTCCAAGGGTGCTGCGACGCCACCTGGGGAAGGGCCTGGAGAACAGAGCTGGGGAGGAGCAGCTGAAGGGAGCTGGGTGGGGGTGTGCAGCCTTGGGGGAGAGGAGGTTGAGGGGAGACCTCTCTGCAGCTCCCTGAAAGGAGGCTGGAGCCAGGTGGGGTTCTGGCTTTTCTCCCAAGGAACGAAGTGACAGGAGACCTTAGAGTAGCCTTCCAGGATCTGAAGGGGGCCTACAGGAAGGCTGGGAAGGGGCTGTTGACAAGGGCTTGGAATGACAGGATGAGGGGCAATGGGTTTGAACTGGCAGAGGGGAGATTTAGACTGGATGTCAGGAGGAAGTTCTCTCCAGTGAGGATGGTGAGAGGTTTCCTAGGGAGGTTGTGGCTGCTCCCTCCCTGGANCTGGCTTTTCTCCCAAGGAACGAAGTGACAGGAGACCTTAGAGTAGCCTTCCAGGATCTGAAGGGGGCCTACAGGAAGGCTGGGAAGGGGCTGTTGACAAGGGCTTGGAATGACAGGATGAGGGGCAATGGGTTTGAACTGGCAGAGGGGAGATTTAGACTGGATGTCAGGAGGAAGTTCTCTCCAGTGAGGATGGTGAGAGGTTTCCTAGGGAGGTTGTGGCTGCTCCCTCCCTGGAGGTGTTGAAGGCCAGGTTGGAGGAGGCCTTGAGTGAGCTGTACTAGTGGGAGGTGTCCCTGCCTATGGCAGGGGGCTGGAACTAGATGATCTTTGAGGTCCCTTCCAACCTTAACGTTCTATGATTCTATGACAAGAGGAAACAGCCTTGAGTGGCCTCAGGGGAGGTTTAGGTTGGACTTGAGGAATTTCTTCCCCTTGAGGGTTGTCAAGGCCTGGCTCAGGCTGCCCAGGGCAGTGATGGAGTTCCCATCCCTGGAGAGGTTTCAAAGCTGTGGAGATGTGGTGCTGGGGGTCATGGTTTGGACTGGGTGAGCTTAAACAAACTAAAACAATTCCATCTTTCTTCTGCTTGGGAGGGGGGTGTGGGGTGGGGATGTGGGGGTAGGGGCATCCCAGGAAGCCCTTTGGTGCTGCTGAAACCTTCCCCAGCTGCATGAGGTGATGCAGAGGGATATACTTTGAGAAAGCAGGATGGCCTGAGATCTCAGATGCTTCTCCAGTGCCTCCTGGGCTCCTGTGAGGAGAGACTGAGGGAACTGGGGCTGTTCAGTCTGGAGAGGAGAAGGCTCTGAGGCGACCTTATTGTGGCCTTGCAGTATCTGAAAGGGGCTACAAGAAAGCTGGGGAGGGACTTTTTAGGCTGTCAGGCAGTGACAGGACTGAGTGGAATAGAACAAAACTGGAAATGGGTAGATTCAGACTGGATGTTAGGAAGAAGTTCTGCACCATGAGGCTGGTGAGAGCCTGGAAGAGATTTGCCCAGGGAGGTGGTGGAAGCCTCATCCCTGGAGGTGTTTAAGGCCAGGCTGAATGAGGCTGTGCACAGCCTCACCTAGTGTGAGGTGTCCCTGCCCATGGGACCACACCAGGTGATCCTTGCAGTGCCTTCCAACCCTGACTGCTTCTCTGATCCTGTGATTCTCTGACCTGTCCCTGGGTGGCCTAAGGGCCCGGGGCTGACCCTGGGATTTGTTGCCTTCCAGCTGAGGAGTCCCTGGCCTGCGATAACCCCGGGCTGCCCGAGAACGGCTACCAAATCCTTTACAAGCGCCTCTACCTGCCGGGGGAGTCCCTCACCTTCATGTGCTATGAGGGCTTTGAGCTCATGGGGGAGGTGACCATCAAATGCATCCTGGGCCAGCCCTCCCACTGGAGCGGACCCCTGCCCATCTGCAAAGGTAACTGCAGGGGGAGGCTGGGGGCACCGTGGGGGCATCCCCCTGCACCTCTGCGCCCAACCCGCGACAACCCCGGGGAACTCCGCTGGGCTGTAGGACACCCAGAAGGCTTCTGCTGCCCTGAGGAGGGGGAGCAAACCCTCTGCCCCCACAGTGCTGGTGGTGGAGGTTGGAGGGGGGTGTGGTGTACTTTGCTCTTCTTGTGGTGTTGCTTCCCGTAGAGGTTTGCCCAGGGTTGGTCTCCTCGGGCACCTGCTGAGGCGGGAGAGCTCAGTCCCCAGAAATGGTCTAGGTGCTGGTCTAAATGAGTTCTGGGTTCTGTGGACACAAGAGAACCCTCCCATGGCCATCAGACTGAGGATGATCAGAGGGCTGGAGCACCTCTGCTATGAGGACAGACTGAGGGAGTTGGGGATGTTCAGTCTGGAGAGGAGAAAGCTTCCAGGTGACCTTAGTGTGGCCTTGCAGTATCTTAAGGGGGCTACAAGAAAGCTGGGGAGGGACTTTTTAGGCTGTCAGACAGTGATAGGACTGGGGGGAATGGAACACAGCTAGAAATGGGGAGATTCAGACTGGATGTTAGGAAGAAATTCTTCAGTATGAGGCTGGTGAGAGCCTGGAATGGTTTGCCCAGGGAGGTGGTGGAAGCCTCATCCCTGGAGGTGTTTAAGGCCAGGCTGGATGAGGATGTAGACAGCCTGATGTAGTGTGAGGTGTCCCTGGGCATGGCAGGGGGGTTGGAACTGGATGCTCCTTGTGGTACCTTCCAACCCTGACTGAGCCTTCCAATCCTGAGTGATTCTGTGATTCTACAATTCTATGGTTCTGTGATTTTATAATTCTATGATTCTATGATTTTGTGATTCTATGATTCTATGATTTTGTGATTCTATGATTCTATGATTTTGTGATTCTATAATTCTATGATTTTGTGATTCTATAATTCTATGACTCTGTGATTCTGTAATTCTATGACTCTGTGATTTTATAATTCTATGATTCTGTGATTCTATGATTCTATGGCTCTATGGTTCTATGATTCTTAATTACTAAGTGTGAGTAGAGCCTTTGTCTCCTGAGCAGTGAGGCACTCTGGAGGTTGCCAGCACGCTAGGCAGAGCCATCCTGCCCATGTCTCACTTGCCCAGCCTGCTCAGTCCCATGTAAAGACTGAGAGCTCACTACAAACTGAGTTTACAACTCATCTTGGGACCAAATTAGGCAAGGAGACCCCAGACCTGGGCTCCCCACAGCAGCCAACAGCTGCCAGCACCCAGTCAAACCCAGTTACGTAGCAGAAACTCTCCCATTTCTCTTCCAGTGAATCAAGACAGCTTTGAACATGCTCTGGAAGGTGAGTGACAAGCATTTGGTGGATGAGCCTTGCACAGGACCCTCACCCAGAGTCTGTGTGGAGCCCAGGGAGGAGGGAGGCAGAGGTAGAGGGGGATCATGAGGTGCTCGTGAACACCACCATAACAGAGCTTCTTCTTTTAGTAGCAGAAGCTGCAGCAGAGACATCACTGGAGGGAGGAAATATGGCCCTGGCCATATTCATCCCAGTGCTGATCATCTCCTTGCTGCTGGGAGGAGCATACATCTATCTCACAAGGTAGGACCTGCAGCTGGAGCTGGTGGGCTTGGGGGTTAAACCCACAGGGATGGATTCCTGCATCCAGTTCTGGTGCCCCCAGCCTAAGAAGGACATGGAAGTGCTGGAGCAGGGCCAGAGGAGGCCAGGAAGAGGGCTGCAGAACTTCCCTAATGGGAACAGGCTGAGAAAGTTGAGGCTGCTCAGCCTGGAGAAGAGAAGGCTCCAGCACAGCAACCTTCCAGTACCCGAAGGAGCTGCAGTGGAGCTGGGGAGGGACTTCTGACAAGGTCTCATAGTGACAGGATGAGGAGCAATGGCTTTGAGCTGGAAGAGGGGAGACTGAGACTGGAGATTAGGGAGAAATTATTCCCAGTGAGGGTGGTGAGACACTGGCACAGGTTGCCCAGGGAGCCTGTGGCTGCTCCCTTCCTGGAAGTGTTCAAGGCCAGGCTGGGTGAGGCTTTGAGCAACCTGATCCAGTGGGAAGTGTCCCTGGCCATGGAAAGGGGATTGGAACTGGATGATCTGTAAGGTCCCTTCCAACCCAAATCAATCTTGGCATGCCCATGGCATGGTCCTGGGGAGCTGGGTACTGAGATCCTGCTCTGGGGTCCCTGGGGGAGTGGGATGGAGGGATGTGGGAGGATGGGGCTGGCTGTGTGGTGGTGCAGCCCCTGTGACTCTGGTGTCCTCCTGCAGGTGTCGGTACTACTCCAGCCTCCGCCTGCCCCTCATGTACTCCCACCCCTACAGCCAGATCACCGTAGAGACCGAGTTTGACAACCCCATCTATGAGACAGGGGTGAGTCCTGCCACCTCCGTGGCAAAGCTTGGCTCTCACTGGGGCTGCAGCACCTGGGGGAGTGCTGGGAGTGGGAGGTTCCATCCCAAGGGATAGGATGAAGTCCTTACGTGGGGGTGGGAGGCTCCTGTCTGAGGGACAGGTGGAGTCAGTCCATCCTGACTGATGGACTCCCATATCAGTATGGGAGCTCCAACCTAAAGGACAGGACAAGTCCATTCCTGCTCATACAGGAGCAGGAGTGCACCCATCAAGGGACAGGACAAATGCTGTCAGCCTGGCACAGGAGCAGGAGTGCCCATCCCAAGGGACAGGGCAAGTCCAGGCATTGTCATACTGAAGTGGGAGGCTCCATTCTGATAGGGAATCCTATCCCAAAGGACAGGACAAGTCCATTCCTGCTCATACAGGAGCAGGAGGCTCCATCCCAAGGGACAGGGCAAGTCTAAGCACTGTCATACTGAAGTGGGAGGCTCCATTCTGATAGGGAATCCTATCCCAAAGGACAGGACAAGTCCATTCCTGCTGATGCAGGAGCAGGAGGCTCCACCTCAAGGGACAGGACAAATGCTGTCACCCTGGTACAGGAGCAGGAGTGCCCATTCCAAGGGAAAGGGCAGGTCCAGGCATTGTCATACTGAAGTGGGAGGCTCCATTCTGATAGGGAATCCTATCCCAAAGGACAGGACAAGTCCATTCCTGCT
>VWZE01013170.1:0-17098 GCA_013396675.1 Eubucco bourcierii
CTATGATTCTATGATTCTATGATTCTATGAAAAAAACAATAAACAAACTGGTAGTTTGACGGGTCCCAGGTTCCCTCAAGAAAGCTACAGAGACCAAGACCCATTCCACAGGATGGACCTGGTTGTCCCAGGATGTTGTAATGCTGTTATTCTAGTCTGCTCTCTGGTATCATAGGTTACAAGCCAGTGCCCGGGCAATACCTCTCTCTTCTCCTCCCTGCCTCCCCTCCCTTCACCACTTCTCTCCAGGAAAGAGTGTGTGTTCCTTTCCATCTCATGGTTCATATGAGTGAGATGGTATCTTGCTGGCAGGGAACTTTGAGGTGTGTCATGCAATCTGCTGAGGCCTTGCAGGCCTAAGATTGGGGGGAGAGCGGAGGGGGCAGTATTGGCCTACTCTTAAGGCTGCTGGTGGTGGAGGGGGTGGAGGATTTCAATAGACTTGGCTTAGCTTGTGAATGTATTCATTCTACCTAATTGCCTTTTGCATATATGCACTAGTAAACAGAATCTCACTTTAAACTTCCAATCAGTGTGCAGATTTTCATTCTTACTTGTCAAAAAGAGAGTCACTTCTGTCCTCCAGCCCTGGGTAGCTCACGGCCCCAGACTGGGACACAAACAAAACAAACAAAAAAAACCTAACTGGAACTTGGAAATACAAACCTGTAAATGATCACAAATAACAAAAGATAAATGTTCATGTTCTTTTTCACAGCACTGCATCAAACCAGCCAAACCCAACTTTCATTGTTAAGTAAAACTACAGCATATAAAGCATATATTTAACTTGAGAGGAATTTGGGCATGAGGACACAAAACCTCTGGGGATTTATTACTTCACTGCAGGAAAATGGTACTTCTTAATTTTCTCAGCATCTGGACTTTAAATTAGCCCCCACACATTACTAATAAATGTTGATGCATAGCAGTATTTGGTAACAAAACTGACAGCTAGAAGGGAGCACTTTTGATACAGATACCACACTGACATTGCAGATTTGCTTAAGGGGACTTGCTCAATACAAATTACTACCTTCAAGTTAGAAAAATGTAAAAGTAGAAGTGAAGATTACATGGAAGTCAACAAGGAATCAATGCAACAACACAACAGCTCTGGAGACACTACCTGAATGGTCTTCCCAGACATGCACAGTTGTGCTTTTAGCATGTATGGTAGGTCTCCAGATAGCATGAGTTTTCCAGAACACTAAGTTAAAAGACATTCCTATCAGAAAAAAAAAGGTAAGGCAAATGTACATCCCAGTTCCAGCTTAATTTTGCCAGTACACAACATAGTAGCAAAAGGACAGAAGTATTTCGTTGGATGAGGCCTTCTTAACCTGTACTAGTGGGAGGTGTCCCTGCCTATGGCAGGGGGTTGGAACTAGATGATCCTTGAGGTGCCTTCCAACCTTACCATTCTATGATTCTATGATTCTACGATTATTCAGTCATCTTGATTAGATTCAGTTAAAACACCACACATATTAATAAAAAGCTTAAAGTAGACTTATAATCACAAAATGATAACCCTTTCCCAATATAATTTTTATTCCATGTTTAAGCATATTCTTTGAAGTGCAACCTAAGGTCTTGAATCATTTAATCAAGGAAATGGTGTATGGAGGGCAATGGTAAAAAGTATGAAGCTCCATTGCTTATCACCTGGTCACTGTAACTGTAACAAACCAGAGCATACCAATGGATACAAAAGCCTTATGGTAACATTCTGAAACATGTTGAGTACCTACAAGGGTCTATCTATAGGCACCCTGGCCTTCCACAATACACAGGTCTCAGATGCTCTCCTCTAGAAACACTCCAGGCAGTTTTCTCCAAGAGGAAACTCAGGCACTATTACTATTAGATTTTTTTCTGCAGGGTCTGCTCTCCAATACAGATACAAAAGATCACCGTGCCCAGTTTGGCTTCCTCGGACCAGGACAGTCAAACTGAGATGGATATTTTGTGCCACAACACAAACAAATAAAAATAGTTCAGAGATTAAGTATAAAAAACATCAAATATAGAGACATCCACTGAGCTGGTGATTTATTCTGCAAGTGGGAAGAAATATATCTGAAATAATTAAAAATGTCAGCAGTTTAAAGACACTGCAGCACTATGTTACAAAAAGTCCAGTATTCAGTGGGTTTATGACGAGGATATTCAAGAGCAAAGTCATTTGCACCGCCTCCATATTGATCAAACTGCTTGCTGAAAACATGAGTTAATGAAACTTGTATTTTTAAGAGTTGCTTCATCGAGAAGGTATCAATGATATTATATAGAAATATGATCCAAGCACAACATTTTAATTAGCTCCCATATTCTTTGGGTTTGATTCAAAATGCTTAAATATATGGATGGCACATGCTGAGATTGAGATCTCAAAATGAGCGCAGGTACATTTTGAAATATGCCAAGTTTTACACTTCAGCTACTATGGACACACTTCATTGTTTTTCATTCATACCTTACTCAAAGGATCTTAAATAGTGGCTGTTAAATCAATCTTTTCCTCTCTAATGATCATCAGATAAGCCAAATTTTTATCTCAGGTTCTAAGGTAAAAAGAAGAGACACAAATAATAAAGAAAAATATAGACTTTTGGGAAGCTTTAAAACATTAAAAAAAATGTCAAAAATATCAAGAGTAAATGTTACTGAAGACAAATATTTTAGCAGAATCTTTTTTACCTTTGTGTTTATTCAAACTTTATACATGTGTGAATAGGGAAACAGCTCAAAGTGGCTTTGGGATTTTCTGCCACACAGAATCATAAAACTATCAGGATTGGAAGAGATCTCAAAGATCATCTAGTTCCAACTCCCCTGCCATAAGCAAGGACACCTTCCACTAGACAAGACTGCCCAGAGAGAGCCACATCTGGCCTGACCATAAAAACTTCCAGGCATGGGGATTCCACCACCTCTTTGGGCAAGCTGTTCCAATGTCTCACCACCCTTATGGTGAAGAACTTCTTCCTAACACCTGATCTAAATCTACCCACTTCTAGTTTTGCTCCATTCCCCCTAGTGCTATCACCACCTGACACCCTAAAATGACCCTCATCAGCTTTCTTGTAGCCCACTTCAGATACTGGAAGGCCACAATAAGGTCTCCTCAGAGCTTTCTCTTCTCCAAACTGAACAATCCCAGCTCTCTCAGCCTGTGCTCATAGGAGAGGTGCTCCAGCCCTCTGATCATCCTCTTATGCAAAAAAACTTTAACCAAGAAGAAATAGCTGTGTTTTGCTAGTTTAAGACATATGAGGGTTTTCTGAAAGGCAAAAAGCGAGACACATGATGCGTTTATTGATCAATGCTGTAATTTTTAGTCTGTTCATTACGCTCACATCATGTCCCTTCTTTTCGTTTTGTTGTTGTTGTTTTCCCCTTTTTCAAACCTCTCCATTAGCTCTCTTGCCAAACATTTTGGAGATTATCAGCAAATAGTGAAATTGGCAAAACCTCATTTTTTTGCTGGTTATTATGCAAACTGTGCAGAAGTAAATCTTAAATGGTATCTTTAAAGTCACCACAGCATCACAAATACCCTATGTGGATATTTCTGTTGACACCAATGGCTCCAGTGGCCCACTCTAAAGTGGGTCCAGAGGTCAGACAAATTAATAGATTTTAGTGCTATAATGTTTCAGCTACAAGAAAGATAAAGGTGACAAGAATTTATGTTTTTGTCAAACCATGCTGCATACATACATAAGCAATCCATTTTTACATATGATTGTATGTATATAAATTTAGGGCAACGAAGCTGGTGAGAGGCCTCGAGCACAAGCCCTATGAAGAGAGGCTGAGGGAGCTGGGATTGTTTAGCCTGGAGAAGAGGAGGTTCAGGGGGGACCTTCTTGCTGTCTAGAACTACCTGAAGGGTGGTTGTAGCCAAGGGGAGGTTACCTTCTTCTCTCAGGCAACCAGCACCAGAACAAGAGGACACATTCTCAAGCTGTGCCAGGGGAAGTTTAGGCTGGAGGTGAGGAGAAAGTTCTTGACTGAGAGAGTCATTGGCTACTGGAATGGGCTGCCCAGGGAGGTGGTGGAGTCACCGTCCCTGGAGGTGTTCAAGGTGAGTTTGGACGTGGCACTTGGTGCCATGGTCTAGTCTTGAGGTCTGTGGTAATGGGTTGGACATGATGATCTTTGAGGTCTCTTCCAGCCCTGGTGATACTGTGATACTGTGATAATCCATAAATCATTGTACAAATGCATTTGAAATAAAATATTGACACTGTCTTGTTTATTTTTTTCCAAATGTACTTTTGCACTGAGTCTGAGACAACAAGACTCGATCACATTCAGAACTTTAATATTTAAAAAATAAAGAATTTAAGTCTCTCTTGAGTCAGATCATTTAATGAATCTTCTAGATGTTAAGAGGTTTTATACACTTTAAAAAAAAAAAAGTAATAATTTTCCAAATGCAATGCCGTGATATTGCCTCTGAGAGCTAAGAGATAAAGTGATACACATATGCTGAACACATGGGTATGAAGGAAGTGGTTACCTTGGCAACAACAACCATGTAAAAGCTTCCTTCTACTAAATTAGAATAGCGACTATTGGAAAAAAATGGGTTTTTTTCCCAGTCAGATGCTGAAAATAAGTTATTCTATTTCATTTTTAGATTTTCAGAGCCTTAGACTTTCTGCAGCTAAACATTTGCTTTAACCCATGTACTTCCAAGTTGTAATATACAGCACTTTTGTGCTATGTCGTTTCTACTGATTTCCAAATTATTTGGTTCCCCCCCCNGTTAAATGTGCCACCATGGTCTTCAATTGCAGGTATCCTGCATTTTGCAAGCATTTTACATTTTATGCCTTTCCAGGTGCCTCAGAAAATAAATGCTTTCTGAATACTATTCAAATATGTTATTATCAATTATTAATCAGGTTAAAATTATGGTTACAAAATCATGGATCAGGAAAACCTCAGATCACATCAGAGAAAGCTTAGAAACACTTAAATAAGAACTACATGTCTACATTCTTGAGATTATCTGATCCTTAGTGCTTCATTTGAACCCTTGTGTCTGTGATAAGACAAATCCATTTTAAGGATGCACCACATGAAAAAAAAATCTGTCTTTTGTAAACACTTTCAGTGTACCTATTTAGAGCAATTCTTGAATTTTGCTTATGCCCTTTGTGTCAATTCTCAATAAGCCTGAAGCTTGCTTTTCTTATATTAAGTCATCCCTACTGCTCACTGAGGAAGTCCCACCAGCAACATATGACACAGTCAGATTGCTGTTAAGAGAAGGAACATGCTAATTTATGACTTGCTTACTTCCATTTCCTGATTATTTGAAAACTAATTCTAAATCTTGTTATGCTGTTATCATTTATTTCAGCACAAATGCCACAATGACACCATTTAGCCCTAACACCTCACCCACAGAGTTAACTTGTGACCACAGTAGCTAATGACTGTAATTTCTTTTCAGCAGTGATTTGCTGCCACTTATGGACTGCATAAAATGCAGAAACTTTTCACCTGGCACATACAGGCCCGAGGAGAGGTAAACTATGCAGGATACAAAGACCATATGCTAGTGAATGACAGATGTACTAAGTATCCAGACTGGGAAAAAACAGCTCAAATTCAAACTACCTCTATAGGTTAAAATATTCTCCATTACAGATGTTTCTTAAAATGATCAGTGCAACCAAACTAAAACAGAGCTGCATGGCACAGCACCAATAATTATCTTCAGCCTCCTGGTACAATTATAAAGAGTTACAGCTGCTACACTAATCTCTGAGCCTTTCAAAGAACTTCTTTTGCTCTAACTCTGCCTAGAAACCGGATATGCTAACGCTTTTCAGCCTCCAATACACTGCAAAAATTAAGTTTTGCAAGTACAAGCATTTAGTCTCATCATACAGCATTCACATGTCTGCTGGTTTGCAGGAAATAGTCACAAAATACTGGAGCTAAGTGAAGACATTTTATGTACCTATATTCTGATTCAGAGTCAACCAAGAAAATACCAGCCAATCTAATTCCAGATGCTAAATGCTTTTGTAACTGCTAATTACTGGACTAAAATCCATTCCTATTCATGTGACTTTGAAGTAAATGCCAGGAAAATGCACAGACATGAGCACTGTTCAAATTGGGGATTAAAAAAAAGTGTAAGCTTTACCTCAGAGCTATATAGTTCAGAAATTAGCATGCACTCCATGTATTCATATGATTATTTCACTCCCCAGATGATGGACTGCTTCAATACAATTTAATAGGAAGGTACTTCGTGTGCTGCATTTCTACAGATGTGAGTAGAGATGTCATTCAACATGTAAACCTTTGACTAACTCAATATTCTGATATAAAGGAGTTCCAATAAACTTTGGTGGAAGAATTTCCTAATGAAATATTCAATTAAAGGTGCAGAGGTGAATTGATGCACTTCCTGTCACTTCCCAGATAGAGGTCAAGATTTGGGTAGAAGTAAGACCCTCTGACATGCAAATTGGGTGTCTACACTGGGATTTATACCACATATCTTATTCCCAAACATGTACCTCAGTGAAAGCATAGAATCATAGAATCATAGAATGGTAAGGTTGGAAGGGACCTCAAGGATCATCTAGTTCCAACCCCCTGCCATAGGCAGGGACAACTCCCACTAGTACAGGTCACTCAAGGCCTCATCCAATCTGGCCTTGAACACCTCCAGGGAGGGAGCATCCACAACCTCCCTGGGCAACCTGTTCCAGTGCCTCACCACCCTCACTGCAAAGAACTTCCTCCTAACATCCAGTCTAAATCTCCCCTATGCCAGTTTAAACCCATT
Organism: Eubucco bourcierii; assembly: GCA_013396675.1. NCBI lineage: Eukaryota > Metazoa > Chordata > Aves > Piciformes > Ramphastidae > Eubucco > Eubucco bourcierii. Next base: position 6,827 of record VWZE01013170.1, read on the forward strand.
GCCCCTTGTCCTGTCGTTGCAGGACCTTGTAAATAATCCCTCCCCAGCCTTCCTGTAGGCCCTCTTCAGATACTGGAAGGCTATTATCAGGTCCCCTCGAATCCTTCTCTTCTCCAGGCTAAAGAGGGCATTTGGAGATTGCTAGTTCTACAGAGTTATTTTTCATAAAAGACCTTTAAAACAAAACAACATATAAAGGAAGACGGTTCAGGAAACAACCTGGGTGTTGCATTTTACACCAAGCAAAAGAGATGTTGAAAGTAGTATGATGCAGGAAAAAGAAGCAGAAAAAAAGAAGACGAGCAAGATACAGCAATTTATATCACCCTTTAGCAAGTGAATGTAGTTCCTTGCTGTCAGAGATCTGTTTTCCAACAGGAAATAATAAAATTATAATTTTGGTGATGTTAATTATATGCAAATTAAAATTGGGTGCACATTAATGCAAAGAGTTGAATATCCATTTAATCAGATCCTCCCTGCAGCGTCCAATGATAAAAATGACAGAAGACTTGCATTACTAATTCTGAACTTCTCACACTTACCTTGTAAACGAACTGCTGCCAGTGACACCTGCCTGCTGGGCTGAAGGTTTATGTTGATTAGGTCTATTGGTGCTAGTGGTAATCCTCCTGAAGGGAAAGTTCAGTTTCCTGAGCCAGGAAACCTAAAGTGCAAATTCTTGTAGTAACTGAAACATTTAGCATCTAAAATCAACAACAACAAGCCCCTAACATTAAAGATCATTTGATAAGGATTTAGACTGTAGCCTGTTCTAATATGCTTCATAGTGAGGCCACAGATCTACTGTTTAGATCTAGTTTCCCTCTCTTGTATCAGCAGGGAAGAGAAGTGTTTCTAAACTATCTGATTACATGTATAGTCTCCCTTGAGTATTCTTTCCTGAAAAAGAGCTGCTGAATATCTACCCTTTTCTCAGTCTCTTTTCTTTTTTTTTTTTCTTTCTTTCATCTTCACTTCCAATTCTAGCATTGAGAAACTTCCTAAGGAATAGAAGGGCAAAAAGCCTCCTTGATGTAGATTCTCTGTATTAATAACAGCGACAAGAGGGCCCTTAACCCTGTTTAATAGCTAAAAAGACAAGTGGCAGGGGAAGAAAACAGAAATTTATATGAATGAGATGATATTCTATTATGCTGCCTCACATGGTGACAGTATAGACTCATGAATTTTCATCTGACATGACAGTTGAGATCATTCCCAGGGTCCTACTGCAGAGAAAGGAGATTTGCCTTTCTCCTCACATCACAGGGCTGTTCAAATCAGCACCAGCTGGACTGGTTTCTCATGAATTCATCCTTATAAGAAGAAAAAAGAAAATATTTCATTTTGCCCAGGAAAAGGTACATTTCTTGTTACATGGTAAATCCTGCCAATAGAGAAAGAGGTTCCTTATTGTCAAGCTACAGAGCTTTGCTCAAAATCACAGAATCACAGAACCTTAGAGGTTGGAAGGGACCTCCAGAGATCACCGAGTCAAATCTCCCTGCCAAGGCAGGATCACCTAGGGTAGTTTGCACAAGAACACATCCAGGCAGGTTTTGAAAGTCTCCAGAGAAGGAGACTCCACAACCTCTGTGGGCAGCCTGTTCCAGGGCTTCATCACTGACACTGTAAAGAAGTTTCTCTTCACTCTTCACGTTCAGGTGAAACCTTCTGTATTCCAGATTGTAGCCACTATTCCTTGTCTTATTGCAGCTGAGCACTGAAAAGAGATTGGCCTCATCACTTGACACTCACCCCTCAGGCATTTGTACACATTGATAAGATCACCCCTGAGCCTTCTTTTCTCCAGACTAAACAGCCCCAGGTCTCTTAGTCTCTCTTCCTAGGAGAGATGCTCAAGTGCTCAAGCGCCCCCAGTCATCCTTGTGGCTCTCTGCTGGACTCTCTCCAGTAAGACCCTGTCTCTCTTGAACTGGGGAGCCCAAAACTGGACACAGTATTCCAGGTGTGATCTTACCAGGGCAGAGCAGAGGGGGAGAAGAACCTCTCTAGACCTGCTGGACACACTATTCTTTGATGCACTCCTGGATACCATTGGGTCTCTTGGCTACAAGGCCATGTTGGTGTCCTATGCAGAACTCACTGTCCACCAGGACTCCAAGATCTTTCTCCACGGAGCTGTTTTCCAGCAGGGCAGCCCCCAACCTGTACTGGTGCCTGTTGTTATTCCTCCCTAGATGCAGGACCCTGCACTTGTCTTTACTAAACCTCACGTGGTTTGCCTTCCCCCAGCACTCCAGCTAGTCCAGATCTTGCTGGATGGCAGCACAGACTGACGGGCTGTCAGCCACCACTCCCAGCTTTGTATCATCATCAAACTTGCTGAGGGTACACTCAATGCCCTCAACCAGATTGTTGATAAAGATATTGAATACAACTGGACCCAGTATTGATCCCTGGGGAACACCACTGGTGACAGGCCTCCAACTTGACACTGTGCCACTGATGACAAACCTCTGTACTATGTTGTCAAGCCAGTTTTTGATCTGCCTTACAGACCAACAGTCTACGTCACACCTCCTGAGCTTATCTGTTGGAGTGGGTCCAAAGGAGGGTCACAAAGATGATCAGAGGGCTGGAGCAGCTCTCCTATGAGGACAGGCTGAGAGAGTTGGGGTTCTTCAGCCTGGAGAAGAGAAGGCTTCGAGGGGACCTGATAGTAGCCTTCCAGTATCTGAAGGGGACCTACAGGAAGGTTGGGGAAGGATTATTTACAAGGTCCTGCAACAACAGGACAAGGGGCAATGGGATTAAACTGGCAGAGGCGAGATTTAGACTGGATGTTAGGAGGAAGTTCTTTCCAGTGAGAGTGGTGAGGCACTGGAACAGGTTGCCCAGGGAGGTCGTGGATGCTCCCTCCCTGGAGATGTTCAAGGCCAGGTTGGATGAGGCCTTGAGTGAGCTGTACTAGTGGGAGGTGTCCCTGCCTATGGCAGGGTGTTGGAACTGGATGATCCTTGAGGTCCCTTCCAACCTTACCATTCTATGATTCTATGATCTGTAAGGATGTTATGGGAGACAGTATCAAAAGCCTTGCTGAAGTCAAGGTAGAGGACATCCACAGCTCTTCCTTTGTCTACCCATTTTGTCACGGTATAGAAGGCTATCAGGTTAGTCAAGCAAGATCTCCCCTTGGTAAATCCATGTTGGCTACTCCTGATAACCCTCTTTTTTTTTCCATGTGGTTAGAGATGGCATCCAGGATGAGCTGCTCCATCACCTTGCCAGGGATGGAGGTGAGGTTGACTGGTCTGTAGTTGCCTGGGTCTTCCGTCTTGCTTTTTGTGATGACTGGAGTGACATTTGCTTTCTTCCAGCAAATTTCTGGGCAGTCCAGTTCAGTGATTAACACAGGGATAAGGCTGAATGAGGAAAAGGCCATTTCAACTGTGTATTAGGAGTGGTACTTTAAGAGTTAAATATGAGTCATGGATCCACTTCCTTTCAGTCAACAAAAAATGGACAGAAATTAACTGATCACAAGATGGAAGATGCAAACATTCTTAAGATAGCACTAAACGCTGCTGCAAATCCTCCCTCTTGGATACAAGTAGGCTGAACTTCTTCAGAAGTGAATTGCTGCAGTGAAAGCATACAACTTGCCAAGCTACTTTTCATCATTTATCAGCAGCTCCAGTTAACAGGGAAGGTCCTGGATGACTGCAGGCTTGCCAGTATGACTCACAGCTACAAGAAGGACCAGAATGAAGATCTGGGGAACCACAGGCCTGTTAGCCCGACCTCATTACAAGGGAAGACTGTGGAGAACTTCATCTCGGGTGCACTCACAGAACAAATACAGGACAACAAGAGAATCAGAACCAGCCAACACAGGTTCATGAAGGGTAGGTCCTGTTTGACCAACCTGATCTTCTAGGATCAGATGATCGGCCTAGTGGATGACAGAAAGGCTGTGGATGTTGCATACTGTCTACGCTTTGCTTATAGAGCAGACAAATGTAGTCATTTCACTCTCAAAGGCAGTGGAATAAAAAACACTCTTACTGAATTAGAGAGCAATACAGAAAAGTATAAAGATGCACATTAAGAAAACTATGGAATACATGAATCCCTAACACCTAATACAGATACAGAATACACGAGAATTCCCCCCAAACCTTTCCCCCAATCAAGCTGAACCACCAAAACCCCAGTGCTCATTTTCTCCCCTACCATTGTCTCCTCTTAGGTCCAAGCAGGCCTAATTGTGCAGCAAGAAATTCACTGCAGCCTTGGAGGCTGCAGGCAGGTTTACTAACTGTGACGGTTTGGGAGTTCCCCGTCCCCCCACACTTTGTAAAATGACCCAGACTAGAACTCAGTCAGCCGGAAGTTAAGGACTGAAGCTCTATTTACAACTCAGCACAATGTGCAAGCAGAGATACACACTATAGACAGGAATAGTTACAGAAATAAACAAGTTAAAGGTAATACAGAAACACAACTCCCCTCCCAGAAATCAGAGACCCCAGGAGGGGCTCCCAACCACCCTTCCACCTTCTCCCCACCCCTGTACCTTACCCCAAGGTTTGCCTTATGCGCAAGGTAAATTAGGAGGATTGGCCAGGAGGGTTAGAAGAAAAGTGGTTAGTGAGGATTAATCAGCAGAGGAGCCAGAGCCAGAAACTGCTAGATCGCCCCAGCACCTCCTGCTCCAGCAAGTGACAGACAGAGACTGACTTATCTATTGTTTTGGTTATTGTTCCCAAATAATTTCTTAGCAAGTGTATGAGTGAAGCAGCCATCATGATGTTTTCCTTTCACAGCCTATAGTGTAATTTTTTCTATTAAAATATTCTAATTAGCCTCAAACCAGCACACTGCCCCATTAGTTACCCAGATAAGACTCCTTCCAGAGAGCTGAAGGAAGGGAGAGAAAAGAGAGGGATTTGACTTTGCTGCCCGCTTACAAAGTGACAGCAGGACTATGGGATTGAGTAACAAAATTACAATTTCCAGAGATTACCAGGTCCAACCCCTAGGATGGGGCTTTGTCTCTGTGGTCTTTTTAAGGGAACCTGGGACCCCTTAAACTAGCACACATACCTAGAGTTTAATTAAGCATTTGACAGTCTCCCACAGCATTCTGCTGAAGCTGGTGGTTCATGGCATAGCCATGTGTACTCTTCACTGGGTTAAAAACTGGCTGGATGGCCCAGTCCAGCAAATTGCAGTAAACAGAGTTAATTCCAGCTGGTGGCCAGTCACAACTGGTAGTCCCCAAGGCTCAGTACTGGGACTGGACCTGTTGAACACTTTTATCGAGGATTCAAACGAGGGGAATGGGCATGCCCTTAGTAAGTTTGCAGACATGAAATTAAGGGGAAGTTTTTATCTGCTTGAGGATAGGAAGGCACTTCAGAGAGATCTGGAGAGATTTGCTCAATGGACTACAGTCAGCTGGATGAGGTTTAACAAGGCCAAGTGGCAGGTCCTACACTTCAGTCACAACAACCTCATGCAACACTACAGACTTGGGGATGAGTGGCTGGAAAGCTGCCTGGTAGAAAAGGACCTGGGGGTGTTGGTTGACAGTGGGCTGAACATGAGCAAGCAGTGTGCCCAGGTGGCCAAGAAGGCCAGTGGCATCCTGGCCTGCATCAGGAATGGCATGGCCAGCAGGAGTAAGGAAGCAATTGTGCCCCTGTACTTGGAACTGCTGAGACTGCATCTCCAATACTGTGTCTAGTTTTGGGCACTGCAGTGTGAAAAAGACATTGAGGTGCTGTAGCAGGTACAGGAAAGGGGAATAAAGCTGGTAAGGGGATTGGAGAGTATGTCTTATGAGGAGAGGCTAAGGCAGCTAGAATTGTTTAGCCCGAAGAAGAGCCTGAGGGGAGACCTTACTGCTCTCTACAGCTACCTGAAAGGAGGGTGTAGGAGGTCAGTGCTAGCCTCTTCTCCCAAGTAACTAACAACAGAATAAGAGGCCTCAAATAGTGCCAGGGGAAATTTAGATTGGATATTACAGAAAATTTCTTTGCTCAAAGAGTGGTGGAATCACCATTTCTGGAGGTGTTCAAAAAAGGAGTAGATGTGGCACTTCAGAACACAGTCTAGTGGATATGGAGGTGTCAGGTAGAAGACTGGACTTAATGATCTTACCAGTCTCTTCCAACCTTAATGATTCTATGACCATAACTCCTGTAAGCCTAGTGTCACGTCAGTGCAGGAGTCTCTAGGACCTAGTGTATTTCAATGTTTAAAAGGCACATTATTATTCTGTTATCAAGCAAAACTCAATAAGAAATTATTTCTTCTGATGTGATCTAGAAAGCTTAAAAGGAAACATTTCAGCACAGACATCACAGCTCAACTAACAATCCAATGCAACACATCTGCCTATAACACAGATTCTCCCATTCTTTTTCTTCAAAGGTGTGCACTTCAGTAAAGCATGGTTTTAAAATCTAATTCATTTCCTTGCTTTAGTGGTTGTTAATCTAACATTGACTATTAAATAAGCCTAGGGTATTTTATTTTAAAACTTTCCAAGTATCTTATGCATCTTTTGAAATTCCTTAAACTACAGATGATACAGATATATATAAGTACAGAGAACAGCCCTGCAGAGAAGGACTTGGGGTATTTATGAACACAAGAATGAATATGAGCCAGTAATGTGCAGCTCAGAAGGCAAATTGCATTCTGGGACACATCAAAAGAAATGTGGTCAGCAGGTTGAGGAAGGTGATTTACTCAGTTCTGATGCAACTCCACCTGGAGTACCATGTCCATCTTTGGGGACCCCAGCCTAAGAAAGACATGGACCTGCTCAAGGAGGTCCAGAGGAGTGCCACAAAGATAAGCAGTGGGTTGGAGAACCTCCCCTGAGAGGAGAAGCTGAGAAAATTGGTTTTTTTTCAGGTTGGAGAAGAGAAGGTTCTGGAAAGACTTTGTAGAAGCTTTCCAGTTCTTAAAAGGGATCTACAGGAAAGAAAGAGGGACACTTCATCAGGGCCTGGAGCAGCAGGATAAGGGCTAATGGTTTTAAAGAGAAAAAGGGTAGATTTAGATTTAATACTAGAAAGAAAATCTTGATTGTGAGAGTGGTGAGACATTGTAACAGGTCACCCAGGAAAGCTGTGAATGCACCCTCCTTAGAAGTGCTCACAGTGCAGTTGGATGGGGCTTTAAGCAATCTGATGCACTGGAAAGCGTCCTGGCATATGTCATGGGAGTTGGAACTACATAATCTTAACCTGTCCTTCAACTCAAACAATTCTACACAATTCTATGACTTCAAAGAGAGTGTGTTCTTTACTCATTAAACCACAATCACTATATTTTCTGCATATATTTATTTTTATCAGGCTGTCCATGATGACTTCTTAGATGCAACTGTGTCACTTGCAAACAGGAGTCTTTATTTCATAGAACATGGATCCTATATAACACAATGTCTGCTCCAAAGCTTTTTGTAGTATGTCTATTTAGCCACTGCCATGAGAAACAAGGCTGCAGAAAAGCTGCTTTGTTGAAGGAACCTTTCTCTTTGCTTTGTCTTTCGAAAACAGATGTTTTCTTGGTGTCCCTGATTTTATTTTTTGCTACTAACAAAGGTGAAATCTTTTTTTTCCCCCTCTCTTAAAGTAATATTTATTCATAATATTTGGATCTACTAAATGTGGCACTGATATTTATTTACTGGGATAAATACATTATTAAGAAATCCCATTTTAAGTTGAAAATGGGAGGAGGATGCTCTTTTCCTATCCATGAATAGAAAGGATGCAGAAGACTATGAAATGGGAAAACTCTAAAATTCTGAAAGCTATTCATAATAGTCTGAACATCTAAAGACTGGGTGTGAACACCCAGTTCTGGATTAAACTGGACAAAGAATGTTTTGCTAAACTGAATTGTGTAATTATTTAGGTTAGAAGTCACTTGTTCAGTGCCTCTACTGAAAGAAGTCAAACTTTCAAAGGATATGTTTTGTTTGGGTTTTTTTTTAATTACAGTTTCTCTTTCCCCTTGAATAACGTAATGAATCATTTAATTTTCATTTCAGGAAGTGAGATCCTCAAAGCAGACAACAAACATCACTCATTGTTCTCCAATATAATACAATTCAAAAATGAATAATATAAATGTGATATAATTGCTCACATATATATTTTAATACACCCTCCTTGTTAGCAAAGATATTACCAATTATTACCATTACCATCTGGTCACAGTTCAGTGTGTTTTAATTGTTTTTTAACAACCAATAGTATTTAAACATTCTCTAGGAAAATAATTAAGTATGGATTAAATTTAATTATTTAAATACAGGTTTCCTGCCTGGTGATTTAAATCATTATTACAATTGGTGATTTTTTTAAATCAAGCCACCCTGCTGTGACCTGCCAAAAAAGTTTTCTGAATTGTAATCAAGTAATATGCAGCATTTAGTATTAATTGGAGTGTTTTATGGTTAGGTCTTGTTTCTGGAATGAGAAATACAAGTGCTTCTATGGGACTGAATTCTTAATTTCTCATTTCTCCTTGCAGTACATATGTCAGGTACAGAGTTTTATTGCATAACTTGTAGAGTGTTATTTGTATAGAAGATCGTACGAGATTGCAGTGCATTAAATTTCTAGAAGTGAGATCTATCAAATGAGTAATGAGCTGACCAAGATGCAGTCATGATTCTGTGATTCTATAGAAGTTAGGAGGAAGTTCTTTCCAGTGAGGGTGGTGAGGCACTGGCACAGGTGGCCCAGGGAGGTTTTGGCTGCTCCCTCCCTGGAGATGTTCAAGGCCAGATTGGAGGAGGCCTTGAGTAACCTGTCCTAGTGGGAGGTGTCCCTGTCTATGGCAGGGGGTTGGAACCAAATGATCCTTGAGGTCCCTTCCAGTCTTACCATTCTATGATTCTATGATGTATCTGTATCATCAAAATATCTAAAATAGCACTCACTGGTCTAATTTCTTCATATCAATGGATAATCTGAGACCTATTCTTATAGGTAACCCAGATTAATTTCCAAGTGCTAGGACAATCTTCTCACAATATTCATGTATGTCTCATCTGACATTTACAGTTCCCCTAAATGCTTCTCTATTTACCATCAACACAAAAACATTGAGTCCCATGCACTGTACAAATTCAGTTTCTCAGAGCTCTAAATATTTAACATATTGTCTTTGTTTAAACCACAATAAGAGGGACACTGAAATCGCAGTGTTGCCCACTACCAGCTGTGCTTTGTATATCAAAAGGTCCCAAACTTTCTCACATTCTGCACATATTTAGGCTTCAATCTCATCATGTGTAAGTGAGCTTACATTTGGGTACCTATCATTTGCATACAGAAATCAAAGACTGAAAATGGGATCATTAGGAAAAATAAGATGCAATCGCATCATCCCAAACAGCGTACAGAGACAGTCTCTACCAAGAAAACATCTCCTCCTTCCCTAAAAATCCTCAGCTTTCTTTATCAAAATGTCAAGAAGGTTTTTTTGCATCCCACATATCTCTTTGTGACTAAATAGTTCTGGTAATCTACTGATAGATGATATCTCTAGATCTCTTATACAAAAATAAAGGTATGGAAAACTAGTACAGGAGGAAATATAGTTGTATCACACAACTGACATCAAGTGAACATAGTTTATACAAATTATTATACATGACAATTTATGGATTTATCATCATGAAAAAAAATATATTGCATTGACCTTTAGATCTTTAGCACCGCACAGAAAACAGGCACTCAGAGTTGTTTCTTAAATGTCAGCTAAGTTCTAGTTTAACAACAACAAAAACCAAATAAACAAACCCACAGAACAAAAGAAAAAGACACAACGTGTAAACAGCATCATTCCACGTCTCATGCTACTTCAAACTCCCAAAGTTCTGGGAGTGGAATTCTGCCATGTCCCCACATTCTTCAGGATTCTTCTTAGGGCAGTGAAGCAGTGAAAAACAGACACACAGAAGTATTTTCATGTTATGCCTCTCTCCATTTAAAGCTACAGCAGATACCATAAGCTACCGAATGAACGTATACTTCAATGACATTGTTTAGCCTTCATCTTTAATTATTTTGCCATTGCTCTAGGAAAGGAAGAAAAAAAAAAATACCTACAGTAAAGCTACTCAATTCTATTCACAATCACAGTGTCTGCTGGAGGCCAACTGGCAAGCTAATATGATAGTCAGTGGTGTGTCTCTTTGAAGTTAATCAAGCCAATACCTACAGCCCAAAAATCATGGGTTGGACTTCAAAAGATTGCACAAAAAAAAAA
>VWZE01013170.1:17143-41046 GCA_013396675.1 Eubucco bourcierii
AAAGAAAGAAAAAGAATCAAGAGGTCCTGAGGGGAAAGGTTTGATACATGACAAAGGGCTGCCCATTTAGATAATTATGTAAATGGTCACAAAACTATGTCTGTGAAACTGTAAGACACTAAGGGGAGAGGCATTCACAGGAACGAACTCACTTGATCTGTAATACAAGAAATCATAAAATGTCTTTCATAAAACTCCCTTTCTCAACATAACAGCTTTTAAACTTAGCAGGAACATCCAACTTGAAGTTACCTTTTTTTTTTTTTTTCTTCACCTTTGCTTGCACACTAAATAAAGACTATTTTATTATGGCCAAACTTTGATGCTCAAGATACCATTTGCTACCCATTATAAAGCTCACTAGATAAAATTCATAAGAATACCCTCAGAGTAAAAAACAAATAAGAGTGACATAAAAGGAAGAAAGCTGTAATGTGTGCAATTTCCTCTCTTGGTTTTCCTGAGTAAGAAAATCAAACAGTACTCCAGGCATATATTTTCAGGGCTCCTGAGGAAACGGGGGAGTTTAGGGGTAGCCCAATATGCATTTCTTTGGCTGTGGCCAAGACAGACTTGATGTTACATGATGTTCTTCTACATGAGTCCTCATATCTATTTCCCATGAGAGACAGCAACAAAAATGTACTACTGTTGCTTCAGAGTTCAGTTTGCAGCTTTCACTGTAATGAGACTTTGGGTTTGTTCATAATACTTGTTACCCTCCAGGCAACAAACATCCTCTAACTATTGCTGTTGCTCTAGGCATCATCTCCACATTACCTAGTGTGAAACTACGTGGGAGAACTGTTTGAGTTACAAGAATACTAGCAGATTTCCCAAAAAGTCTCACACAAAATAAAAAGCCTTAAAAGAAAGTTTATTTTCCAGAGCAGAGGCAGTCAGAGAACAAATCACAACTTAGTGATTAACCTATCCTTCTTCTGTGAGCTGTAAATCTCTAAGAAAGATGAGGAAGTTCTCAAGTTGGCCATGGCACAAACGGTAAATCTCGGTTTGTTACCAGCAAATAGGAGTGAAAATATTAAGACACAAATATGTCATACTAATAATGAAAGATAATTTTAGATGCTTAATCTTTTTTTTTTTTAATGAATATAAATGAAATTATTTCCAAATGGGTGTTTCTTTTTGCAAATTAAGAAAGTGACTGAAAACAATACTTCAAGCTTCAGACTCTACTCACTGCTTGTACAGTTTGGAAAATATTAGTGGTTGTTGAAGCTAAAACATCTGTCATCAACCTAGCCCAACACTTAGAATCATAGAATCATAGAATGGTAAGGATGGAAGGGACCTCAAGGATCATCTAGTTCAAACCCCCTGCCATAGGCAGGGACACCTCCCACTTGTACAGTTCACTCAAGGCCTCATCCAGTCTGGCCTTGAACACCTCCTGGGAGGGAGCAGCCACAACCTCCCTGGGCAACCTGTTCCAGTGCCTCACCACCCTCACTTGAAAAAACTTCCTCCTAACATCCAGTCTAAATCTCCCCTCTGCCAGTTTAAACCCATTGCCCCTTGTCCTGTCGTTGCAGGACCTTGCAAACAATCCTTCCGCAGCCTTCCTGTAGGCCCCCTTCAGATACTGGAAGGCTACTATCAGGTCCCCACGAAGCCTCCTCTTCTCCAGGTTGAAGAGCCCCAACTCTCTCAGCCTGTCCCCATAGGAGAGTTGCTCCAGCCCTCTACCTTCTACACTTCTCTTACCAGTTCCAAACACTTCTCTTAGCAGTTAACTGGTCTTCTCAGACCAGTTAAATCTCACCCATTGTCTTCTTTCATCTCCTTTCATCAGTAGAATACATAGGTACAGATCTACCCACCCAGCAATTTCAGGGGTGTTGTATTCATTGATATCAGCATACACTACAGACAAATAACATATCTACATTTAGTAGAGTAAAAGAATTATATTAATACCTTCCTCACACCTATGTCTGGGGCAGTTTCATCAGCCTGGTCCTGGGAAGGAAGTAGATTGTGTCACCATTTCGCAAGGTGCCTCTTACTACCTTCAGTTCCATCAAGTCTCTTTCCTATTTCCTGTCCTTTTCCATTAGCCTGTTTTACCACATGCTCAAAGAACAGGAGCACAGACTGCCTTATGCCTTGGCCTTATGATTGGACCTTCCTTCCTCCTGACATTGCTGCACTGGATCATGACACTAATTTTGATAAGTAAAACATCAATAAATCTTCACAAAGTCTCAACCAAAATGTCAATGAGAATGATTTGCCAATGTGTTCAGAGTAAGGAAAATCAAAACATAGAAAACATAGAATGGTAAGGTTGGAAGGGACCTCAAGGATCATCTAGTTCCAACCCCCTGCCATAGGCAGGGACACCTCCCACTAGGACAGGTTACTCAAGGCCTCATCCAATCTGGCCTCGAACACCTCCAGGGAGGGAGCAGCCACAACCTCCCTGGGCAACCTGTTCCAGTGCCTCACCACCCTCACTGGAAAGAACTTCCTCCTAACATCCAGTCTAAATCTCTCCTCTGCCTGTTTAAACCCATTGCCCCTTGTCCTGTCGTTGCAGGACCTTGTCAATAATCCTTCCCCAGCCTTCCTGTAGGCCCCCTTCAGATAATGGAAGGCTACTATCAGGTCCCCTCGAAGCCTCCTCTTCTCCAGGCTGCAGAGCCCCAACTCTCTCAGACTGTCCTCATAGCAGAGCTCTTCCAGCCCTCTGATCATCTTTGTGGCCTTCCTCTGGACAAGGTCTGAAAACTCTCACACTCATACTGAAAAACTAGTTATTTTACTGACAGACACTTAGTTGGTTATGTGTTTGTGTATGTGCTTACAGGGTCAGGAATATGGACATACATTCCACCTTCATGCTATGTGATTTGATAGTTCACTAACTAAAAACACACGAGGTATTACCACAACAACTTTTTCTGAAGTATTGTTGATCCAAAGATCAATATTAAGAACAGTATTGCAGGGAATATACATCTTTGTGCAAGCACCTAGTTTCATCATCACCTTAAAACAGAATCACCTCACTCATGTACTCAGTACTCCTTTCACTTCTGCTGCTGTTGCCTTTACAATTTTTACCGAAAAGTAATAATGAGCTGCATGGTTTTGTGAAGGGATACAAGCTCCTCAGATGCTGTGAGACAGGTAGATGTCAGCCTATGGAAAAAGATTGTAGAATATGGGCTGCTTTGCTTAGGGTTTTCACTGCTAATACCACCTTGCATTTTATAACTATACCTTCTGTCACAAACTTCCTTCCAGTATCTGAAGGGGGCCTACAGGAAGGTTGGGGAGGGATTATTTATAAGGTCTTGCAACGACAGGACAAGGGGCAATGGGTTTAAACTGGCAGAGGGGAGATTTAGACTGGATGTTAGGAGGAAGTTCTTTACAGTGAGGGTGGTGAGGCACTGGAACAAGTTGCCCAGGGAGGTTGTGGCTGCCCCCTCCCTGGAGGTGTTCAAGGCCAGATTGGATGAGGCCTTGAGTAACCTGTACTAGTGGGAGATGTCCATGCCTATGGCAGGGGGTTGGAACCAGCTGATCCTTGAGGTCCCTTCCAACCTCACCATTCTATGATTCTATGAAACTCCCAAGTACTGCTTCAGCCCCAGTGAACAGCACTTTGAACTAGGTGCCTTGCCCAAATCTGCCCCCAGAGATCCTGCATTTGTTATATTTTCTCCAAGAAACTTTTGTGGCCTCTTCTCAGTGTTGCTTTTCATTGCAGTTCAGTACTATAATACAGTTTCCAGTGTTGCATTTACCAACAGAGGCAACTCTGTTGAGTGATTGAGAAAAGACAGCTGCCGAACACACAAATCAGAAATATAAAGCAAGCGGCTACTTATGTCCATATGGTTTTCTAACATTTTTCTTTTCCAACTCAGGCAAGACTAACATGTAGGTTTTTGTAGATGGGTAATCTTTTTAATCTATTTCAGTGGTTTAGAAAGCAAACTGAGAGAATAAACTATTTTATTTCAGAAGGATACAAAGAACTTGGTAAGGAAACTTCTTTTTCACTATTTTGCCTTGTTCTGCTGACAAATACAGAGCACTACCTCTGGTGGGATGTTGAATTTATACAGGTTAGTGTACCAGGTTAGGGTGGATCCCTCCCCTGGTAGAACAAAATCACCGGAACACGTAGTTTTTTTCTTTTTGGTTTTGTTATGAAGTCAAGAAAAAAAAAGAACAAACTTATTTCTTACAGTTTAAATATAACAGTATAGGGAAGAGAAAACAAGAAAATTATTACAAATAGATATAATAACCTGCGGGAAGACGGGGAAGGGGTCAAGCGGCGGCGAAAGCAGCAGCAGCAGCAGTAGCCAAAACAGCAGCGGGGGAAGATAGCAGCAGGCGCAGGCGAAGCAGCCGAAGCAGCAAGGGGAAGGTACAAGCTGTGCTTCCCAACATAAAGCTCTTGATGCTCCAATGAAATTATATTAACTTATCTATTGTTGCCATTATATAGCCTATCCCCAGAATATTCGCCTTACAGCTTCAACCTCCAAGGTTTCTCTGTTTTGTTTTTGTTTTTTTTTTTTTGTTTGTTTGTTTTGTCTGAGGTAGGAATCTAACTCAAACGGCCACAGTTAGCAGATCTGCACTCGTAAGGCTATCACATAACACACACCAAATTCAAAGAGTCTCCCTCTCCAGAAATATTCCAAACCTGCCTGGAGGTGTTCCTGTTTGTTGTGATACAGGTGATCCTGCCTAGGTTGGACTAGATGATCTTTAGAGGTCCCTTCCAACCTCTGACATTCTGTGATTCTGTGATTTAATCAAGTCATAAGCAATAGCACAACCTGTTTCCATTGCACATCTGGCAGACTCACACAGGAGAACAGGGGTTTGGCCTGACATTACACTTCCACAGCACATGAAATCTGCTTGAAACTCTGTTGGTTAACAGAATAAAAGACAATCATCACCATTACCAGTGAAGTCAGAACAGAACATGAGACATCTATAACTAGCTTCATAAGACATCAGACACTAAGTGCTAGGCAGAAAATATGCCTTTGGAAAGATATGTCAGGAGGCAAAGCATGCACATGTATCTTACCAGGACTTTGAGAGATGCTTTAAAGGAAAAGTTCAAGGAAAAAAAATGCTGCCAAATGACTGCAAAATCTTACTGAAACTCAGAGGGAATTTCGTATCAAAATTCCTTAAGCTCCTTCTAAATATTTCAGCCAAACTATAACTACACAAGTCTGCTGTGGATGCGGATCAGTGAAACATCCATTCCACAGAAAACCTCCAAGTACCGCTGTTTGCTCTCTAGCTTGCTCTACAAGCTGTCTCTGTGGGTATTTGGAGCTTTAACTCAATTCTAATCTTCCAGCTTCACTTTATTATTTTGAGAGGGTGATGAATTAAAAGTCAGTGTAGCAATATGAATTATAATGAACTGAAGTACTTATTTTGTTAGAAATATGTTTCTCTTATCCCTTTCACTTTTTCCCTTCTTTCACTTCATTGCTATGGACACTTTTCCATTCTATTAAGGATCATATTTTCCAATATTAGGACAGGGGAAAAAAAGGGAATAAGGATATAACATGATGGAATTACTACTCATTAAAATTTTCAGAGGAACCCAGAATCAGATTGAGGAGAGACATTCATAAGCTTTAAAACAAAGATGGGTGTTTAGCAAGTTATAAGAGGACATGCAGATACACAGTTCTGAAAATTTTCCATGGCACCTATTCATACTTAGTTTGTCAAGTATCTGCAAAGGTCTGGCTTTCATCAATTAAGATGAAAAACAGAACATGTTCACATGTAACTAGAATTCTGACCTATTTTTTAAAACTAATAAGCAATTCACTGCTCTCAATTGAAAAGATTTGTTCAGATGATAAAATAATGCCTCGTTAGTCTAACAGTAAGATTCTTATTTTTAAAGTACTTGTTTGTTTTTTGGAGGGAGGAGAGGGGACCTAAACAGCTTCACAGTCCCATATAATGGTAGAACAATTCCTGGTTTTGGAGCATCTAGTCTGGCTAAGGTCATACTTAAGATGGTTAAAGGTAGGTTAAAGATGCTGGATTGTACTAGTTTGAAGCTATTTGGAATATTTTAATGAGAGAAATTAATCTATAGGCTGTGAAAAGAAAACAATGGTGTTGTCTACTTCATTCAGGTTTGCGGAGACGTATAAAAACCAGAACACAAACACAGATAAGGCAGTCTGTGTTTCTCCCTGGTTTCTGTCATATTAGCTGCTTCTAGCTGGATCTATGTAATCCAACTAATCATTCTGCTTTTAACTCCCCTTGCCAATCCTTCAAACTCACCTTGCACATAAGGCAAATTCTGGGGTAAGAGATGGGGTGGGAAGAAGGTGGAAGTGTGGTTGGGAGCCCCTGCTGGGCACTCTGACTTCTGGGAGGGGCATTGTGTTTCTGTATTACTTTTAACTTGTATATTTCTGTATGTAGCTGTAAATATCTGTAATATATTATAAATATATGCTTGTATATTGTGATAAGCTGTGAATATAAAAGCTTCATTCCTTAACTTCTAGCCAGCTGAGTCTAATCTGGGTGAATTCATTGGAAGGGGGGTGTGGGGGTGTGTGAAGCCCAGAACCACTACACTGGATGAATCAAGAAAGTAGTGAGACAGTGGCCCTCACTGGCCTCTAAAGTGTTAATGGAAGTGAGGCACAGAATGTTAGCATGGGATTGGTCTTAGTCCCCCAAGGTACTGCTTAAAACTGCATACACACACAAATACAAAAATAAGCTTGAAAGGAAGAATGGCAGACTTCAATCTAGTGAATATTTTGTATCAGCTCCCTGGTTGATTTTTTTTTAGCATACTTAATTCCTTTCTCAGATACTTTGCTTACAGTGGATGTGTAAAGCAACACAGGGTTACTGCTAACAGATCAGGAAGAGCTTCTCTGAAGGTCTGAGTAAATGCTCTGACACACAGAGCTGTGTTGCCTGCCAGACAATGGTCTGACATCTGCTCCATCATGTTAAAGGAAGATTTTACAAAGTCCAACTTCAATTCATTTTAAAGCCTTGTGTGAAGATCCCATTTAGACCCTTTTGCTGTAGATTTCAATTCCCCAGCTGCTTAACATGCACGCTGGAGCCTCCAACACTGAGCCATATAGATTTGTCTTTGTCTTTTGTGTTAATTATTAGCTGCTGCAGAACTGTCTCTGTGGGTGAACGCACACAGAAACAAAGGCGGCAAGGTTGTAAAACCTTTTATCTTTATCAGGGCACATTATTTGATAAGGTGCTAAGCTAATAGCAACGCATGTCAAATTGTGTTTAGACAGATCAGCGTGCTGGGAATTGGAGGTTACATTTTCCTCTGGAAGCCAGCACCTGTAGAAGCAAAGAGAAATTCATACCAATATTCACAACACTATGTAAACTGTAAATCATCTCAAAGCAGCTTCTTTACAAATGGCTCTAAGATAATGAACCTCTGTTATTTCATTTGCCTGGTGCATATCCTTATGAACTTTAATCATTCATATTCTCACAAAAGCAGTGAAAATAAGTAACAGAATACAGGGCAGTGAGCAATGAAGTATTACATCAACATTATGCAGTCCTAAGCTTTTAAAAGCACCTGTCAGTGCCCAGCTGGAGACACTAACTTCTACTTTCTAAACATCTACCCCTGCAAAACAGGCAAGGGTGTGCATCAAGACATCCAAAGTTGATAGCTTTGGGGGAAAAAAAAATCTTAAAAATAATCAAAGTTTTTCTGCACATTAGAATAAAAGATATGGTGTGAATTTAAAAATATATATAATGTATGTATATATATATGTGTGTGTATGTATATCTATCTATCTGTATATATATAAAAAAATATGAGTGTATATATATATATATATATATATATAANAATTCCAAGGTTTGGGGTTTGGGTTTTGTTTGAGTCTTCTGCTTCCTCCCCCTTTCGTCACAGATATGTTGTTGCAGATATGAATAATCTGTTTATAAATTATTTTTTTTATTATCAGTATTTAAAAACTCAGGAAAATTCTCTGAGATTCTTTGGCTTTTCAGTCAACAGGAAGTAGTTGCACAAAGGGTATTTATGAACATGGAATTAATACAGTATAAACAATCAAAATTTGGAAAACATGAACATGAAAACAGGAAAAATTCCAACTATGCTTATGGAACCTTAGCATTAACTCTAGCAGATGTACTCACAACACTTTGGTTCCTTAGTAAGCTTCCTGTACAATCATAGAATCATAGAATGGTAAGGTTGGAAGGGACCTCAAGGATCATCTAGTTCCAACTCCCTGCCATAGGTAGGGACACCTCCCACTAGTACAGGTTACTCAAGGCCTCGTGTTGAACAAGGATGCTTCCAAAACCCACAACAATGATTTTGCAGTAAAATACAAAATATTCTAGACAGAGGGAAGGAGAGAAGAACTGAGTTGCTGCTAAGCTGCTGGGGCAAGTTGCAAACACTTGGCCATTGCAATTCGCAGTTAACGAGCTGTGAATGGGGTACTACTCCTGGTGGAAGGTCAGTGCAGAAAGGCCCTTTCTAAATCACCCCCTATTAAATACATCATTTTGAAAATTAAACTGGCCAACAGGCACTAGCATCATTGTTCTGGCCAACGAATTCAAAGCTTTGTGCCTCCTGTGACCAGCAGGCACGTTGAGGGGCAGCACAAGACACCTGACATATGTGATGCTAAGCTCCTAGCCCTCAAGGTTTTGCTGCTCCATTGTTTACCCATTCTACTCAAGTCCTGGACCCACAACAGGAGGAGGAGAGCAAGGGTTAAACAGGCCTGGCAGGATTTATGCCCTACCAGGACATATGTCTCTTCTGGTTTTCAGCCCTTTAACTACATTAAATGCAAAGCAGCACCTGGACAGGGCTACTTAATGGAGAAGCAAAAAAAACCCACGTCCCTATGACATTCATGTCCCTATGAATGTGAAGAGCTGATAATGGTACCCACTCAGCCTACAAAACACACCATGGGTCCTTCATCCAGAGACCCTTACTTTTTCAGACAGCTTGGTCCATTTCAATGTTTCAAACCAGTCCTGCTAATCAGCGCTATACATGTTCACTGTCGCAGTCTCTTTCAACACCTTAAATCTTTTGACTAAGACCAGAGATACCACAAGGAATCAGCCCAAATCCTAGGTGTCTGATCTGCATGAATCTTAAAACCTTGATTATCTCAAAGTCATTGGCATCAAGGAACACATTTAGATAATCAGAATTTCAGGTATCAAGGATGGTTTCCACACAGTAAATAGATGGATGTTTTATAAACAAGGTTTTAAATAATTAAGGTTCAAGTAAACAAAATTATTCTGCTCACAGAAACGAAATTTAGATGATTTCACCTTCTTTCTCTACAGAACTTGTGGTAAGCCTGGAATAAAATCTAATGCTTTCAACATTTCCATACTAAAAAGCTGCACTTAAAAAACAGATTGCATTTATACAACTGTGTGAGACTATGTGTAAGGAGTATGCATGAGTTTTACTTCTTGCACTGGTTATTAAGGGAAATGGGCTCCAAAACCCCACACAAAGTAAAAGCCAATAAAACTGAATCTTCTTTAAGGACAAGAATGTAGATTAGACCTAAGAAAGAATTTTTTTTACCATGACAGTGGTGAAAAAATGGAACAGGTTGCCCTGAGAGGTGGTGGATGTCTTATCCCTGTAAATGTTCCAGGTCAGGCTGGACAGAGCTCTGAGCAACTTGATCTAGTTATAGAATCATAGAATCAACCAGGTTGGAAGAGACCTCCAAGATCATCCAGTCCAACCTATCACCCAGTCCTGTCCAATCAACTAGACCATGGCACTAAGTGCCTCATCCAGTCTTTTCTTGAACACCTCCAGGGACGACGACTCCAACACCTCCCTGGGCAGCCCATTCCAATGGCAAATCACTCTGTGAAGAACTTCCCCCTAATATCCAGCCTATACCTCCCCTAGCACAACTTGAGATTGTGTCCCCTTGTTCTTTTGCTGGTTGCCTGGGAGAAGGGATTGACTCCCACCTGGCTACAACCTCCTTTCAGGTAGTTGTAGACAGCAATGAGATCCCTTCCTGAGCCACCTCTTTTCCAGGCTAAACAACCCAAGCTCCCTCACTTCTCCTCATAGGGCTGTGCTCCAGACTCCTTTGCAGCTTTGTCACCCTTCTCTGGACAAGTTTCCGTACCTCAACATCTCTCTTGAGTTGAGGGGTCCAGGACTGGACATTTTCATCATTACTATGAAACAGAAATAACTTCTAGTAGAAATGTGCTTTTATTTCATCTCGAGTTCTAGTGTGTGCAAGGCAGAGACATTTCAGAGGCATCTCAGGAGCAGAGGTCCACAGGATTTGTTCTGCATTGGTTTGTTTTTGAGGGATCTGTGAGGGATCATGATCAACAAGAAAACTAACCAAATCTTGTCTCTACTTGAGGCTAGAGTTAGAGATGTCCCCGCTTTTTGCAGGGAGGTCAGACTAGATGACCTTTAGAGGTCACATCCAATCCAAAACATTCTATGATTCAATAAAGTAGTGCTTTCCAACATTATCAATAAACAATTTCACTTAATTCTTACTCTTAGTGGCACAGATAAGGCTTCTAGGGGAAAGGGGGAAAAAATCTTTACAAGAGAACCTATTGGTTCTTCAATACCTTAAGTTGCTTACCACAGGCTATTTAGATTGTGATACAACTGATGAAGAACCTAACACAGAAAATCATAGAATCATAGAACAGTAAGTTTGGAAGGGACCTCAAAGATCATCTAGTTCCAACCCCCTGCCATAGGCACAGACACCTCCCACTAGGACAGGTCACTCAAGGCCTCGTCCAATCTGGCCTTGAACACCTCCAGGGAGGGAGCAGCCACAACCTCCCTGGGCAACCTGTGCAAGTGCCTCACCATCCTCACTGGAAAGAACTTCCTCCTGACATCCAGTCTAAATCTTCCCTCTGCCAGTTTAAACCCATTACCCCTTGTCCTGTCATTGCAGGACCTTGTCAATAGTCCCTCCCCAGCCTTCCTGTAGGCCCCCTTCAGATACTGGAAGGCTACTATCAGGTCCCCTCGAAGCCTTCTCTTCTCCAGGCTGCAGAGCCCCAACTCTCTCAGCCTGTCCTCATAGGAGAGCTGCTCCAGCCCTCTGATCATCCTCGTGGCCCTCCTCTGGACCCGCTCCAACACTTCAATGTCCTTCCTGTGCTGAGGGTTCCAGAACTGCACACAGTACTCCAGGTGGGGTCTGACGAGAGCAGAGTAAAGGGGCAGAATCCCCTCCCTTGCCCTGCTGGCCACGCTGCTCTTGATGTAGCCCAGGACTTGGTTGCTGTCTGGGCTGCATGTGCACACTGCAGGCTCATGTTGAGCTTTCAATCAACCCAGACTCCAAGGTCCTTTTCCTCAGGGCTGCTCTCCAGCCACTCATCACCCAGCTTGTATTTATGCTTGGGATTATGCCTACCCAGGTGCAGGACCTTATACTTGGCCTTGTTGAATTTCATGAGGTTGGCCTGGGCCCACCTCTCCAGCCTGTCCAGGTCCCTCTGGATGGATCCCTGCCCTCTAGCAAGTCGACTGTGCCACACAGCTTGGTGTCATCTGCAAACGTGCTGAGGGTGCACTGATGCCTCTGTCCTTGTCACTGACAAAGATGTTAAACAGCATGATATGATTTTATCTTAACTGCTGTCTCAAGTATTACAATAAAGGACCGGCACTTTACAGAGATGCAGCATACCTCATAATTTCTATAAGACTTCTTGGTGGACTGTGAAGTGAATTTTGGAGGTTAACGTAAATATCGAAAAATTGTGAATCACTGCATTCACCCATCAGGGCAAAAAGACAGACTGAGCAAATACTAGGTAAAGATAACCTTTTTATGGATGGATAGACAGATAGATAGATAAACAGACAGATGGATACACGTATGTG
The DNA here is from genome assembly GCA_013396675.1 of Eubucco bourcierii. Classification (NCBI taxonomy): domain Eukaryota; kingdom Metazoa; phylum Chordata; class Aves; order Piciformes; family Ramphastidae; genus Eubucco; species Eubucco bourcierii. The sequence continues at coordinate 29,127 of VWZE01013170.1, forward strand.
GGTGTGTGTCGGGGGTGTGTGTTATGCTACCTGCAAGAACCATATAGAAGACATCTGATGGTGATGAGACAGGTCTGGAAACAACAGTATCACAGTATCACAAGGGTTGGAAGAGACCTCAAAGATCATCAAGTCCAACACACTACCACAGACCTCAAGACTAGACTACGGAACCAAGTGCAACGTCCAAACGTGCCTTGGACACCTCCAGCTTGAGACTGTGTCCTCTTGTTCTGGTGCTGGTTGCCTGAGAGAAGAAGGTAACCTCCCCCTGGCTACAACCACCCTTCAGGTAGTTGTAGACAGCAAGAAGGTCTCCCCTGAGCCTCCTCTTCTCCAGGCTAAACAATCCCAGCTCCCTCAGCCTCTCTTCATAGGGCTGTGCTCAAGGCCTCTTACCAGCCTCGTTGCCCTTCTCTGGACACGCTCAAGCACCTCAATGTCCTTCTTAAATGGAGGGGCCCAGAACTGGACACAGGACTCAAGGTGTGGCCTGACCAGTGCAGAGTCCAGGGGGAGAATGACATCCCTGCTCCTGCTGGCCACACTATTCCTGATGCAGGTCAGGATGCCATTGGCCTTCTTGGCCACCTGGGCACACTGCTGACTCATGTTTAGGCGGGTGTCAATCAGCACCCCCAGATCCCTTTCTGTTTGGCTGCTCTCCAGCCACTCCAACAGTTATACTAAGGGTACTGGACTAAACATCTTTAACATGAGAGTTCATAGAGAGATAAAAATTAAAAAAAAAAGGCACAATCATAGGGACTGTAATCTTAGATACCCAAAGAAATGACTGACACTGTCTCACCTGAACAGTGAAACCATTTTTCAAATAGTAATAACACCCATCAAGTTGGTAGGCAGTCAAACTGATTAGGGAGTGGAACACTAACTTGGTGAGGAAACCAAATAATTGCACAATACATTTCATCCAAACACGTGTAAGTGGTTACATAAAATGTTCATCATCACTACCCTCAATTTAAAAGTCGTAGGCAAGCAATACATACAAAAATGAAAAAAAGTGTCCCAAGAGGCCAGTGGCAGAATTGAGAATATAGCAAGAGAACACAAATTTTGAGTCCTGATTCCCAGTTCTGCTCAGAAATGTACTGCTCATCCCTAGAAATAGCCACTGAAGTACTTGCTTATTTCCTGCTCCTGCAAAATATAAAGTTGTTTCAAAACCATGTCAAATGCATCCTTCTCACTCTAGCCCTGCTATTAGTCTAAGTCTGATAAACAAAAAATACAGATATTGAATCAAAACATCAAGAATTGTTTCTTCCCAGAACTGATTGTAACATCATCGCTAGCTTATATGTTACATCATTTAAATATATTTTCCAGTCGTGTAGAGATATTCTTAGACAGGGTTTCTGAGCCACAAAAACACATCTGTAATTCAAAAAAGCATGGCACACAGCAAGAAGATGCAAATGAGACCAAACAGAGCAACCCTGATAGAGAAACCTCATCCACCCACAAAGATGGGTTATGCATGTCACATTTTCCAGCCTATTTCTCTTAAGCATGCTTTGCACTTTCTACTGCTAAAAATAACTCTTACATTAGAAAAAGAACAGTGGCAGAAACCAGCACATGCTGTTAAAATGCTTTCTCTCCAGCCATCACACATCCCCCCCCCCCCTTTTAGTTTTTAAAAAGAGAAACAATTTATCTGTAGCATTTCAATATTTTAGTTAAATAACATTATTAAACAGCCATACTAAAAATTAAATAAGCTAAGAATGGTATTTATATTTTCCACATATAAACCAGTTCTGGTTTTGTTGACACCCATGTTAGTCAAGTGGCCCACAGAAATCTCCCCACTACAAAATTAATGTGAGAGTAGACTGTGACTTTAAAAATGTATACATATGTGCATCCAGCTAGACATATTTATTCATCAAAGTGTTTCACAGAACAAATATTTATTATATAATTTATTATGCTGGAAAAACAATGCAACAACAAATCTCCCTTCCATTATAAACAGAGCTATTATCTAAGCAACACCAGGTTGTGCTTTGCCTCTCATGCCATGATGACAAAAGTAAAAAGGACATTTAAAAAATAAAGCTGCATGCTAAAAAAAGTATTTGCTCTTTAAAAATACTTCACCCTCACTACATAGAATTAAATACTACTACTACTCCAGAATGTCTCACAAGAGCTGATCACACCTAGTCCAAGCATCAGTCCAAAAATTAGTAAGATAGGTTTTTGTCATTATTTGCAATACAATGCAGAATACTCTTTAATACATTTTATATGCTTAGGAAAGCATACGAGAGTTGTTACTATTCATTAGACAAAAGGTCACATGTATACATGTTCTTCAGGCTGTGTACCTTGTTTAGTATCTCCATAAAGAGCCAATAAAAAAAGATCATGTATCAACACACTCATCTGTACCGCAATAATAAAGTTTTAAGCAAAAGTCTTCAAATAGTGCCACCTGCTGTAACCTCTCTCATACTGCCAGACAGCCACCAGCCCCTCAGCTCCATTAGCTAAAACTCACAGAATAAAACATTACACAGACAAACCCCTTCATTCAATGCGAGACTAAAGAGGAACAAAGAAACAAACAACCAACATTTAACAGAGCTCTGCTGGAATCAGAGGGATATAAATAGTCTATTGTTGCAGTGTTTATCTGCTTTTGTAGTGCCTCCTGGATCACTGAATAGGCAGCAATCTGCGTAAGCAAAGCCTAGTAGGAACACTGATACATACACTCATATGTAACTGCCTTTAGGAGTGTAATTTATGAACAGCTCATTAATAAGGGTGATATATTACTAATGAGATTCTAACAAGAACCTCCTGCAGGTTGCAGTTTAAAGGTTTTTGCAGTTGAAGAAATCAAACAAATTGCACAGCCATAACCTGTGTATCACAGAAATCAACAGTAATACTCCTAAAATATTTCTACATTACTTAAAAACAACTAAGATAAAACACTACCATAACCTCGAAAGCAGTCAGGGTCAGAGGGAGCCTTAATTTGAGAACTGACATTTCGTGGAGATGAGAACAAGACAAATAATTAGTTGAAGCATTTTAAAGTATCTGCAGAACACACCTACACTGTGCCCAAAAGACAATACAATTAATTTTTAAAGTAGCTCTGAGAGGAGACTAAGGGATATTTCCAAAGCAACTGCTCTGAAAAAAAGTCTTCATAGCATTTTCATAAGATCCTGATCAACAGGCATAACAGTCTACTATGCCAAAACACGAGCCAGTGTGGTTTAAGTTGCACTCTGAGTCAAAGACAGTTTCTTCACACCCATACTGATACAGTCTATTTCACCATGACATAACTGAAATGAGGGAAAAGTACTGAAATTACATGTTCATCCCACATCTGGATATGATTGGCTTTCTACTCTTTCATAAATGACTTTAAGTTGACCAAATAGATCAGGTAGCCATCCCATCTAATTCACAACAGAGGAGTCCCCAGTAATTTCTTATACTATTTGGATCTTTTAACTAGGGCCAAATGCTTCATCTTCACAAAGCCTTGCAATGTGTTGCACAGTATTTGGTCACCACCTGTACCTCAGAGGAGTCTGAAGTTCCTCAATACATGCAAGTCAGTCTGGCAGCTAACAAAGTGTCTCTTGAATGGAATGAGTGGAAATGAACTTTAAAAGCCACATAAATACATTGTTATTAACAGAAATTATATTTCCGTGCTACTTCCTTCCATTGTTAATTTTTCACATACGTTTATACGTGGCTTTTAGTTTTGTAAAAACACATTCAGTGCTGATTGATACGTATTTTCTTAATTATGAAATTGTAGTTTTAAAGTGTCATGTCATAAGTAAAACCATTAAAACCCATAGCAGCAATGACAGTAATGAAAAAGTATCCACATTAATTACTTCTACATTTATCATGTGGCATTCACACACACACTTCTTTTTTTCATAATGATCGCATTTCCTGTATTCTGGACTGGCTTCACTCAAAATGATGGATCATCTGAAAGTACTGGAGGACCAGATTCTCACCTATCCCTAAGGAGCCCTTCACACTGCCAAGCTGTGCAAAGGAACTTTAAATCAGGTAGACAGTTATTCATATTCTGAATGAGTAACTTACACTTTTTTCACTAGGTGAGATCTAAGCCTTCAGGTTTTCCATGCCTTCACACTCTTCAAGCCCTACTCCTGTGACTGAGTGTAATCATGCTCTCACAACACAACTGTTTATATTTGCACAGGAATTACAGTATCACAGTATCACAAGGGTTGGAAGAGACCTCAAAGATCATCAAGTCCAACCCATCACCACAGACCTCAAGACTAGACCATGGCACCAAGTGCCACGTCCAAATGCACCTTGAACACCTCCAGGGACGGTGACTCCACCACCTCCCTGGGCAGCCCATTCCAGCAGCCAATGAATCTCTCAGTCAAGAACTTTCTCCTCACCTCCAGCCTAAACTTCCCCTGGCACAGCTTGAGATTGTGTCCTCTTGTTCTGGTGCTGGTTGCCTGAGAGAAGAAGGTAACCTCCCCCTGGCTACAACTTCAGGTAGTTGTAGACAGCAATAAGGTCCCCCCTGAGCTTCCTCTTCTCCAGGCTAAAAATTAGCCTCTCCACTAATGTACAAGAATTCCAGCATGTTGAAATACATATAAACTATAAATCCATATAAATTATTTCCTTGGAAACTCATAATGAAAAGGATAAGCATGCTTGGAATTTAGTACTAGGCATTTCCAGGCACTGCTAAGCTCCTTGCATTTAAGAGTATATTGTAGACATCGATGATCAAAGCTGATAACATGTTTGTTAAATCAGAAAGTTTCAGTATCTTGTTACAGATTGGTAAACTGAGGCACTGAAGCATAAATGTCAGTATTCTTAACCTTTCTTGAGTAATATGAATATATGAATAGGATTTATGAATATAAATCCAAATCCATGTATTTGAGGGAAAAGCTGACTCTAAAGAGGGACTAAAGACATGGATTTACAGTTCAGGAAGTGATGAAAATTCCTATTTCCAGTACCATTAGGAATCTCCAATTACAAAATAACATTTGAGCATTCCGTCTGGAACATCAATTAAATGAAAGAAATAGTAAGAAACAGCCAAAGCAAACAGAGATCCGTAATTCTAGCTTTCAGGTTATCTTGAAAAGGCAAACATCACAGTTTTGGGTTTGACTGTATCAGTGGTCTATGAATTACACACTGCTGTAACTAAAGAGTTTGACAATTATCACAACCTATCACTTCTGAGGAGTGCTAAAGGGTAATACAAGGCAATTAATAAAAATTCCCAGGATAGATCTGGGATAGTTGGACAGGATAGTTTTACATGAGCATATAACATGACTGGGTACACCTACACACCTGTCTGTATACACAAACAGCAGAGAAAGCAGCTGCATACTCCTGCTCAGTGTGCATGCCAGCAGGGCTGAAATGGGTATGGGTGTTTAATTTCTGCCTTACCTGTACTTTCTAGAACAAATACAGAATTTCTTAATATCTTTGCTCAGTTTCTTACCCCTGGGAGTCTTCTTGGTACCTTCAGTGTCACACTGAAATAACCTCCACTCATTCATCTAAAAACCAATGATACCAAAAAACTGAAGAGATCTACCAAAAAGGCTGCTTCCTATGGTGTGTCACAAGAGAGTGAAATTGTGTGGGTGTGATGAAAACAGTGTTACTTCAGTGGGAAGTCTGAAGGGACAAAATCTGCTGATTGTACTGAAGGTAAATGAATTCTTACTATGCTGGGCAAATGCATTTCAGGAAAGCAGTTCCAAGTGACAGTATCTTTTGCAACCTCCACTTGAACAAATGTACTGTTGGCAAAACGAACTCTCCTATCTATTACATGCCCCCAAAGTCCAAAGAAAAGTTGACAGACTGAGCGTTTAAGAAAGTATGCCAGGTACATTCAAGATAAAGAACAAGAAAAACATCTGTGCTGAATTTTCTGGGTATTTTCACTAATCCACAATCCATCACAGCATAAATCATATTCTTGTCCTTAAATCCTATTTCAGCACAGAGTATGGAGATCTAAAACCTATACAGTTATGTGTAATCCATATTGCCACCATCTCTGCATGACTTTCAGGAATATTCATTCACAGTCAACAAGTAAACAGAACAAGGTATTAGATGACACTTAAGAAAGATTTCAGGATTGCCTCTATCTCACATTTATCTGCAACCTAGGAATAAAGTCGGTTCTGAGATATGCAAGTTGACACTCTGACATCAGGATCTGGCCAACAAGTGCTACTGCACACGTCTTCAGAAAGATGTTGAAATAGTATATACAGTTCTCACAGTATCACAGTATCACCAAGGTTGGAAGAGACCTCAAAGATCATCAAGTCCAACCCATTACCACAGACCTCAAGACCAGACCATGGCACCAAGTGCCACGTCCAAACTCGCCTTGAACACCTCCAGGGACGCTGACTCCACCACCTCCCTGGGCAGCCCATTCCAGCAGTCAATGAATCTCTCAGTGAAGAACTTTCTCCTCACCTCCAGCCTAAACTTCCCCTGGCACAGCTTGAGACTCTGCCCTCCTGTTCTGGTGCTGGTTGCCTGAGAGAAGAAGGTAACCTCCTCCTGGCTACAACTACCCTTCAGGTAGTTGTAGACAGCAAGAAGGTCCCCACTGAACCTCCTCTTCTCCAGGCTAAACAATCCCAGCTCCCTCAGCCTCTCTTCATAGGGCTTGTGCTCGAGGCCTCTCACCAGCCTCGTTGCCCTTCTCTGGACACAGTTCTCATCATGTGTATGCAAGAACAACGAATTCAAATGGGAACAAACGCAGAGGGACCATTACAGTGATTAGAAAAATGAATTGCCTGCCGAAAGATTAGGACAGCGTTATTTTAGTAGCAAAATAAGTACTCACAAAGTACATCTGACTTCAGAAGTATATTTAGAAATAAATATCAAGGAGGGATAAAAACTGCTAAAGATAATTAAGGATCAAATAACTACTTTAGTCATGAATGTTATTCCAAGTAGTCCTACAAGAAGACAGTTTCAGAATAGCTAGGACAGGAAACCCAATGTTACTTTGAAGTTGGAGCTCAGTAAATTTACAGAGACCATATAGTAATGCAAGAAAAATTCATAGACAGAAACTTAATATTGATATTTGATTTCACATGTATCTGATGTGGCATCTCATAAGGAGAGCCTAAAATGAATCTAGATCACTGTTTCTTTTATTGCAATTGCACTTACGAATCCTGTATACCAAGATATAACTGGTTACCTATAGAAGCCTGGAGAGGATACACTTTTCTCATTCAATACATAGTTTAAATTCTCTATAAAATAAGAAGAAAAAGATAACATATTTCTCTAAATAAATGGAAATTATATGAAGCTCAAGAAAAAAATCTGGGTACCAATGATTTTAATGCCTGTAACATGCTGCAGTGAGTAAGAGAATGGGAGGATGTTAGCAAATCAGAACCACAGTCAATCAAACGCAGTAATGTGTAAGAGATTCAGCCTTTATATGCAAATGCAACCGAGTCCTGGGTTGCATCAAGAGCAGCGTGGCCAACAGGGCAAGGGAGGGGATTCTGCCCCTTTAGTCTGCTTTTGTCAGACCCCACCTGGAGTACTGTGTGCAGTTCTGGAACCCTCAGTACAGGAAGGACATGGAAGTGTTGGAGCGGGTCCAGAGGAGGGCCACAAGGATGATCAGAGGGCTGCAGCAGCTCTGCTATGAGGACAGGCTGAGAGAGTTGGGGTTCTTCAGCCTGCAGAAGAGAAGGTTTCCAGGAGACCTCAGAGTAACCTTCCAATATTTGAAGGGGACCTACAGGAAGGCTGGGGAGGGACTATTGACAAGGTCTTGCAATGACAGGACAAGGGGCAATGTTTAAACTGGCAGAGAGAAGATTTAGACTGGATGATAGGAGGAAGTTCTTTCCAGTGAGGATGGTGAGGCACTGGAACAGGTTGCCCAGGGAGGTTGTGGATTCTCCCTCCCTGGAGGTGTTCAAGGACAGAATGGACGAGGCCTTGAGTGAGCTGTCCTAGTGGGAGGTGTCCCTGCCTATGGCAGGGGGTTGGAACTAGATGATCCTTGAGGTCCCTTCCAACCTTACCATTCTGTGATTCTATATTCATCCCTCTTACAGCTACAGTTCAACTCATCACTAGGTTTCTGGTTGAAACACTGTGCAGACTGCTACAGAGCTGGTTTGTGAGTTTGAGTTTTGCATTGTTTGGGGCTGTTTGGATTAATCCAGAAGCCAGTGGGATTTGTTGTTATTGGTTGGTTGGTTTTGGTGCTTTCAGGTTTTTTTTTTTTGCTTGTTCTTACTTTTGTAGTGATACAATTCAGAGAATCATGTAGTAAGTTCATTAACATGTCCACAGTGACTACAGGACCACTAACCTGTTGCCTTTTTATGTCTTGCATACACAGATACATATTTAAAATCTAAATCTTTAGTAATATGTCATATAGAAGCTGATTTGACACACACGTACGCATACATATATACACATGTACACAGAAGATGTTCTTAGGTGTCCATGCACAATTGCCTGAAATTACTAGGCAATCAGAAACTCCATCCTAATGCTATAGAATTATTCATGTAACAGTCTGCTTATGAGAAGAGAGCAGTTAGAGAGTATGCTCTCTTTTTTTGAGTGCTCACTGTTGCAAGGAGCCCATCGTCTAATATGGAAATCACCTTACAGTTAATAAAGGCAATTAAAATAAATAAAGCCTTCACTTAGTGAGCAGCTTGCAGACTTCTCATGGCAGAGAACACAGTCTTTGTCCCAAGACCTGCCTGTTCAATTTGTTTGTGACTGAGTTCCCTTCTCTCAGAGATGAAGTGGTATGTGAAAAATAGATTTTTAATCCTGTAAACTTCCTGTTGGGTAATTGGCAGCAAAGGTGTGCCATCAGCTGCAGTAAATTAACCATTTAAGTCATAAATCACATTTATGATTTGCACTGTAAATGTAATTGTTAAAAATGTTCATCTTAACAGTAAATAGCAGTTCAAAGAAATCGATTTAATAATGACAGATTGTTTCCATCTAGAAATACAGTGTTCGAATAGCTGATTTTAATCACGCACTTATATGCAGTTGCTACACATTAATATCTCAGAATATGGTTTTAAAGCCACAAATGAATGGCTTATTTTTACCTTTCTCTTACAACAATGACACTTATTGAACACTGATGAATGCTTTTTTGTGTTAAAGGAGACCATCTTAAATAAGAGAACTAACTAGTTTCATTCCTGACCCTTTCTAAGCTTGAGCAGGCATACTCAAACAGCTCCTTTCAGCAAAAGGCAAGAATGAAAAGAAAGAGAATGTCACAGGAAGTCAGTTAAAAAAAACAACCAACTTTTACAAACATGACCATTTATGGATAGTTGGCATGGCTCTATGCTTCTTTAAACTATATTTGGCAAACAATGGATAAGATTATGAGCTGGAAAAATAACATTCCAGCAAACGTGAGTTTTAAAGCCCATCAAATGTGTCTTTTAAAGTTGCATATGGGGCGATCACCTCCTGTACCAGAGAAGCAGAAGGCTCAACAGATAGTCCCTGAAAATAGAGAGGTGTCATATGGCTCAAATTAATACATTAGCAAATGACTTAGAGTTCCTCACTATTGCATTATCTATGAATGCATACAGAAAAATACTCCTTAACAAAAAATGTTTGCACATCTTCAAGTTAAAAAGGTACAGATATGCATATTAGAAATTACGACTGCAATGCATCTGTTACCTTAAAATTACTAACCACATCACTTGGTATTTTCCCTCTCCACCCAACAGTTAGAAAGAAGGAAAATCACATCAGCCTTGTGTTCAATATAGAATAGGATGTGAAAATGAGCATAGTATTACATTCGAGACAGACAACCGAGTCCTGGGCTGCATCAAGAGCAGCGTGGCCAGCAGGGCAAGGGAGGGGATTCTGCCCCTTTACTTTGCTCTCCTCAGACCCCACCTGGAGTCCTGTGTGCAGTTCTGGAACCCTCACCACAGGAAGGACATGGAAGTGTTGGAGCGGGTCCAGAGGAGGGCCACGAGGACGATCAGAGGGCTGGAGCAGCTCTCCTATGAGGACAGGCTGAGAGAGTTGGGGTTCTTCAGCCTGGAGAAGAGACGGTTTCCAGGAGACCTGATAGTAGCCTTCCAGTATCTGAAGGGGGCCTACAGGAAGGCTGGGGAGGGATTATTTACAAGGTCTTGCAATGACAGGACAAGGGGCAATGGGTTTAAACAGGCAGAGGGGAGATTTAGACTGGATGTTAGGAGGAAGTTCTTTCCATGAGGATGGTGAGGCACTGGAACAGGTTGCCCAGGAAGGTTGTGGCTGCTCCCTCCCTGGAGGGGTTCAAGGCCCGGTTGGGCGAGGCCCTGCGTAACTTCTATTACCGGGAGGTGTCCCTGCCTATGGCAGGGGGTTGGAACTAGATGATCCTTGAGGTCCCTTCCAACCTTACCATTCTATGATTCTATGATTTTCTGTGTTTGGATAGATATATTATATAAATTGGTGTAAAAGTTGTAACTCTCATGAGACCCACCAGAAGTTGCAAGACTTGACAACACAGACATAGCCATCCTTTTTCAGCCAAACGCAGAAGGCACTGAGGCTTTTGGTGAGACTACTGCACCTGTCACATTTGCTCTAGTGTGCTAAGGAGGACCTGGCACAAGTGGCAATGTGCCATCTCAGGAAAAGTCATCCATCAGCGAGGTTGCTTCACACACACTTGCAGCCTGTGTTCCTGCACACATGAAATAAAATCCCATTAGGCTGAAGTGCAGAAATTCACAGCCAAACTTACTATAAAGTTTAACCTTTAGCAATCAAGGAAAAACCACCTGCAACATTGAGTTGAATAATTCATTTGTGATAAAGCTACTTGACTGTGAAATCTTTATTTGCTATTGCATAAGTGAAGAGCAGTTCAGGAGAACATTTTCACCTGTGATGGTATGGGAGTTACCCATCTCCCCTCCAAAATCATAGAATCATAGAATGGTAAGGTTGGAAGGGACCTCAAGGATCATCTAGTTCCAACTCCCTGACATAGGCAGGGACACCTCCCACTAGAACAGCTCACTCAAGGCCTCATCCAACCTGGCCTTGAACACCTCCAGGGAGGGAGCAGCCACAACCTCCCTGGGCAACCTGTTCCAGTGCCTCACCACTCTCACTGGAAAGAACTTCCTCCTAACATCCAGTCTAAATCTCCCCTCTGCCAGTTTAAACCCAAATGAAACCACCTAGACTAGACAGGGCTGGCTGGAAGTTAAGGAATGAAGTTCTATTTACAGCTTAGCACGATTTCCAAGCATATATATATATATACACAATATACACAAATATTTACAGAAATATACAAATTAAAATACAGAAACATAATATCCCTCCCCAAAAAATCAGATTGCCAGGAGGTTCCTGATGCAAACCTCCTCTCCCCTTCCCCCTCTTTCCCTCCCTTCAGAAATAACCAGATCACCCCGTTATTATCTCACGTGATAAATCCGGAGAGATCCGAGGTGAGATGTCAGACAAAGATGACAAGAAGATGAGAGGAAGCAAAGAGTAAGGTCGGATTAGAGTTAAGGCAGATGCAACCACAGACCACCAAAGAGAAAGGAGCAAAACTGAGGACTAATTGAGAAGTGTGTGAGAAGTGTCTTATCTATATTTTGACTAGTTGTGTTGCTCAGCAGAAGAATGAGTTATATAGGTTATGGTTGGTTCTTTTTTATTCTTCTCACAGCAAAGGATTTAATTTCTCTCAGGAAAATATTCCAATTAGCCTCAAACCAGCACATCACCAGAAATTCTAAATGTTTGGGGGTTTTTTTTGGGGGGG
>VWZE01013170.1:48950-59215 GCA_013396675.1 Eubucco bourcierii
GATGTTAGGAGGAAGTTCTTTACAGTGAGGGTGGTGAGGCACTGGAACAGGTTGCCTATGGAGGTTGTGGATGCTCCCTCCCTGGAGGTGTTCAAGGCCAGATTGGATGAGGCCTTGAGTAACCTGTACTAGTGGGAGGTGTCCGTGCCTATGGTAGGGAGTTGGAACTAGATGATCCTTGAGGTCCCTTCCAACCTTACCATTCTATGATTCTATGATTCTGTTCCAAGCTGTCTCCCCTCTACTATTCATTTACTTTTCCTCTCTGCACACTTGGGGGAATTTTGTACTTTTTCCAGCCTTTAGAACTTCAATTCACTTGTTTGCATAAGAAACTGGAAAAAAGTCAAAGAGCTTTAAAAAGAAAGAATGTGACCCTAATTCAGGACTTTGAAGTAGAATTTGTGTCTTTCCCAACTCCACAGTATTATTCGAGCTGCTTTCCTACCTAAATCATGCATCTGAGATTTGTTACCAACAACTTCATAAAAATAGTATTTCTGGAGCTCTTTGTGATGCTTCATCAAGCTGGACAATAAACACACATTTTGTAGTATCCTTAACTTACTCTTTAAACACTATGTTAATGAAGACTATCAGGGAACAAACAGTTAAGTCTGTCCATTACAAATAATTACCAAGTCTTAAAAATAATTATTATGCTAATTATGTATTTCCATTTTAAAGGAGCCAGAAGAACAGACCCTTCCAAAATGATGCAGAGTAACATGCACAGTAACCACTTTAACTTTCATAATTCCTATGGTACATACTGAAACTTTCAGATAGATCTAAGAAACATGAGTTTAAAAAATGTGGCAGTATCTCGTGTTCACCTCTCAGATTGATCCCAGTAGCAGTGGAAGCATAGCAGAGCAAATACAATGTGACAGATTATCTTAACATTTTCAACATGAGAAAGACTGAAAGGTATGAATGTCACTAGTATATACAGGAGTATAAAAGTAGTCATGTATTTCAAGTACATTCAGTCAGATAACAGAAAAGTGAGTTCTGTCTTTTTAACTGTCCACTCATATTCTGGTAGAACACTCAAAACTTCCTTCTCTTGTCTTAATCAAATGAGAAAATACTCAACAATATACACAGCACTCTGGTATTGTTATGGTTTGTTGATGGTTTCTCAGTCTCTAGGATTCTTTTTTCCCTAAACTGAGAATTTTTTGACACCTTTATTTCCAAGATCTGGTTGAACATTTCTGAATGGCTAAAATACTAATGCTTAGGTATCATCAACAACTGGATTCATCACAAGGAGGGTAAGAGCACTAAAAATGTATAGCTAAACTCTAAATATGTATTTTCTTTTTAAATTGTGAGACCTTCAAATAATTTCTATCCATTTGTCGTTAAAGATTATTCTCATCTCTATCCTAAACTTTTATTCTTAGAAATAAATTTCAGAACAAAAAACATTTAAATAATTTTTTATACTATATTCTGCTTTTTAAATTTAGAGAGTTTTGTTACAAAATGAGATGAGAGGTGGAAGGAAAAAGATCCCTTTTTTTTCTCAGACTTTAGTTTGCTAAGACTGTCATTGAAAGGTTTCATTTAATCACCTATACAAAACATGTGTTGTGTTCACTCTTTTGTCAGTATCTCCCAAGGGCAAGGGAACTTGGATGCCAATCAGTGACTACAGATGTGGTTAGATCAGTCAGATCTCATCCTGACAATCTCTCCTAGGTATACGTTGCCAGCTGGGCTCCTGGGATTCATTTTGAAGCAGCAACAGCACTATTATCTGAACTTCTAGTGAATGAAATATTCATTTCTGAACACAGACAACCTGTTAATTAATCATGTCAAGACTGACATACTAGTAAATTTCATTATTGCTCACTAGGAATTGGATTGAGAAGATACAAAAAATACACATTCTAAGCAACATGAAATATATAGCTGTTAAGGAAAAACAGAATATTGGAAAACTGCATCTTATTTTAGGAACTGTATTTCTTTTTTAGCAACACACTGAATCTTTTGACATTTAACTGCACAGAATGAGCAACAAACTGCTACGCTGCAAATAATGTGTGCTCATGGATGTTAAACAGTTATTTACAACTTTGAAATCACCCAGCATCATAGTTTTACTGCTTAAAATAACTTGGAGACTATAGTTTTCTTTCATACACTCTTGCTTTGAGTGTGCTTCTCACTCTCTACCACTAAATCCTAAGAGAATCCCTCATGGTGTTCAGATGCAGAATCCCATAATTCTCTTAAAATACATACTGAAGAAGTGAATAGGTGGGACAGTTAGGTACAGACTAGAAAAACTCCTCCTAAGATATTTTTTTCTATTAAGCAATGTCTTGTGTTAATAGAAACACTGGTGCTCATACAAGCAGGTTTCCAAGAACTAGTATGTTATAAGGAAAGTTTGTTTACTCATTTCTTTGCAGTACAAAGTTAAGAACACTCCTAATTAAAAAAAAACAAACAAACCAAAAAACCCCCACAAAACAAGAACAAACAAACAAAACAAACAAAAAAATCCCTCCAACCCTCACATCAGTGAAAAAGTAGGATCAATATCATTTTGGCTACACAAATGCAAGGCAAAACTGTTGAGGACTGTCTTTAATTACAGGCTATTTATAGCACAGTCTGGGCCTGGCTGTTGCAGAAACTACTCTGGGAATGGATAGTGTATTTCTCTGCTTCATTTAAGAGCTTCCTGTGACTCCTGATTTGAGTCAAATTCAGTGTCAAAGAAAAGTGTTAATGTTAAGTTCTTATCCTGGTTTAAGTTGCCTCAGTACTTAGAACAGACAGGACAAACTCCAGGCATGAGGGAACTCCACTAATGCAAAGCATGAGAGGTAGCAGCTTTCCATATGTGCTTTTGGAAAAATTATACCAGCATGAACTCACAGGCAGACTAAAACCCTCATACAGACAATACTTGAGGAATTCTTTTCCCCCTCCCCCATTTGGACTTTTGTTGAAGTTACTCCTTCATGTCTAGCAAATCCTGAAGTCCTTATCTGTTACTCCATAATACTTATTAGCAAATGATCAAAAGGCATAAAATAAATCCTTAAATTAGGTCATGGCAAATCTATTAAGACTATGGCATGCAAATTAAGTCAATTAAACAAGGAAGGGAAGAATCATCATTGTCAGCAAATTGTGTTGGACAATAATGCTGACTGTTAATACGAGTCGTTCGAACTGAAGACTGAAACATTATCACAGGCACATGAAAATATATGTGTTATGCACCACTCTCAGCTTTACTTTCTAGTACTATTAGCCTAAGAAAACAAACATGTTTTTTAAAACCACATTTTATGGTGTGCCATGACAGCTGTTTAATTAAACTACAGTTGCAGGAGCTGAAAGCTTAGTAACCAAAGACAGAAAATTTCATCTCATTCCTGTGCCAAAAGAGGGGGAAAACCAATCAAGAGAAATAGTTTCCTCAAGAAGATCCCTTCTATATTCTAATTCTTCCAAGGACAATCTTTTCAAAGCTATTTTCAGTACAAAGGCATTTTATAAATTACCTGTGATTGTCCTGTTGGTAGTTACAGAAGGTGTTAATGTACTCCTTGTAAATGAACAATGAGAACAAATACAATTCAAAAGTAAACACAGACAGAGTGTTTTTCAAAAGTACAAAGCATATTGGAAACCATTAAGATGGTGACTTACAAATTTATTCTTCTTAGAATATTTTAAATAAAGGAGAGCATATTTTGAAGAGAACAACACCTCTATATAAACAAAGAGAAACTGGAAAGAAGACAATCAAAAGATTCAAGACCTGCACCTCTGACTTCATGAGAAAATTATGGTTACTGCTGAGAACATCAGAGAAGAGTCAGAGATCTAAGCTTAAGTTCTATTTCTAGAGTAAAAGTATTTCAGTTTTATTCATCTTTTTACCTGCCATTCATTCACATCCCTTATTACCTTCCCATAGCTTTTGGTATTATTTCGGTATATTGCTTGCTCAGTTCCTCTGATGTAGTCTTCTCATGCAAATCATTTTCAAGTAAATAGTCCTTGTTAAGACTGATGATTAATCCTTTGAAAGTGACCAGCAAATATGGCTAACCTCCCCCAATCTTCCAACCAAAACTCTTGTGACTAGTCTATTCTGAATGTATGCCTGAGAAATTATAATCACAACAGAGCCTCAAAGAGTCATTCCAACCAGGACTCCCTGCAGTTACACAGCAATTTGCCAGTGATTCAGGCCTGTTGCTCAGACAGATGCTGCAATGACCAGCTCATTACAGTCTCTCCATCTGAACAAATGCATAAACAACCATAATCCTGCTCAGAAGATGTTTGAAAACTACAGTGATCTTCCAGTTCAGAGTTCATGAACAAAGGCACTTTAGTAAAGAACTAACAAGTGCAAAAAAAAAGAAGTGAACTTCTCATACATGCATATGACACTGAGGATCCCCTACATAATGTGACCTCTACAGTAAAGTTAGCAACAGACCTCTGGATACTTGCAACTGCACATTAGATGGCCACACCATGGAAGGCAATACTGTGCATGTTCTAAACATTCAGAGATTGTATTTACTTTGCACATTTGAACTTGAAAGGCTATTATCTTGTTTTCAATAACCTTGCTGTTGTGAATACTCAACTCAGCTGGGATCAATTTAAACCAACAGAAGCATAAACAAATTTCTCTAACCTGCTGGCACTTTTCTTCAAGTCAGTTCCCACAACTCAATCCAGCTTCAGTCTTCAAGAGGCACTCTTACATTCAGCACAATTTCATGCTGAGCACAAGCTTCTGGAAAAAAAAAATACAGGTAAGGAATGGTCTGTATTGGGTATAAACATCAGTGTGCCAACTAGCAACAAAGTAATTAAAAACTTCAAGTGAAGACTGTTTTACTCAAGACAGTCTTGTAGAAAAACACAACATAAAGTTAAGAAAGACACATAAAACTCACCTGAACAGTGATGCACATGAATAAAAGCTTTTAACGGTTCATTTTAATTTCAATTAAATCAGCACAAGTCAGAAGTGATTTAACTACAACTGGCACAAATATAACCCAATGAAATCTATGTCGGGTAGGCACAATCCCAAGCACAAATATAGGCTGGGTGGTGAGTGGCTGGAGAGCAGCCCTGAGGAAAAGGACCTTGGAGTCTGGGTTGATGAAAAGCTCAACGTGAGCCTGCAGTGTGCACATGCAGCCCAGACAGCAACCGAGTCCTAGGCTGCATCAAGAGCAGCATGACCAGCAGGGCAAGGGAGAGGATTCTGCCCCTTCACTCTGCTCTTGTCAGACCCCACCTGGAGTTCTGTGTGCAGTTCTGGAGCGCTCAGCACAGGAAGGACATGGAAGTATTGGAGTGGGTCCAGAGGAGGGCCACAAAGATGATTAGAGGGCTGGAGCAGCTCTGCTATGAGGACAGGCTGAGAGAGTTGGGGCTCCGCAGCCTGGAGAAGAGAAGGCTTCGAGGGGACCTGATAGTAGCCTTCCAGTATCTGTAGGGGGCCTACAGGAAGGCTGGGGAAGGATTATTTACAAGGTCCTGCAATGACAGGACAAGGGGCAATGGGTTTAAACTGGCAGAGGGGAGATTTAGACTGGATGTTAGGAGGAAGTTCTTTACAGTGAGGGTGGTGAGGCACTGGCACAGGTTGCCCAGGGAGGCTGTGGCTGCTCCCTCCCTGGAGGTGTTCAAGGCCAGATTGGATGAGGCCTTGAGTAACCTGTCCTAGTGGGAGGTGTCCCTGCCTATGGCAGGGGGTTGAGGTCCCTTCCAACCTTACCATTCTATGATTCCATCATTCTATGTCTGGGTGTATGTATTCATGTAAACAACAGCCACAAAGTGTGCGCTGCAAAGGAGGTGCTGGAAAGCAAGAGGAAGGTTCAGTTCAGCTATGATTGCACACATACAGTTCTCTGTCCTCTCTCTTCTAAAAAGCTATTTTTCCACACTATCTGCCATCTAGCAAAAGTGTTTTTCATCAAAAAGTCTCTGCCATACTAATTTACCATCTGTTTTCCAAATATCAATTGAAAACAGATTGTCCCTTCTTTCCTTAAAAGTCTTCCTTTCTCTCTCCTTACTACCATTGAACTTTAGATCTGTATTATCTAACCACATGAAGTCTTTGAGATATGATTTCCAGAAAAGACACTATAAAAATCAAGTGGCAATACACTCTATCACACTATATCACTGTCAGGGTTCCTATGTGAAGTTCACTCTATTCAGCAATGAACTGTTTGTTCTCCAAGACAAACAATAAAACTCTGAGGTATTGTATCCAATTCAGCCTGGTGTGCCTTTGCCCAAAAAAGCCCCTCTAACTGCTCTACTGCTATCTACACCATGCAAGATTAATATTTGCATGGTCTTGTGATGAAGTCAATGGACTGACACAGAACAAAAGCAGCATTTTCTCTCATTCTTCACATTCCATTGAGAGTTATTTACTTCTCTTTCATGGTATGTTTACCATCTACTATAAAGAGCCCACATCTCAGACAAAATTTCTATCCATCATTAAAAGCTAACATATTCTCTTTAAAGTAAAAACACTAAAAGTAATTTCTATTAGACTGTTAAAAGCAAACCCTGAAAAAGAGGTTTACTGGAAAGACTGGTAGCAGGTTCTTTGAATGTATCACACAGTTCAGGCAATACTTCTTAATACAACCTTAAGCTATTCCTGTTTTAATATGTTACTCTATATCACTTCCTTAATGCTTTCTAAGATCTTCTCCCACTGTGCTGGGTGTTCATTTTCAAGCATCTATAATTCTGCACCTACTATACTAGTTCATGTCTCCTGGAGAAAGTACTTCTATTTGCCTTCAACTGCCATCTAGGGCTTCCAGCAGGCAGTTTCCTCTTTCACGGAGTGCTGGACAGAGTCCCCTCAGAGACAGAGTCCTGAGAGGCCAAGGAATCCACAAGGCTGTACACTACTCAAAAGCAAACTCTTAAAGGTACCAAAGGTGCCAAACTCTCTGTGTGCCAAAGGACGGGGAATAAGGTCAGCATGACTGAATAAAGGTTTGGTTGCTGCTTAAAAGAGAAAATGTATGATCATTGCAAGAAGGAGTAGATCACTCAGGAGGACTACAGGATTGTCATGAGACTATGCAGGTAGCAAATTAATAGGGCAAAAGCCCAAATGGAAATGAATTTGGATTCATCTATAAAAGAGAACACAAAATGCTTGTACAAATGTATTAGCAACAAGGACTAAGGAGAATCTCTGTCTTTTGTTGGATTCAGGGGTGAATAGGCTCAAAGAGTGGTGGTGAATGGAGTTAGTTAGCGGCTGTCATGACCCAGCATTGCAAGCTGCTCCTGGGCAGAAGGGGCAACTATGCTGAGATTCAAAAATTCCTTTGGAGTAAATTAAACCAAACTGACATCAAATGGCTGATGAGTTGGGTTTGTTAGAGCCCAGGAAAACTCTCAGAAATGGAATGGAGCAGAGAGAAAATGGGAAGAAACAAGAGATAAAAATAGAGAGAAAAAAAGAGTGAGTTAAGAAGAGAAAAAGAAAGATTATCACCACTCATTGGATCCAGTGATGACTTCAAAGGGATAGTCCAAGTTCTTGATGGTGGGAGTACATTTGAATAGGGCCTTCTGTGGTCAGTGCAATACCTGAACCCTGGAAGTTTTGGTATTTTTATACCTTTTTGGCGTGGTGGTTGTATCTTCAAATCACAAAGACAGGTGTGCAAGAGCGAGGTGTGCACAGAAGCATGCCATTTGCCTTTGTGGCACTACTGTGGTGGTTTTGAAAGAGTTATTTCCCACCTCCACAGAAATTATCTCTTTTCACTGTTAAACCATTCTGCCAGGCCAGCAGCCCTCTGTGAGGGCTAAAAGAAATGTCAAGAAAATAGTTTTGCCAAAATAAGAGCACTCTCTGAGCTTTACCAGTACTGCCAGAATTATTACACAAGCAATGTGGGAATCAGAAAACTTGAGAATATCAAAACAGATTACATAGACACTGTTTAACTGAATGATTATGGTTGTTTCAAAAATTTAACCTTAAATCCATAAAATAGTAAGTGCTTAAAGAAAGAATAAGTACTCAGAAAAAAAAAAAAGAAACAAACAAACAAAACTAACCCACAACGCCAAAACAAAACAAATTTAAACCATGGATGCTTTTTTCAGTTGATCCAATAACATTTTTTTTCTGTCTGAAAGAAAACAAATATTAACTCTGGTACAAGTAAATTCAGCAGGTTTATTTACTTATAAAACAGAATGTGTATGCTGTCACACAGGTTTGCCATTGAAGATAGCACTGTCTAAAGAACAAAAATAAGCATGAATCCTACACGTGTATGGAAAGGCAGAATGCTTTTCCCAAAATTAATAGAGTACTGTAGAAACAAAGCTTGCACAATTCAAGGGAAAACTCAAGGGAAAAGCCTGCAATCAGGAGTAGGCTACACTATCTAAAAGCAAGTGATATAAACCAAGTATTTTAAATGGCCTTTTTTGTAGAAATTTGAACTTGTTTTTTTAAAAGAAAGTACACAGGTTCTTATCTCCAATCCTCAGCCAAAGACATTAAAATGTGTACCACTGAACTATCCTTGTTTACTGCTGTGTGAGGAACTGAATGCAGCTTCTCAAAGGTGCAAGTATTATAAGGCATATGCTGTCAATGGCAGACAGAAATCTATCAGAATCCCTACAAGGAGTCACCTCCACTGGAATTCAGCTACCTGTTTTACTGCATCTTTGCCTGGCCTGCAAAGGGTATCCCAAATGACACACAGGCTTTAGGAAGAGTACTGTGGAATCTTTTCAACTCCTTGGTTTCCCAGTAGAAGCAGACTACATCAATTTTAGTTAATTCTTCAAGCATATCAACATGATTATTCCTGTTCCAACTGTAAAGGGATTCATTTTTGGCTGACACAAACCAAAGTACACGATTAACTTCATTTGCTTTTCATTTCATCCTTGGTTATGTTTTTCATACATGCACTTCATTTCCATAGGACAAGATCTGGCTTTGTTGTGTAGATTTCTCATGACACATAGTATTAGGTACGCAGATCCTTTGTATACTGCACTATTTTTTCCTTCCTCTTACATTCCTGGTGATCATAATATGTATAATTGAAAGTTACTCTGCAACTGAAAACGTTTCGGTCACTTTGTGAATTTTTGCTCTTTGCCTGTCTACTGGAGTAGCAGGGAAGGTAATTTTACCATGCTAGCTAGACAAACAGGAATTTATCTAATCATATTAATTTCAGTAACCATTGTTTTTTTAAACAAGTATACAAATATATGCAGTTTACAATTGTGCAAGTAATAGGAATATATGAAATATTAGGATGGTCATGCTCAAAGAAGTCTAATAAAAACTGATCAAGCACCATATGGATTCCTGAAAGATGAGAGCTTTATTTGAGTAGCCTTAACATAAGATTTTTCTAATTGTAGACTGAATTTCCCTTTACATGCAGTGTAGGTACAAAGAATGTTAAGTCTACACTGACTGACAAGCGTACACTGGCAAGTCAAAACCATCAATGTTCCTCGTTTCTAATCAGCTGTCAGCCTTCTATATCTACTGAAAACAACTCATCCACAAGATGTGCCAGCAACACTGTAAGGTGCTCCAAAATGATTCTCTTACCCTTTGCCAAATCAGGGGAAAAAAAAAAATATTACATGGCCTTAACAGGTTCATGATCATCCCCTAGCCTGTACTGACAGTGAGGATTGGTCCGACTCAGGTGCAGGACCCTGCACTTGATCATGTTGAATGTTACGAGATTCAGCAGGAGTCCCTGTTCTCATCTCATCTGTGAGGAGACAAACTGTTTCCTGATTTCTGAGCTTTTGAATCACCTACATCTGAGATAGCCGGAATGAAGTGTGAACTGAACCTGTAATATTCATTATTGTAAATATTGTTTAGATTAGATGGATAGTTCTCAGCAAAGCTCTGAGTGAAATAGACAGAGGTGGATTGTGCTGGTTTGAGGCTAATTAGAATATTTTAATAGAGAAAATCACACTATAGGCTGTGAAAGGAAAACATCATGATGTCTACTTCACTCATACGCTTGCTGGAGAATTGTTTGGGAACACTAACCAAAACAACTGATAACTCAGTCTCTCTCTGGCTCTTGCTGGCACAGGAGCTGCTGGTGGGATCTAGCAGCTTCTGTGCTCTGGCTCCTCTGCTGATTAATCCTCACTAACCACTTTTCTTCTAACCCTCCTGGCCGATC
>VWZE01013170.1:59261-81617 GCA_013396675.1 Eubucco bourcierii
TGTGTTTTTTGTGGTGTTTGGGGGGGGGGGGGGGGGGGGGGGGGAACTCCCAAACCTTCACAGTATGTAAGGAGAAGGGTTTTAGACTTGGATAATTCTCTATCCCCAGGAGTTTTTCTGAGAATTATACATTGTCATGAGCTCAAAATTGCACCCAGCCAACTCTTCCAGTAATCTTTGGATTATACAGTTCATTTGGGCTAATTAACATGAGAGCCCAGCTGTCTGGATGAAGAAAAAAAACAAACACATTTCCACTAATGCTTTTGAAGCATATCTATCAAGTTCCTCTTCAAAATGCTGAGCATCCATTGGAAGTACACTGTTGTGGGTTTGGTTTTCTTTCTGTAGAAGTTAGCTACTGAGATCCTTTGATGTCAAAGGAGAAAATAAAGTTTGTGTTAAAGGTCATGGCTTGAGTTCCTATTCTGCTTTTGCCACAAACTCCTTAATGTGCAGCAAATCATTGGACCCTTTTAGTGTCATCTTGTACTCTATAGAGGTCTTTTGCAAGGAGCATGTTCACATAATTGTATCACAAAAGTACAGCCTACTTCTTTAGATGGTGTTGGTTTTGCAAAGTAATCTCAAACGACAGCTGAAACTGGTGGGAGCAGACTGGTCACAAGCACCTTGAGCTGCTTTCTTCATCATACTGAGATGATGGAATCTCACACTATTTCTGCATATTGACCACAAGTTTTTTGCATAGTTTGATGTTTCAACACTAGACTGCATGGGAACATTGAACTTTCCTCCCTATTGTGAAGCTCTGACTAATGTTTTCAAAGCACTTTGAAAGCCTCAGAACAAGCATATACTACATCTACTTGCTGGTTTATCCAACAATTATAGTCATCACCTGTCTTCCAGAAGTTTTTTGGTGTGGAACAATTTTGTTTTCAGTTATTCCCTTAATTTGCTTCAGTAGAAGAGGTGTTGGAGACTAATCTGTATATAGTTGCTGTGTCCATGGAAGAGAAAGGGGACTGTAGGTGTACCAGAATTTACAATAACTATATTGTTGATCTCGAAGTAGTCATATCCTTGGGAAGCTATAAAGGAAGTGGTTTTGTTCCTCTTTAAGATATCTATTTGTGTGTGCATGCATGCATATTATTATATATATACTATACACATAATAATATATATTATATAATAATATACACACACACATACTTCTTTGACACAGCATTAAAGTCTCACAGACCAGTTGCAGAAGTAGTCATAGGTGGATTTGTACTCTAGGCAAACATAGCTTGTAGGCTTGGATAGCCTGGCAGGTAACACAGTACTGCAATGTTATTCTAACTGGTTTAGTAGGGCTACTGGTGGGGGGTGCTTTTTCTTTAATTTCAGTAGGCTGTTACATGCAAGATGCAGCCTTGTGTTCTGCTAATGGCACCATTTTATGTATAAGCATGTAAATGTCTTTATACTTTGATGGATTAACAACATCAGCGAGATCATCTCCAGAATTTTTCCTATTCCTGCCTTTTCAGCTGGATTCATACACCCAAATTTGGGGGTGACATTCTCTGACTTTGTCCAGTAAACGAGGGTGGAGGTTAAACTGAGGTATTTGGGGGCTGCATTCAGCCATTTGTTCACAAAGTTGCTCTTTAATTATTCAGGGGTTTGGTTTTGTAGGTTTGTTTGGTGGGTTTTATGGGGGGGGGGGGGTTTGTTTGGGTTTTTTTTGGGGGGAAAGGGTGTTGCAGGTCGTTCTGGTTACTCAGCTTGGTTTGTGGTAGTTTGAGGGGGTGGTTCTGCATGGTTTTGTGCCTTAAAAAAAAAAAATAAAATTCAGGTAAACTTCCACTTCCCCTCCCCCCCCAACACGGAGCTTTTTACATCAGGCTTTCTAATGTCTTTCCATATTACTACAGAACTCAGAAGGAAGTGCAAGGCAACAAATTAAAAGGACATGAAATGGCTTTAAGAACTTAAGAGATACAGAAGCATGGGGAAAAGTGAACAGAATTTCCCCACAGATAGATGGAAAATGACTGGGGAGGAAGAGGAGGGGTTTATTCCTCACTTGGACTCCTTAGAGCCAAGATCAGTGTAGCCCCTCTTACGTAGGAAAGCCCTTTGTCTCATTATATTCAATTGCTCCTGGCTGCAGAGGAGAGCAGAGATAACCTGCTAACTCTGAAAGAGCGAGCTCAGGTATTAAAAGCAATTGACACACGGGAACTCACAGCATCGTCTGATCTGCTGAAAGCAACCTTGTTTCTAGTAGTACTAAACTGGATCACAGCTTCATCATCACGAACTTGTGTTTCCCCATTCTAGGGCAGTTGGCAGTTAATCCTCAAGCACATACTTAAGCACTTGTTTATATGAAGGCCAAGCAGCGTGATAAACAGCAAAGCAAAACGGACAAGACTCAGCTGACACCATGTGGTGACCCAGGTCTGTTCAAATAACAGCAGTTTTTACACTGTCAGTGATGACAACTAAGCCACAGTTACTGAACTGGGAGCTGTATCCTATACGGCAGTGATTCTGTGGTCTCTGTAACAGATTAGCAATTTGATATGAGCTCCCAAGTGTGCTACCACAGCACAATGTCCGATGTGAACCTTGAACAGGTGAATAGAGAGCGAGTAAGGATGACATTATGTCCTTGTGTACAGTTTGGTACAAAGTCCCACACCAGTAATGAGATGCTTTGTGCTTAGTCCACATTTTTCAATATCACTCTGAGGGGAAGTAAGGAGTAGGGGAAAAAAAGACATGATATATTTGAGATCTGGTCTTCAGTGATGGGTTTAAGGAGCACAATACATTTAAGTAGTCAGGAGGTTTAAGCAGTATCTTGGTAGCTATGTTGTTGCACCTGCACTTGGAGGAAATTATCAAATAATAGCTTTTTTTTTAATCTAACAAGATAACCATAATAAGCACAGATGTCTGAAAACTGAATGTGGAGAATTTCAAATCAAATGTGAAACAAATTTTTGCTAGGTGAAGTTGATTAACTGTTGGATCAGCATGTCAGAACAATTTTGGAATCTGTTTTCTCTTAATTCTCTAGGGTTAAGACTAGAAAGGATAATTTAATCACGCACATTTCTGACTTAAACATATAGATGATGAGATAAAATTTTAAGTGTCATCTCAAGCAGAAAATTATATTACTCTGTAACAGCATTCTTCAGTTTTAATATGTCTCATTGTTTGGGAGAAAAAGAGAACAAAGCATTTTTCTCTGTCACCAAAAATTATACTTCATTAGAGTTTGATCTGGAAAACAAAAACGCTTTTGGGTTTTATTTAGATTTTTGTCGTTAAATAAATCCAAATTTCTTTATGCAAAGACATTCCTATTTCATGAAAAGGTAATGTCAACCTGAAGTGTTTTATGGGTGCACATACACTGTTTATTTTATTTTGAAAATACATTTCAAGAAGCTATGCTGTAGCAGCGGTTTGTTGCACATCTGATATCTCAAGATAAGGAAGAGAGAACTGAAGCTCCTTAGAGAAAGGTGTATAGTGTTTGTTTACCACTTACTGCCATTCTTTTGAAACACATCTGTGAGCAAAATATTCTCAAGGGAAGCTTATAAAATAAGCCAGGAGCCTGTCAGCCATTCAGCCTTTTCTCTGCGCTCTGGTGAAGAAGTTACATTTCCTCTGTGTTTTTCTATACCTCTTGTAAGATAAAAATAATCTGAAGTCCACAGCAATGCAGCCAATTATCTCAAATTTGGGAACCTCACAGCTGAAGTATCCTTCTATGAAAGGAAACAGCCCTGGCAAAAATTCTCATACAGCAGGGAACTCTATATTGTCTTGCTGGAGAACAAGGAGCCTCATACATGCTTTCATCATACAATTCCTAGATAACATTTCCCATTCTTAACTCATCAGTTTTGTGAAGTTTTATAAAATATTTGGCCATGCTGGCTTTAGAGAGTTTTATTAACTCTGATCTTAGGGAAGCATGCAATAAGTAAACTATTTCTTACAAATGAGTCACCCCTTGCCAGTACTTCTTTTGGGAGCTTTACCATTGCTCTAGAAGAATAGTACTTATTCTAAAGATCAAAAGGGAGAAAATAATCTCTTAAAAAAAAAAAAAAAAAAAACCAACCAACAACCCACAAAACAACAAACTTTAAAAATAAAAAATCTGATACCAATATTCAACTTTCATGGCAGTTCCTGCTGAATTCAATAATAGTAGTATGTGGCAGTGCACTAGAACTTTGAAATAGAATCTGGAGATCCTTTTCAATTCTAGGCTTAGGTGCACACAGGCTTTTTATTGGATTCAATTTAAATTTCATTTTATTAGTACATTTCCAATGGAATAATTATAAATTATTCAGTTGAAAGAGTCCTTGTATAAAACTCATCTCTGAACTTTTGAGCGACTCAGTTCAAAACAATTTGACTCCTTTACTGTAATCTGCGTTACTGAAAGGCAACAGCAAAGGAAGTTTCCTTCTTGCTAAAGACAATGCTAAAACAACACCACCACCACTCCAAAGCAAGCCTCAAACCTCAAGTTCCCTCTCTAAAAAAACCCACTCAAATGAAAGCAATCATTTCCCTCAAACTTCATCTAAATTAGCAACACTGAAACTTGTATGAACTGGTGTAAAGAGAACTTAAGAACCCCATACTTAGAAGACGTCCGATTTCAGGTCTTGGATACGTATATTGATACCCCACCCCCCTACCCCCAAGTAAGCAAGCAGGCAAGAAACAAAACCCGAAGCAAGTAAAACCCTCACCACAAGACAGCCTCCTCTTGGCTCTCAAAGGCATACCTTGGGCAGGTTGAACCTCAGCGCAAAGCCGAGCCCAGGCAGCTTCAACTGCGCACTCCGCACATCGGGGCCTGCGATCACCCGGTGGCGCCTTACGGAGCTCTGTCAGAACCGAGGAGGCCGGTGCCCAGCCCGCCCCTTAAGACTATCAAAAGAAGGCAGTGGCAGGAACTAGCTATGAGAGAAGGTGCCTCCAGGGGAGGGTGTGGGCTACCCTAGAGGCTGGACTGGAGACAAGTCCTCCTACCTCTGCCGACGCTTCTAGTTAGGTGAAGACCAGAAGTGAGCACCGGCGAGAAGCTGGTCAGGGCAGAGGAAGTCTGTGAATGCCTTGGGGGCTCAGGTGGTTGGTGGTTTCAGAGCTGCGTAATTGCTCTGCTGATACAGGTCAGCTGTGCTGCTCTGGAAGAAGCAAAAGGTGGCATGTCCATGAGCCAGATGGGCAGTAGGAGGTTGGGTTATATGTGCTTGGGAATAGTTTGCACTGTCTTAGAACTGATTGGTCTCACCTGTGCCCTGCTGGATCAGTTCCTGCACTTCTGCAGCATGAACGATATTCAGCTGACAGGCAGACCAAGCAGACTCTTCATCTGGGTAAGTAAGTTGGATCATACTTCTTTTATGCTGTGTGTTAATGTGTTTAAGGTTTTTTTTTAATAAGTTGCTATGAAAGCTTTCATCTTGTTTTAGTTTAGGAAACGAACACAAGTGCTTTGACCTCTAAGTGTTTCTGCAAGGGTATTTCTTCAAGGTTGGTGTGATGCCACATGTATCACAGCAACTCTGGTGTGAAGCTTCATTCTATACTTGCCCATATGAATTTGTGTGGTATCTAATACTATAAGTGCCACCTTAGTACCTACTGGACAATCAACAGTACCAGCCACTTACCAATACCATACCTCATGAAGCATCACTGACGACATAGTTTTGCACTACGTTTTGTGATAATGCATTAGCAGCAATAACTCACATGCAGTATTTGAAATGTCAAGCTTTGCAAAAGTTCTGGGGCAAAACCACAGTTATATGTCATCTTTAACCTGTCATAAAAAGTCATGCAGAATATTAAGCATTCAACATACTGCAGAACAGAATGTGAGAGATGTGACTTGAAGGGCCATGAAAAAAGTATGTCAGTGGCTTTGCAATAAATGTTTGGTGCAGTAACGTTATTAGTGGCCTTGGGCTTTACTGCATCTCAGTTCTCTCTCATTTAGTCACGCAACTAAACAATTCCAGAGCTGTATTAAGGTGATGTATCTAAACTGTGTGCTGAACATGACCTTAAGTTTTTTGCAGATCTAGTAATATTTGCTGAGAGGAGGTATATAAATTTATCAAGATTCACTTGGATGAAAAACAGTGCATCAGTCCCAGGGTTGTTGAATTAGCCAGGCTCTGAGGCCACTTTGCAGATAGGCACATCAACATACATAACATAAGGTGGATAATGGACCTGAGTAAGGCATTTGACTCTATCCCACATGACATCCTGGTCACCAAACTGGAAAAACATGGACTTGATGGGTGGACCACTCGTTGGATAAGGAATTGGCTGGATGGTGGCACACAGAAAGTGGTAATCAAGGGCACAATGTCCACCTGGAGACCAGTGACAAGTGGTGTCCCTCAGGGGTCAGTGCTGGGACCAGTGCTGTTTAACATCTTTGTCAGTGACATGGACAGAGCAATCAGTGCAGCCTCAGCAAGTCTGCAGATGACACCAAGCTGTGTGGCACAGTCGACTTGCTAGAGGGCAGGGATCCATCCAGAGGGATCTGGACAGGCTGGGGAGGTGGGCCCAGGCCAGCCTCATGAAATTCAAAAAGGCCAAGTGTAAGGTCCTGCACCTGGGTAGGCACAATCCCAAGCACTAATCCAGGTTGGGTGGTGAATGGCTGGAGAGCAGCCCTGAGGAAAAGGACCTTGGAGTCTGGGTTGATGAAAAGCTCAACATGAGCCTGCAGTGTGCACATGCAGCCCAGACAGCAACCGAGTCCTAGGCTGCATCAAGAGAAGCGTGGCCAGCAGAGCAAGGGAGGGGATTCTGCCCCTTTACTCTGCTCTCGTCAGACCCCACCTGGAGTACTGTGTGCAGTTCTGGAACCCTCAGCACAGGAAGGACATGGAAGTGTTGGAGCGGGTCCAGAGGAGGGCCACAAAGATGATCAGAGGGCTGGAGCAGCTCTCCTATGAGGACAGGCTGAGGGAGTTGGGGCTCTTCAGCCTGGAGAAGAGAAGGCTTCGAGGGGACCTGATAGTAGCCTTCCAGTATCTGAAGGGGGCCTACAGGAAGGCTGGGGAAGGATTATTTACAAGGTCCTGCAACGACAGGACAAGGGGCAATGGCTTTAAATTGGCAGAGGGGAGATTTAGACTGGATGTTAGGAGGAAGTTCTCTCCAGTGAGGGTGGTGAGGCACTGGAACAAGTTGCTGAGGGAGGTTGTGCCCAGGGAGGTTTTAACTGGCAGAGGGGAGATTTAGACTGGATGTTAGGAGGAAGATCTTTGCAGTGAGGGTGGTGAGACAATGGAACAGATTGCCCAGGAAGGTTGTGGCTGCTCCCTCCCTGAAGGTGTTCAAGGCCAGGTTGGATGAGGCCTTGAGTAACCTGTACTAGTGGGAGGTGTCCCTGCCTATGGCAGGGAGTTGGAACTAGATGATCCTTGAGGTCCCTTCCAACCTTACCATTCTATGATTCTATAACCACGCAATGCAGGTTTTCCCAGAGTAATTGTATATGCGTGTAGAGATGCTGCTTTATGACAGTCACAAACAGGCTGTCCAGGAGAAAATGTTGCTGCTTACATTGCTGGATTAAATGATAGCTTAGTATTAGGAGCATTCTCATGTGCACAAATAGAAATATTTGGCATTCACTGTAGGCAAAAAAGTGTATGGTATTTTTTTCTATTTGAAGATGCTACCTGAATTGATGAATCAAATCATAGTTGCATTGTTTCTTCATTATACTTGGAAGTAAAAAGTACTATTCAGTCTGAAAATATTCTGGTGACTCTTTTCCATGGATCAGTCACTGTTACACTATGTAATTGTAGCGTATTTTGTTGCTTCAGTTTAAGAATGCTTTACACAATCTCATACATTTTAAAGAGGCAGCAGATAGTAAATAATTTGTTTTGCTTTAGTTTGAAATGTTTGCAAAAAGACTTGATTTTCTGTGGGTTTATTTGTCACATGATATAGGAAGTGTGTTTTATTGTCATGGTAGGCCTAAGCAGGCCAAAATAGGGTTATACATGTCTTGGCTTGCCCAGGCTGGTTTTCTGTTCTACCTCCCTTTGTTTTGGGGAGAAGCAACTGCGGGAAGAGGACAAAGAAACTGGAGCCACTGAGTCTAAGGATCTTGGCCTTCCCACTTGTTTGCATCCTATGGTAAACAAGGTACACACGCTTGCCTTGTGCAAGGCCTGCCCTAAAAAGGGTAAAGCAAGCCTGTGGCTTTACCTAATATAGTCAGTCTTGGCTAACTGCCATTCTGATTGGCTATTCTATGTCCAAAGGCCCATTAGTCTGGGGCTGTATTGATAAAAGGGAGACGAACAGATGACACAACATGCTCTGCCATTGTATTCATGCTTGCTACTGCCTAAACTGCCTGCTTAGAGTTTACCATGAACAGGCTCTAAATGCCTCCACATGATCAGCCTGCATAGCCAGCCTGACATCGTGCTGAGACGGCACATCGCAAGACATCCTGCCTACACCTGAAAGTCTCCTGCCAAGATGGGAAGTCTTGGATACACAGATCATCCAGAGATACCAGGACCGGGTCAGAGATTGTCTGCCTCCTAGCAGCCTGGGAAGAATCAGAAGTGGATGACAGGACAGTAACAGAATTCGCTGACAGAGTTTTGGGTACTGTCTGAAGCTGTAGCTAGCCCTGCGAGTGGGTAGATAATTTTGCGAGTAATACTTAAAAGCCTCTTGTAATTCACCACTGCCTTCTGCCATAAGCAGAAAGGAGCTCCTTGAGTCCATCTAGTGGGCAAGCAGTGTATTGACCAAAGAAACCACCTCTTCCAGTTCAGTCAAGTTCAATTACTGTTATATATTATTGCCAGTATTTCTAGATCCTGTGTTACTATCTGTATAAAATTTCCTTGACCATGTGAAGAACCGATTATTATTAGTGGCTGGGGTGGCGAGAGTTCTGACTATTGACTATTAATAAACAATTAATATTTGAAAATTATATTTTACATCAATTAATTACTTTCTCTTCCTTTCCCCCCACCCTTCCCCTCCCCTGCTTCCTGAAAGGTTCTGCATTTAGAATGAAATGTTAACATGGTAACTCCTAAGTGTTCTAAAGCCTCCTTTGATCAGAGATGGAATACTTTAATCTCACCTATGGGCCATGTATCTTTAACAACACTCCTGGCTACAGCACAGTCAGGCCACCAACTTCAAGGTTATCAGATTGGGCTGCTGACCAGCAGAGAATAACATTTGAGTCCCATGTACAAAATGGCTTTAATAAACCAGAGTGTAGATTTTTCTTGCTTACAAATGTTGCTCCTGCACACAGAAGCAATCCACAGGGTTTGTAGATGTGCTGCTGCCACTGCTGCTTATGGGCTTGGCCTTTGCCAGCAATGAGTCTGTCCTGGAACTGGGCAGCACTGGTTTTATGGACACAGGAAGTTTCTAGCAGCTTCTCACAGAAGCCATCCTTGCAGCCTTCCTGTTACCAAAATCTTCTTGTGCAAACCCAACATTTACATTCATAGAACAGACTCCTAGATACCAAAATATGAAATTGCATAGTGACTTTCAGTGGATGAAGTTTATCATTACATGAAATTCCTCAAATCCATGTACATTTGGAAAAGAAACCTAGTTCTATTCTGTAAAGGCAGGTATAAGTCTGAAAACAAGAGTTTGATTTCTTTGTTTTGCTGGCGTTGTGTGGATAAAACTTTGACTTTTGGATTTAAACGATCAGCAAGCTACTGTCAGAGCCTGTTTTGTGTGCCTGTAAATCCTGATGCTCTGCGATCTGTGACCTCTCATATTAGAAATGAAAACTGATGAAGCATCTTTCATTGGGTACTAGAGTGGTAGAAGATCTGCTGTGATCAGTGGACTCTGAAGTAATTTTAAAAGCTCTTACTCTTTCTCAAAAGAAAAGATTCCCTTTGAGGAGTGGCATTTTGTCCAGCAGGCTTCCATGGTGTTAGCAAAGGAAATAATCTCACGCCTGTTTTCTACAGAAATAGATGCTCTTGAGAGATTACCTGCATTCTGTTAATATGAATTTGGAATTAGAGGAACACCATGCTTGACCAGGATTGATGTGATGCATCACTCCATGTTAGGGCCTGTCCTTCGGTATCTGTGCTGGGTGTTTTTCTATGACCCTGGTATGATCTGTGATTAGTATCTGGCCATTTNTCTGTTGTAAAATATGAGATGTAAATATTTTGATCCCATGCAGCTGCTGTTCTGGGTGGTTCCTGATAGAATTTCTGCATTTCAAATCTGTTAGCAGCAAAAGAGTTGGTGCTGCTGTGGCTGTAGCCGCTTTGGAAAGGTTATGTTCTCTACATACCCCTAATGTGGTTGTGTATGTATGTGTAAGGGCTACATTTCACTACCTGAGAAGGAAAAGAATGTAGTGTATGTAAAGAATACAGTTGAAATGTTAATGATTTTATTTTATTAAGTTCCTCATTTCTTCTATTTTTTTTTTCATCTTCAACTCAAACCATTTTTCTTGTATGAGAGGAGTGAAGATAAAACAAAGGACCTTTCTCTCAGAGAAAAAAAATATTTTTTTTAATTTCCAGTGCATATATGTAATCCCAAATATTGTGAGAAAAATCTGGGAAAATGAAGCCATTGTGTTCTCCTGCTCAGTCTTTGTAGCTTGACAACAGGTCACTACTGCTTCAGTTTAATATTTGTTCTACACAATACATTCAAGGTGTACCTCACTCAGGATTGTTCAGCAGGATACTCTGGTGCTAGCATTTTTATTGGGGTGCCAGGACAATAAATAAATAAAAATCATATGTAAACTTATGAATTTGTATTTTCGTGGTGTAACTGGTTATTGTGTTGCAACGTATACACATACACACAAAATCTCCATAAAATTACTTAGTGTGGCAGCTAAACAGGAAAAAAACTTGCACAGAAATGCCTGCTTAACATAATAGAAAGTTATGTATTTGATCAGTAATCAGTTTAAACCTGACTAACCCTTTCTTTATGTTCAGTGCTTCAAGGCTATTAGAGAGATTTTTCACCTGGTGGCAAAGATGATGGGAAAACACATCACTTTCTGTAAGAAATAGTGCCACAGCACTGAAGAGACAGAAGCATCTTAGTGATTAAACTGTGTTTGTTTCTCCAACCCCCACTTCACAGTACTCCTCCTTTTCTTTTTTTCTTTACAATGTGTTGCACAATGAAATTGCTCAGCCAGAGGTTGAGAGGGAATGTAGGTACACTACGTAGCTGCAAGAGACTAAAATGTTCCATCTTGGAAACAGCATCTGTATTATAAAAACAAGATCCTGTATCTTCTGGCCCTGGTGTCCTTGTTATTTGCATCAAGGCACCATCATGAATCAGTTCACTGCGGCAGCAGTCCAGATGATGTGACTTGCATTATTATCAGGTACCTGATTGCAGTCTCCCGATGGATGTGACTAGCATATCAATGTGTGGTGGTGCTACTGCTGTGTGATAGTAATCTGATGAGGACAGAAGCCCACTCAGCCCAGCAGAAAAGTTCTTAAGAGCACAATAAAAGTATGTATTGTGAATTTCAGATGATTTTCATACTCTTTGACATGGTGCCAGCTTGTCTAGAAGATGCTTTGAAAAACACGTTTGGGCTGTGTAGAACCAAGATAATACAGAGCTTTAGTTCTGAAAGTGCAAATGCTTTCTTCTGGCACAGAAGGAATGTGGAATTTGAGACAACTGTGTAGTTCCAAGACTATACTAGTTCAAGTGTCAGATATGAACTTGGCATATTGTGTTTTTTCTTTTCAAAACTTCAAACTGCCTGTTAATTGAACTGTCATTTAGTACTATTTTTGGACAGTGCTCATGACTTTTTATATGCTGTGACAAATGATTCTAACACGGGGTCTTGATTTCTATTTATTGATCCCAAATCTCCATAATCTTTCTGTCTTTTAGTGGAGCAATCCTTGACCTGTACTGATTGCAGATTGTACAATGTCATATTAAAAAAAAAAAACAAACCTTTCCAAACTGAATATGACTACCAAACCAGCTTTTTTTTTTTTTTTAAATTTATTTATTAGTATTAGTTTGTTGCCTTTTTTTTTTTTCCCTAAATTTCTGTGAGGGGTTAGTAGAATAACAAGTCTCTCCTTTTGGAAATGAAGACAACTAGATAAGAAAAAGAAACTAACGATATTCTGCTCTGAATATAAAGACTGTAAGAAGATTTCTAGGTCTGTACAGCAATAGGGGAATGACTCAAACTAAGAGGTATAAAGATCTTCACTGTAGTGGAATGCTGCATTTACTCTGTTGGCTCTGGGGAGACAGCCAATAGAAGGATGTTTCTAACTTGTACATCAATCCTTCAGTCACCTATTTAAATAAGAAGTAGCTCACTGAGTAGAGGGAGGCCAATCAAAACAAAAAAAAAAAAAAAAAAAACCAAACTTATGTTTAGTAACCGCTTGAAAACTTTTTGTGAGCTACTTAATCTGCATTAAAAAAAAACCTTCTATTTTTGGTATGAACAGATCTAAGAGATCATATTAGATACTTAATATGTCAAACAGTCACCTGGTAGAAGGAAATAAACTTTTTGGTTTACTTTACTATCACAGACTTCTGCATATTATTGAAATGCATCTTTTGTAATTGTACAGTCTAAAGCTGTATTGGTCTTAGAGTAAACAGGTAAACAACAACAGACAGGTTGGTGGCAAGTTTTCATCTTCTTTGTAATTTGTAATTATTTTCTTTATGTCTTTCAATGCTGTCTGGGCCAGTGTACCCAAAAGCAGTGTCTCATCTGCATATGACAAGGAGAAACTTAATTGCTTATAAGGGGAATATGCAACATGTGGTATGTTAAATGGTAGTAGGTAGTTGTTTAATAGAAAATAAATGCTGCAAATGATGTGGTAATGAACAAGATTCAGGTGTAGCCTGTGTATTTTATCAAGGTGGAATTGGGAAGTTAGTGTAGCAGTTATGCTACTGGTATTCCTTGTTGGGCCAGTAACAAATTTTTGTAAAGAGACTTTTATTTATTTCCTCTGTTGATTCTTGTTTACCCTCAAGTCTTTCCAATTCTGACATTTTCCTGAAGGCTTAGTAGTCACCAACTGATGAACGTGGCACTGTTTGGTCTTGTGCTGGTTTGAGGCTAATTGGAATATTTTAGTAGAGAAAATTACACTATAGGCTGTGAAAGGAAAACATGGTGATGTCTATTTCTCTCATAGGCTTGCTGAAAAATTGTTTTGGGTAGAGAAACCAAAATATAGATAAGTGAGTCTCTGTCTGTCTCTTCCTGGAGGAGCAGCTTGGGCGGTCTAGCAGCTTCTGGCTCTGGCTCCTCTGCCAATTAATCCTCACTAACACTAACCACTTTTCTTCTAACCCCCCTGGCCAATCCTCCTAATTTACCTTGCACGTAAGGCAAACCTTGGGGTAAGGTACAGGGGTGGGGAGAAGGTGGAAGGGTGGTTGGGAGCCCCTCCTGGGGTCTCTGATTTCTGGGAGGGGAGTATTACCTTTAACTTGTCTATGTCTGTAACTATTCCTGTCTATAGTGTATATCTCTGTTTGTACATTATGCTGAGCTGTAAATAGAGCTTCAGTCCTTAACTTCCAGCCGACTGAGTTCTAGTCTGGGTCATTTTACAAAGTGTGGGGGGCAGGGAACTCCTGGACCATCACACGTCTGTATAACAATAGAAAAAGGAGGATGCAGTGATGTGTGTTTGTTTTCAATCTGATACATCTGGATGTTTTGCTTTGAGAGCTGAAGCAGAAAAGAGCATAGCCAAAGGCATTAGGGAAGGGGTTTTTCTTCAAGACTTGTAGCATTAGTTTTCAGAATTGCATAGGTTGTAGATCTGAGCCTGAACAAAACCTCACTTGATTTTGGAGCCATTAATTGTCAGATCTGTCTTTGAGTGCAAGTTCTCTGAGATCATGATGGGCAGTGTTCTGGACCTCTTCAAATTTCTCTCAGCAGAATGTCTTCTTCAGAAATAAGCTTGGGCATTCAAATACTCAAAACTTTCTAGTACTTGCGCTTTACTTTCTCATTGTTTAACTTGTTAAGTTATTGTTGCAACTCTCAATGCTTTCCTCTAGGCTGATATGGCAGTGTGTTTTGGTTACTTTAGTTTGTGTTTGTTTGGCTGGTTTTAAATAAGCAGTAAAATAATAATTTAAAAAATCTGTCTTTGGGTTGGGGGAAAATACAGACAGGCCCTGCGTAGTTTTCAAAATAAATGGACCCCAGCTTAGACACACACTTAAGCCTAGATATAAACTAAACTAGTAATTAGGGACTAAGATAGACAAAACAGATCACTAGAGTTCTACAGTAAAGAACAGTAAATTACATTCCAGTATCTGAATCTCTAGTTTTATTAATCTAGGACACAAACAATCCTGCCTCAGAAAGCAGAAAATCAATTGCTAGCTAAGTTTTTAATGGCAGTAAAATATGTTAGTATTTAGAAGCAGAATACTGAAAAGCCTGACATTTCTTAGTGGGTAAGTAGTAGAAATAATGTGAGGTACAAAAAACTCTAACAAGTAATTGACAGGACTTCCAAAACTGCTCAGTAGAGCGAAGACAATCACAACTTGCTGACATTCTAACACAACAAGAAAAGATGAGATACTAGACTTGCAGAAAAATACATACCTAGGAGCACTGGAAACCCCTGAAAATCAAAACATTAATGAGATTTTTTTTTTTTTAACCAGAAGGTAAAAATAATTAGGGTATGGTAAACTTTTATATTGCCTGAAGTAAGTATATAGTCAATATAGTGTGCCTTAGTGGAAGCGACAATCTCATTGAGATAGATTCGGTGGAAAATACTTCAGAAAATCACGTAAAGTGGAGGTTAGTATAAGAGACTGTAATTGACTCTTATCACCTTTATTTCAGCCCTTCAGAAGTAAACTGATGTTTACATGACACCTTATTGAGAATTTTGCAGGAATTAGTTATCTCTGTAAAGACTCAAAATAAATTCACTATGAAGTATAAAAATCATAGAATGGTTTGGGTTGGAAGGGATCTCCAAAGGTTATCCAGTCAAACTGCCCCGTAGTGTGCAAGGACATCCTCCACTAGATCAGGCTGCTGAGAGCCTTGTCGAGCCTGACCTTGAATACCTCCAAGGATGGGGTCTCAACTGCCTCCCTGGGAAAGCTGTTCCAGTGTTCCACCAGCCTCATGGTAAAGAACTTGTTCCTAATATACCATCTAAACCTACTCCTCTCTAGTTTAAAACCACTGCCCTTTGCCTTTATAAACAATCCCTCTTGAGCCTTCTTGTAGGCTGCAGCTGCACATTGGTGGCTCATGTCCAGCTTCTTATAAACCAGAACTCCCAAGACCTTTTCCTCGGGGATGCTTTCTACCACCTTATCTGCCAGCCTGTATTGGGGATTGTTCTGACCCAGGTGCAGGACCCTGCACTTTGTCCTGTTGAATATTATGAGATGCACCTGGGTACACCTCTCCAGCTTGTCCAGGTCCTTCTCTATGAATGACATTGCTTTAGCATATTGATAGCACCACTCGGTTTGGTGTCATCTGCAAATCTGCTGCTGATGCACTTAATCCCACTGTCAATATCACTGATAAAAATATTATACTACTGGCTCCAGTACAGATCCCCAAGGTACACCACTTGTCACTGATCTCCATTTAGATACCAAGGCATTGACAGCTACTCCATGGATGTGACCATCCAGTCAATCCCTTATTCACTGAGAAGTCTTTTTATTGTATCTATGCCTCTTCAACTTGGCTACTAGGATGTTGTGAGGGACCATGTCAAGGGCCTTGCAGAAGTCCAGACAGATGACATCCACAGGTCATACTTTGTCCAGTGATGCAGTCACTCTGTCACAGAAAATCACTAGGTTCACAAGGCAAGATTTGCCTTTAGTGAAGCTGTGTTGGCTCTCCTTTTATCACGTCCCTAGCCTCTGTGTGCCTTATGTGAGCTTCTAGGAGAATCTGCTCCAGAGTCTTCCTAGGCACAGAGTTCAATAAACTTCCATTCATTTGTAACAAAGTATGTCCCTTTAGGAGCCATAGTTTTGATACTGCTGGTTAGAAATAGAAAGCTGTAATACATTTAGTCCTAATATGGCACACTAAGACTGATGAGAAGAACAATATGCATGGCTGAGTTAGAAATTACATCTATGTTACTGTTGTCTATTTGAAAACATATATCCTCCCTTACATAGAGGACTTCAAGACACTCTTGCTTGTAATTTACACAAACATAGCTATACTAGACTCATTCTAGAAATCAAGCAGTCTATATCTTTCTTGGTAACAGGTATTTGTTTACAATTTGGCTTGATAGAGCAGCACAACCTACAAGGCTGATCTCCTGTTGTCGTGGTAGGCCTGAATAGGCCAAAATAGGATTACGCATGTCCTGGCTTGCCCAGACATGTTTTTCCCCTCCATCCTTCTGCTATAGGGAGAAGCAACCACAGGAAAGAGGATAAAGAACCTGGAGCCACTGAGTCTATGGACTCTGGCTTACCCAAACTTGTTTTGCTCCTGTGCTGAACAAGGTACACACTCCTAGCTTGTGCCTGCCTTGTGCAAGGCCTGTGTTTTTCCCAAATTTGGGTAAAGCAAGCCTATGGCTTCATTTAATATGGTCAAGCTTAGCCAACACCATTCTGATTGGCTATTTTGTGTCCACAGGCCCATTAGTCTCAGGCTGTATTGATAAAAAGAGAGCAGGTAACACAATGTGCTCCGCTGTTGTATTCATGCTTGCTGCTGCCTGCTGCCATTGCTCATTGCTCTAAATGCCTCCATGCAATCGGCCTGCATAGCCGGCACGACATCCATGCTGAGACAGCACCTTGCAAGACACTCTGCCTGCGCCTGAAAGTCTCCTGCCAAGATGGGAAGTCTTGGAGGTACACAGATTGTCCAGAGAAATCAGGACCAGGTCAGAGATCATCTGCCTCCTTTCCCCGGCAGCCGGTGAAGCCTGGGAAGAATCAGAAGTCTCAGCCTATGACAAGACAGTAGCAGTATTCCCTGAAAGCATTTGGGTGCCATCTGAAGCTGTAGCTAGCCCCATGAATCAAGAGATTATTTTTGTGAGTAAATACTTAAAGCCTCTTGTACCATTGCCTTCTGCTTTAAGTAGAAATTATCTCCTTGAGTCCATCTAGTGGGCAAGCAGTGTATTGGCCACAAGCAGTATATTGACCACAGGAGCCTTCTCCTCCAGTTCAATTGAGCTCAATTAATGTTATATTATTGCTAGTTATTTCTAGATCCTATATTATTATCTGTATAATGTTTCCATGACCTTTGCAGAAGAACCAATTATTAAAATCAGTGGTCGGGGGGCATGACTCCTGAGTATCAAAATGAACAAATGATATATATTAATTTTGGAAAAATACCATCTTGCATTAATTACCCCTCCATTACACCTGGATGTATATAATGCTTTGCCATAGCTGCTTTCACATGGGTGAGGGAAAGAGTGAAAACAATTTCTTTCAATCCTAAAAAAAAATAAACTCTGGAAAGGAAGAGGTTTTGAAACTTTCCTGAAACTGAATAGTTCTAAGGTTTGGCAGAGCTGTTTTGTTTAGTGCTTTCCACTAGCTTTGGTACCCTCATAAGTGACTCTGCTGCACTGATCAAATGAAGCTGGTTAGCTCACCATGACAGCCCAGATGAAGCAAAGGAACTTTGGAAATGAAATTCACACCATCTGTGATCTGCCCCATTAAGGTGAGTCTTGGCAGTTCAGGGCACAATCTTTCTTAGGACAGTCTCAGTTATTAACTGGGTCTGCACAGAATGACCACAGGCAGTATAATTACACAAAACTGCAATGAAACAGTAAGAATTGCAGTCCAATTAACCTATAAGCACCAGTGTTCACAAGCAAGGAGAAAAAACTCCACAGTGTTCATCACCAAGAACACACAAATGAAATACATAGAAAAGTTTTCCATTTGTCATAAAACAAAAAAGAAGACGCAGCTGCAGCATAAATTGAGCAGTCTTATTCAGCCAGAAAACCCAGCAATACTCTCTTCCAGACCCCAATCTCTCCTACTCCTCCCCTGGTGTTTCATATCCCCAATTGCCAATGAACCTCATTAGCCTTCCTGCACGAAGCACCTGCTAATCCGCCCATCCTTGTTAGCACATTGAAAAGCACCTGGTGGTCTAGAGAGAGGAAGATAAGCCTTTAACTCTATCCCTGCCAGACCTATTCATCACCACGCATTCAGGTTATAAACTTTTTAAATTGAAGGGAACTTCTCAGAATATACTGTCTCAAGTAGCATCTCAAAATCATATATATGTATGTTCTGTGAACTCTGAACCCAGAACAGTCTACAATCAACATCTGAACACCTCTCATTAGATTCTCAAGATCAGAAACAGTTGCACTATAAAGCCAGAAAATCCAGACTGGCTGAAGACTTTTTCTACACCTGAACATTCGGTTTTCCCAATACGAGTTCTGTGAACAGATCAACTTGTTCACATTCATTACAATTTATTCACACACTCCTAGAGTCTGCTAGCAGTTTGAGAAAGCAGAAAGAATTTCACATTTCTTCAATTTATCTAAAGAGCTCAGCTAAATCAACTGCATTGTAACAAATATACTGCAGTTTGAAGAAAAAAACAAATAAAGACAAATATATAAACTTGGAAGGGAAATAGAAAACATATTTTTGAAGAGTTCTTATGAAACTAGATGAGTGAAGGATGCAGTTTCATTATATGGTTTTTGGAGGTTTTTTGAGCTGTTTTATGTAATTTCATACAAACCACAGATAGAATAAGAAATTTCCTTGAATGGGGGAAATAGTGACTATTCAAGCTGCACTCTTCAACAGACAAAAGCAGGACAGAAGGAAAAGTATAGCCTTATTTTCACCACTAGAGAACAGAGAGGATTAGACTGAGCAATTGTCCCAGGAACGTGCAGGAACTTTATGATGCGGTCATGAGGTAAATAAGATGACAGGGCCCAGCCTGGGCTTTTTATTACAGAGTTCAACTGTGATCACAAAATGGTTTGATAAAACCATTTTATCAAGACAGCTTGACAAGAACTGGATGCTTTGTTGCTTTAGTCTTGATTTACTGCACAGAACTTGAGTGAGCGATTTACAGCATGTAGTGCAGATTTTAATATTCACCTGCTGTAATAAATTTTCTAATTCAGGTTTTCCAGTGGCTTCAGCACAGCCTTATGACAGCACATCAGGCAACATACATCTAGTTCAATGTAATTTCAACCCTTCTACGAAAAATAGGTACTTTATTTGCATGGTAAATAACTCTGCTTCTATAGTGTTTGATAGATGATTGCAGTGGTCTTTTCATTGTCTCTTATTACTGTTTGACCAGCCCTTCCCACTGGCAAGACACTGTGCCCTACTGACTCCGACTTGTTTGCAACTTCAGGTTTCCAGACAACAGCTTCTATTGCCAGAGGATCTGATGCAGTGTAGGGGTGAAGGAGAAGCAGCAGGGTTTGTTTTGCCATAAGCTGGTGTTTCTTTCTCAATAACAAAGCTAGCAAAATGGCCTTAGTACAGGGCACTCTCATTCACCCAACTTGGAGTAGAAATTCAAACATTCTTGAGAGACTGAGAGGTAGATGTGTTGTCAGCTACAGATAAACTCCAGCACAGGTGTCTTCTGTACCTCATTCTCAGATTGTTCCCACCTCTTCCCTTGGTTTATACTCTGCATATGTTTCTTTTAAATTATGTTAAGGATCTCACATGTGCTTCAGCACTGTTGTAGGTAAATAGACATAGCTGCTAGCTCAGTTATTTGCATTATAATGTTATTTGTATGTGCTTAACAATGTAACTTTCAACAGTCTCACCTTTTGCACCTCATAAAAGAACAGTCTAGATGTAAATAAGAGAAAGTTCCTGCTTCTCCTCACTGCTGTCACCTGAGACTTCACAGTATAGCTTTGACATACCAAGATGAAAACTCATTTTAAGATAACTGTATCTACAGCTAGTTTTGTGTATAAGTTATTTCAGAGCTTTCATTATGTGTAAAAAGGTCTCAAATTTGAATTTGTCACCATTTTGTCAAACCAAAACTAGCTAGAAACAAACTTTGATGACATGTATGCAACAACTTTCCATCACAGCACAATCACAAGAGTTCATTCTACTGCCTGGGAAGTTACTCCCTCTCTGCTTTTTGGAAGGCTTCTAATTCCTTTGAGGCATCTGCCATTAACAACAAATTTCCAATTTACTGATTCCAGATGGATCAAGCACGTATCCACTGCCACATATGGCAGTCATGGAAATGATACAAAGAGATGAGACACTGCAAAGAGAAAGATGGTATTTGAAGAGCAGAAAATCTACCTTGCACAGGATATACACTGAGTAATCAGCAATATTCAAATTAATCCCTGCTTACTGGTTACAGCCAGCTGATTCATTCAACTAAAACTGGTTCAGAGGCACCACTCAGATTGTAAAATTGGTGAAGAAATACTGCATCAAAACAGGTACCTTCCAAGGTATTTTGGCATAAGGCTTGAACTTCTAGTTACTTTGTGAATACAGGTGCTGCAGATTACAAAGGAAGCTTG
This sequence comes from Eubucco bourcierii, assembly GCA_013396675.1. NCBI lineage: Eukaryota > Metazoa > Chordata > Aves > Piciformes > Ramphastidae > Eubucco > Eubucco bourcierii. Next base: position 79,931 of record VWZE01013170.1, read on the forward strand.
GCTTAGGACAGTCATAAATCATACTCTTTAGCCTGTCAAGAAAAACTCTTTTTTCTTTAAATTGTGTTAATTATGTGGAAATGCAAGGGGCAGACACCACTCAGGACAATGTTGTCTGCATACTTGCTAATGGTCTTCACAGGTGAGGGTGTTTTGTTTGTCTTGGATTTATTGTTTGTTTTGGAGAGTGGTGTCTTGCTGTGCTTAATTTTTGTGACCAACTTGGTTTTTTCTTTTTCTTTTTCTTTTTGAAGAACATTACTTCTGCATAAGGTATGAAAAATAAGTTAACCAATAGTGGCTGTGGATTCTTGGAGGAGACCACAAAGCATTATTCTCTTGACCACAAAATAAATGGCCAAGTTACATCAAACAACATCTCATCTTGGGGTCAAACAAAAGCTGCAGGTTTTTAAACAATAAGGCACTTTGATAAGAAAAATGCAACACATGAAGAAGCACTTACATGCAGATGGCTTTTTAGTAGCTCTTCCAATTGGAATGAAAATAAAAAACATTTTATACAAAGCCAACAATCACAAAAAAAAAAAAAAGAAAACCCAATCAAACAACAGCAAAACAAAAAACAACCCACAGTCAATAGTTTAGGGACAAAAGCATCTCTCAAAGACAGCCATTTCCTTGGAAAGTCTCCATATAAGGGAGAAAAAAACTTGCCTTATCTGAGGAGAGGTGTAAAGTCTGAGTGAATTCTAAACCATACTCCTGTGCTTGTTTGCTATAGAGCAAAGGGAGCACAAGTTGTTAAAAAGAGAAACAGGAAAGCAAGGGAAACCTTTTTATTTTTCTTTTAAATATTTTCAGGTTTGAATTGAATTAGTACCAACACTAAAGATTACTTGAGTATTCCTGAGATTTGGGAGGCAAATACTTGTATTTTTTTCCCCTCTGTGTTCCAGTTTGGAAAGTTTTCAAACAGTCATCTAGAAATGAAAACAGTATTTTCCCAGGAAAATCTTGCTGAAATATCAAGCTTTTAAACAGCTCTCAAAAACTGTGAACCTCCACAGATTTTAGTGCTTTAGAGTGTAAAATATTTAGATTTTTGATGCATACTTGACTTGTAATGACAATTGCACGCAATAAAGGGTAACAGAGTTGAAATCTCTGCTTAGATATACGCAACACTCAGTAGACCCTCACTGATGTTACAAAGCATCAGTCTGAGTAGTAGTTATGTTTATACAGAATATGTTTGTTCATTGCTGTGTGTGAGCCAGAAGCAGGGTTTAGAGAAGCACCACTGAGAAAAATCTTCATTATGTCAGCGTTGTTAGGAAAAAGTTTAATTTCATCACTGGTTAAACGAGACTTCAGCTATATTATTTCATGCTGTCAACTAATTTATCTGTTTATAGAGTTAAAAAATAACTTGACTAACACAACAAAATACATTGTATCAGTTGGCTATGCTTCTGTATGTCTAAAAGTATAGCCCAGAGGTTTTTGCTTATGGATTATGTTGGCCTTCATCATCATAACCAATACAGCATTTTTCTCCTGCTAACATCAAACAGTCTACTGAACTCAAAACTACAGTAGTAATTTTCATTTGCCAAAGATCTGTACACGGAGTACACACGCCTTAGTAGTATTTTAAAATCAGTTACCCATATAAGTTTCTCAGAATCATTCTGTGCTGGTTTGAGGCTAATTGGAATATTTT
>VWZE01013172.1:2611-16369 GCA_013396675.1 Eubucco bourcierii
CATCTTCGTGGCCTCCTCTGGACCTGCTCCAACACTTCCATGTCCTTCCTGTGCTGGGGGATCCAGAACTGCACACAGGACTCCAGGTGGGCTACTTGTGAGCCTGTTAGCTACATTTTTACTTCCCTTTGGTTGATATAGGCTGTTTTCTGTTTTGAGGAGGAATATCAAATGTGAATTCATGTTTGCAGCTGCTATTTTATTAGGAAAGCATCAAAATTTGGTGGTACCATGAAGGAGCTAGCAGGTGGGTGCTGCTAGGAGATGGCAATCTCCTGGACTGTTCTTTTTGTTCTCCACATAACAGTGCACACTGTTTATGAAAAATGGGCAAAGTGTGTATGTTTATGCAGAATGAGGTCTACAGCTGAATGCTTATGTATGGTCCTGTTGTAGCCTAGGCATGTCCTAAAGTTTTGCCTCTGTTTTCAGGAGGTGTGGGGTGGGCAATCAGTTTGCTATATTTGAGTGACCTTTGCTAGGGAAAACTTTTCTCCTAATTATACTTTGTTTGCCTTGAGGACTAAACAGTTGTGACCATATCATGCAGGATTTGATCTTTGCTCCAAACGGTGGTTGGTAGGCATGTTTGCAATTGCATGGAATGAAAAACTTTCCCAGGTGTGTGAGGCCCATAACAACATCAGGCTGTTGAAGCTAAGCTGTGTGAGCAGTTTCACAGCCAGATGATGGGCAAAAGCCAGTTACTGCAGAGGGAGTGTCTGCTGAAGAGCCTGCCCTATGCTTCTGAGGCTGCCTTTCTGAACTTCTTAGGAAGAGATTTTCTTCTCTGTTCCCTAACCTAGCTAGTGGGTTAAAATATTTTATATAAAACCTTCCCCTGACCTAGCCCATCTCACCTATTTGCTCTGCAATGTTCAGCACATTGCATTACTTTGCATCTGCTTACCCACAGCAATGTGGCAATGATAAAGGCAAAGATCTTGTGTGGCTTTTCTCTACATGTTCTGCCAGACTTCTGCTGAAACATATACAGTGCTTGGAGATGTTGATTTGAATAAAAGCTGCAACAAATCCAGTTGCCACGTTACAAGCTATATGGAGCTGCATTTCAGAAGATGAAATGCCAGCTTTGCTAGGGCCTGGCAAATCAGAGTGTTCATGTACCTAACTCTGGGGCCTTTATTAGAATCATAGAATCATAGAATGGTAAGGTTGGAAGGGACCTCAAGGACCAGGTAGTTCCAACCCCCAGCCACAGGCAGGGACACCTCCCACTAGTACAGCTCACTCAAGGCCTCCTCCAACCTGGCCTTGAACACCTCCAGGGAGGGAGCAGCCACAACCTCCCTGGGCAACCTGTGCCAGTGTCTCACCACCCTCACTGCAAACAACTTCCTCCTAACATCCAGTTTCAATCTCCCCTCTGCCACTTCAAACCCATTGCCCCTTGTCCTGGCATTGCAAGACCTTGTCAATAGTCCCTCCCCAGCCTTCCTGTAGCCCCCTTCAGATACTGGAAGGCTACTCTAAGGTCTGCTGGAAGCCTTCTCTTCTCCAGGCTGCAGAGCCCCAACTCTCTCAGCCTGTCCTCACAGCAGAGCTGCTGCAGCCCTCTGAGCTTCTTCGTGACCTCCTCTGGACCTGCTCCAACATTTCCATGTCCTTTATTCTGTAAGTCAATGTCCTGACATTTAAATTACAGCTCTGAATATACTCAGGTGACTGATGGTTTTGAAATGTGGCTATCAGCTGCTGACATATATGGTAGCTCTAGACAATTTCAGGGGTTTTCCATACCAGATATGTAGAATCATTTTTCTGTTCTCAAAGCTCAAACAGAACCAGTTTCTATAATAGCAACCAACCTTTCTCTGCTATGAAACCTCATCTATAACAATTGTTGGCAAAATAGTTATTTGGGCAACACCAGACTCTCTTAGAGTCATACAATCAACCAGACCTCCAAGCTCACCCAGTCCAACCTATCACCCAGCCGTATCCAATCAACCAGACCATGGCCCTAAGTGCCCCAGCCAGGCTTTTCTTGAACACCTCCAGGGACAGTGACTCCACTACCTCCCTGGGCAGCCCATTCCAATTCCAATCACTCTCTCTGTCAAGAACTTCCTCCTAACATCCAGTCTAGACCTGCCCTGGCATAGCTTGAGACTGTGTCCCCTTGTTCTGTTGCTGGGTGCCTGGGAGAAGAGCCCAACCCCACCTGCCTACAACCTCCTTTCAGGTAGCTGTAGACAGCAATGAGGTCTGCCCTGAGCCTCCTCTTTTCAAGGCTGCACACCCCCAGCTCCCTCAGCCTCTCCTCACAGGGCTGTGCTCCAGGTCCCTCACCAGCTTTGTCACCCATCTCTAGACAGCTTCCAGTACCTCAACATCTCTCTTGAAATGAGGGACCCAGAACTGGACACAGCACTCAAGGTGTGGCTTGACCAGTGCTGAGTACAAGAGTAGAATAACCTCGCTTGTCCTGCTGGCCACACAGTTCCTGATCCAGGCCAGGATGCCATTGGCTCTCCTGCCCACCTGGGCACACTGCTGGCTCATGTTCAGCTACTGTCTACCAGCACCCCCAGGTCCCTTTCTGCCTGACTGCTCTCCAGCCACTCTGTCCCCAGCCTGTAGCACTTGTTTTTACAAGATTACAGAGAGGGGAATCCAGCAATTAAAGAACCTCACTGCTTACTGTTTGGGCTTTTATCCTATTTACTATTAGTATAATTTCAAGCTGTGAATCATATTATTTGTGGGTTTAGCAGTATCACAGGAAAACAGCGAATCCATATTTTCTAGTGACACCATTTACAGTGCTTATTCAGCATAGATACCACTGTTTTACACCTCATCAGCCCAGAAGGTAGTTCTCCAGCATTAGGAACTTCCCTCTTTGAACTCCCAGTTATTTTCTAACTTAGATGGTGAAGCCTGAAGGTTGAGTTCTGGAGATCTAGCCCTCAGACTTGAGTTCTGTCCCAGTGCCAAGCTCTTTAAAGCCACTGAAAGGCTGGAGAGAGTTTTTCCTCAGCTTCACGATGCCTGAAATGGCACAGTATTACTCACTGTGTTTTTTTCTTCTGTCCCACTCTGCCAAGAAAGAGAAATTAGCCTTACCAAGAACTGGAAGGTCACTCAGCCTTGAAAGCAATGAAATCAAGGGTGCTTAAGCAAGACACATTTCATTCATTTAGACACCTGCCTCACCCCACACCTCTGAAAATACTTGAAGATACAGATTGCATCTACCAAGCTCATGCTACTCAGCTAAACCCATTTATCTCATGACATCCAAATGGTACAAAAATCAGGCTGTAACCCCAGAATTTTCTGAACCTGGAGGAAGCTTGACAAATCTGCCTCAAATCTCGTATGAGGTTGCTCTTAGATGAGATGCTGGTCACAGGAAATATCTCACCCAACCTGTCAAGTTGGACAGCTGAGACAACCTGACTGAAATAGATCTTCTGTGAGGACAGGCTACAAGAGTTGGGGCTCTGCAGCCTGGAGAAGAGAAGGCTTTGAGGAGACCTTAGAGTAGCCTTCCAGCATCTGAAGTGGGCTACAGGAAGGCTGGGGAGGACTATTGACAAGGTCTTGCAACGACAGGACAAGGGGCAATGGGTTTGAAGTGGCAGAGGGGAGATTGAAACTGGATGTTAGGAGGAAGTTGTTTGCAGTGAGGGTGGTGAGACACTGGCACAGGTTGCCCAGGGAGGTTGTGGTTGCTCCCTCCCTGGAGGTGTTGAAGGCCAGGTTGGAGGAGGCCTTGAGTGAGTTGTACTAGTGGGAGGTGTCCCTGCCTATGATGATCCTTGAGGTCCCTTCAGAGATACTGGAAGGCTACTCCAAGGTCTCCTTGAAGCCTTCTCTTCTCCAAGCTCCAAAGCCCCAACTCTCTCAGCCTGTCCTCACAGCAGAGCTGCTGCAGCCCTCTGAGCATCTTGGTGGCCTCCTCTGGACCTGCTCCAACAGTTCCATGTCCTTCCTGTGCTGGGGGCTCCAGAACTGCACACAGGACTCCAGGTGGGGTCTGAAGAGTGCAGAGTAAAGGGGGAAAATCCCCTCCCTTGCCCTGCTGGCCACGCTGCTCTTGATGCAGCCCAGCCATGTATGATTTGATCCAGGTTCCCTTCAGCATAAAAGGCAGTGCCTATGAAACACCATTTTTCTTTTGCAAGAACCACCTAAAGCACTACTCCAAGAGGTTAGAGTATGTCAGAGCCTTAGGCTTGCTTTAATTGATAGGGGTAGGCCTGTAAGAAGCTGTTCCTTCTGCAGGGGCTTTCTTAGCCTTGAGTGTTTCTTCTAGGTTGATGAGAGTGAATTTCAGGTATCACCATCACCCAGCAATTGTGGGACCTCACCAATTCATAGATATCACAATGTCCTGTGGTTTCAGGTCTGTAGCTCCTTGGGTTCTTAAACTGTGTTTCAGGCAACACCAACCAAAAGCTTACATGTTAGGATATAAAGTCTAAAAGGAGTAAGAAAACCAGCAGGAAATGCACATAAAAATGCAGGTTTTGTTTTGGTTTTGGTTTTTTCAGTTGAAAATGTATATATTTTAACCTGCTGTAGTAAAATGTCTATGTATGTATACCTACATAGTTATTTGTTGCATTTATACATAAGTATTCATAAAACCAGGAACTGGTTGGCTCCCTCCTAACGTTCCCCAGTATTTTTACATGTCAAAGTAATGCTCAATGAAGTGTGACGTGATGAAAATTTTTCTGTGTGCTCTAGAGGGGCCAGGATTTTATCCGTGGAATAAAGTGGGAACTATTTCTACAAGAGAGAGTCCAAACATTGGCAAAGGAAGTTTTAATAGATTTTTACATGACACAAAGCCAAAAGTATTCATAAATGACTGATGTCTCAAATTCCATGGCAAAAATCCTTCTGAGTGCAACAGAAGATTTTTTCCCTTGACTGCAGTGGTCATGAGATCAGAAGAGAGTGAAAAGCAGCTTCTTGATGCTGGATATATATTTTAACATTGTAAGAAGTGTTACCAACAGCATTAGAACAGCTCATTCACACAGTACTTCTAATTAGGAAAAAAAGCAAGAGCAGAGGGCTCTCCAGAAATTAGCCATCTGCTAGTTAATGCTCTTGAATTTTGAATGCTTCTTTCCCAGTAGGGTAAGGTTAAGGTAACTGCTGCTTTTGTACCTATTTTCATAGAATAGTAAGGTTGGAAGGGACCTCAAGGATCATTCAGTTCCAACCCCCTGCCATAGGCAGGGACACCTCCCACTAGTACAGCTCACTCAAGGCCTCCTCCAACCTGGCCTTCAACACCTCCAGGGAGGGAGCAGCCACAACCTCCCTGGGCAACCTCTGCCAGTGTCTCACCACCCTCACTGCAAACAACTTCCTCCTAACATCCAGTTTCAGACTCCCCTCTGCCAGTTCAAACCCATTGCCCCTTGTCCTGGCATTACAAGACCTTGTCAGTAGTCCCTCCCCAGCCTTGCTGTAGTCCCCTTCAGATACTGGAAGGCTACTCCAAGGTCTCCTGGAAGCCTTCTCTTCTCCAGGCTGTACAGCCCCAAGTCTTGTAGCCTGTCCTCAGAGTAGAGCTGCTGCAGCCCTCTGAGCATCTTTGTGGCCTCCTCTGGACCCGCTCCAACACTTCCATGTCCTTCTTGTGCTGGGGGCTCCAGAACTGCACACAGGACTCCAGCTGGGGTTCTGTTGGTTCTAAACACCACTGACAGCAACACTCTTTCTGTAAGCCGTTATTCAAACCAGTGGCATCAATCTGGTTGCACTCCATTTTTTTAAAGGACGAAACAACAGTGGCGAGCACCCTGTTAGTGGTTAAGTAATAAAATACAAATTACCCCCTTTTAACGTGGTGTATGACATTATGGGTAGAGTTTTCCAAACCCCTTCACTAAGGCAGGCAATTAATAGGCTAAGCTACCAGTCATTTTGAAAAAAAAAAAGTGGTTTAGCTTTTTCTAGTAACATTTGCCCTAGATTGCAAGGTTTCTGCTCAACAGAATAGTTTTGCTCCAGTGAAATAAAGAGGCTCTAGTTCCAAAATTTATAGGCTTCATTTATTACCTCTAGTAACATATTATACGGTATAAATACTCTATCCTTGTTATATGTCCTTTTAAAAAAGCGATAACTTAGAAAGGTCACATTAGACAAGAAGTATAAAAATAAATACACTCATTATATGCATTTATTACAAATTAGAACCCTTCCCAGAAGGGAAAGAAATATATAATACTTATAAAGTATATAAAATCTATAGTAATATATTTTACTATATACATATGGAAAGCCATATTCTCTCATTGTCCATGGACTGGCACAAACGTTAGTTATGCGAATGCCGGCGTACTGCTGTGGATGGACCTGCTATCCTTCAGCTTTGTCTTCCCGCCTTCTCAGTCACTTAAGCACTACTAACCCATCAGAGGCCACATAAGAGAGGTTCCCATTCACAGAGGGGATTTTTTTTTTTTCCTGCATTTTCTTTTTTTTTTAACTCGAGTGCAAATAATTTCCATTGGCTGGGGTAACGTAAAAGATCCGATTGTGAAAGCATGACTCAAATGCTCACCAATGCCATCAGTCTGTTTGACAGGACGGTAGGATCAAACTTTGAATCAGAAAAGCCAGTGGAAAGTATAAAGAAGGCACAAAGAGCAACTACTCAGGAGATGGTACCTGCTCCATGAGTATTCCTGCTTTTCTAGCCTCTGGATTCCATGTCACCACAATGGCATTGGAGTACTTGTGAGAAAGGGACAGGTGCATTGGGATGACATGGTTTAAAAAAATAGACATTGATAGTTATTTGTGAAGTTGACTGTTCTCAGTATTTCTTAACTCTTTACAGGTAGAGAATATGGCTTTATTTTTATATAAAACTATTCTCTGAATAGCAGCCATGAATGATATAATTAAAGCTCCTTTTCCAAATCTGTTTTTTTGCCCTTTGTGAGGTAGGTAAGCCCTGACCAATTATTTTCAGCTATCTTTTCTGCTCTCCTTTCCCTCCCCTTCCTAGACATGGGGACTTGATCAGTACCAAAAGAAGGGAGAAATAACAACCACTGAACCCCAAAACCTTTGCTTAAATGTGTTTTGGGCACTGCTTAGCTTGTAACATACTTTAGAAAAGGCAGTTATAATGCCCTAGGGCCTTATCTTCTGAAGACAAGTGAGTGACATGGGTCTGCTATCCTATCAAATTTTCATCTGGCAGGGGATTTTTAGGATGCAACGCCAACTAAAGCCATTTGCACTGCCCCACCTCAATGGATCCTCACCATGAATTTTGCATGCAAAAAATCATGTGTTCTGCCTCTAGGCCTCTTTTTCAGTGCACTGTTCTGAAGGAAAACAACAAAATAATAACAATAATAATAAAAAATAGCTTTCCCAACTTATACTGTTTAACTGCAGTCCGTAACATTGCAGAAGTCTATTAGGTGTTTTGGTTTCTTGGAGGGCTCACAGCTTTCTTGTGGCAGCACATTGCCATCGTAAGAAATACATTTTAACAACCTTTTCTTGAAACCTTTCCCACATATCTTGGAGCAGGGTGACCAGTCCCCCAGCTGCCACTGAGGGCAGGGTACATCAGCGCAGGGACGGATGTCACTGGGCTTCAGCTCACGGGTGCAGTCGGTGGCTGGCCTCCCCTGGGGGTCTCGGCACTCCACTGTCCGCCGCTGCCAGCCTGAGCCACAAGACTTGGAGCACTCACCCCACTCCTCGATGACCCACTCAGAAGAGATGATCTCCCTGATGGCATTGAAGGACTCTTTCTTTCTACTGGGTGCCTTCTCTGACCCAGGCTGAGTGGGCTTCTTCACGAAATACGTGAATTTGATCTTGGGCTGTGGCAGGTCTCCCACTGTGAGGACCTGGATGGTCAGAGGCTCCTTCAGAGGGCTGAAACTGCGGATTCTCTCCAAGGCAGCAGAGGAGCCGCTGTACCTCAGCACACTGCCTTTGTAGGTGATGTCCTGCTCCAGAGTTGAGAGGGTGTAATCGCCATTGAGGACGTAAGTGCCATCTGCGGCTTTGATGGCAAGGAAGCTGCCATCGTGCCTTGCGCCCCTGTGGTTCCGCTGCTTCACCTCAATGTTCGTTGCCCCAGCTGGAATGGTGACGACATCATGGTAGCCCGGTCTGCTCAAGAGAAAAGAGAAAGACTGAGTCTTCTGCTCTTCCCTGGGAAAGGGAAGAAGCTGCCTGGCATAAGACTGAATTTCATTTGAAGCTGAAGCATTAAGCTCATGAGCTGCTAACTTAATGGAATTAATAGATTAAGGGATTTGCAAAGTCACATCTCACATTATTGCTGTGGCAGAGGCATGCCCACATCCCACATGTAAGGGGTTTTCTTTCATTGAGATTTCACTGTGAGTTATCTCTAGTTAAATGGCTCTCACAGATCAAATCTCAGTACCAATGACACACTGGGGCAACATCTCTTTGACTTGGAAACGAAAAGCTCACACCCATGAGTACAAAGTTAATAGCAGTAGTCATATACTCACTTTGCTCTAACAACTGTGCCAGACATTTTCTTGCAAGTGGATCCGTTGCCACCACAGATACCACATTTGTCAAACTTCTTACTGGATCCTATCATACGGTCACAGCCGGCTTTTACACATTGGCCTTGGACGCAGACAGAAGTGGAATCAGGGCTGCATGGGGTACCATCCACAACCTTTGCAGGAAACAAGCAGTAGGGTGTTAAATTAGAAGATGCACATTGCTTTAAAATTGCCTAAGACAGAGAAATTGCAAAAATATGGACAGGTGGAAGACCTGCAGCACACATATTTTCAGGGCTTCTTAAAGTAAAAACCAAAGCAGCCCACTAATAGTTGGAGGCATGCAGTGTGACTTCATCTCACTTGCAAAAATGATGCCATGGTGACAGAAAAACAAATTTCAGTTTCCATTAACAGACCCCTCAAAAAAACCCCACAAACCACAGAAATGTATTACTGATTTATTTTTTTTTATATAGACCATTGTTTCCCATGTCACTAGAAGGTAAGCCATGTCCTTGAAATACAGCACCAAAATTGCCTTCAATAGTGTTCAATATATTTTCTATTTCTAAGACTACTGCTCTACAAAAAACATCTGTATCATCACTCCAGCAGTTATTGGCTCTCAACATCTTACGACAGTGCATTCAAGTAGCTACACAAGATGAATATTTTTCCTTTTGTTTATTTTAAGCTGTCAGCGTATTAGTAACCAGTATGAGAAAGCACCAATGTTTTGGCAAAGAACACCCCCCAGTTTCCGAATACATTTCAATGTAATGAAGTTGGTGGAAGCTCAGGAAAGGAAACTAGGGTGGAGTGGGTAGAAAAGGAGGTTACATTGTGAAACAACTGGAAGGATGTGCCAGAATATTTAATGCATGCTTGCACTGATGAAACTGTATGTGTCAGAAGAAAAGAAAGAATAATCCAGCTTAAATACAAGAAAAACTTCTACCTAAGAAAGAATTCTGAAAGAATTTTAGACTTCCATACGGCCTTAACTTCACATAAAGAGTTGGAGAAAATAAAAAAGCTTGTTCATGACAAGACGGAAAAAGTATAGTTTTGAAATACCTTTGGCTGTAAAACAAAGAAATATCCTGTTCCTTTTGCTCGGCAGACTAGCTTGCATCTGTCCTTTGGAGAGACACCAGCAAACTTGGGTGTCCACTCCACTGCAGGTCCACTTCCAAAGGGAGACCTGGAAAACTCATTGTGCTTTTCACATTGTTCCTCCCTAAACGTTTTGCCTGCAGGCAGAGGAAAGACAGGTGGACATCAGATCATGTACTTTTTCTCCACAGACTACCTTTCCTCCACCTCAAAACTGGGGAAAAGATTACCATCGTTGTCCGGACAGTCCTCGATGTTACATGATCTGTACTGCACCCGTTTCCCTTCGCAGTACTTTCCTCCATTCCTTGGGACAGGGTTGTCACACTCCCTGAATGAGTACTGCACTCCACCGCCACAGGTCCGGGAGCACTCTCCCCATGCACCCCAGGATCCCCAGCTGCCATGTACTGGCGTCTGGAATGAAACAAAAGCAGAACACAGAAGTTACTACGCTAAAAGAAAATCAAACTACAAAAACTACAGTCGTACTCAGTTTTACCTAAGCTACTTGTAGAAAACAAAAAAGCTCCGAGTTTATCAGCTGTCTGTCTCCACTCATTCAAGCCCTTTAAACTAAAGTATTATCTGTGTTTCTCTGCAACCCAAGATATATTCCAGTTTCTTTTCTAATACTTACATCATAATGCTTCTTCTCAGTTTTATTCACACACTTGCCATTCATACACCACTTTCCTTCCCCACAACTGGTGCCGTCTGCCCAAGGGAAGTGTTTGGTTTGGCACACAAGCAGTCCTCCAGAAGTGCCAGTACACCACAGCGTCGTACACGTACTGGCTGCATCAGGGCAGTGCTTGGACTCATCTCCAAATGTAAACTGGCACTGTCTGTTGGCATCATACAATGTGCCAGGCAAGTCAGAAGGAAGCTGAATTGGTTTGTGGGGCTTGTCCAACAAACACTCACCTGAAAATTAAGGGGGGGAAAAAAAAAAAAAAAAAGCAGACAATGCCATCAGTGAATTTGGTTTCAGAAAGGGAACTGCACTTGATGTGTAAGCTAAGTCCTTGAGTCAGTTTGTGCCACCATTTGTGTAAAGTGAAGGGTCCTCTAAATGCACTGACAGCATGCAAAGGCCAACTATGCTGCAGCAGAAAGGTCTATTAAGAAAAAAGAAGAGAGGAGAGAGGGAGAAGAGAGACAGAAGAGAGAGGTACAAAGTTTAATAATCTTACCATGACCATTATCCAAAAATGTTGTAATCATATAGGCACTACATGGAGACCATGGCTGGCTGCGATCCAGATTGGAAAGCATAGATGCCATCATGTGGAAATCTCGACTTATTCCATTAATACCAGCACACTGCTTTGCATCATCATGAGGCATGTTAAACACGTGGCCTTAAAGGGGGGAAAAAAAAAAAAAAAAGTAAGTTTGTGATCATAAGAAGTTAGTCCTATGCATTATCAACACTATTCTAAATATTACCCTACAGCTGCTCATAGTCTGGCCTTTAAATAATAACCTTAATCCTGAACACTGCCAACTTTTAAGCAACTCTCATCTTTTAACTCTGTCTTTGCTCTCCTCACAGGCTTCTCATGCTTTGTTCCTGCAATCACAGGAAACACACAGTTCTTGCAGACAATGCCATGTAGGCAGGATTTGCGTTCCACAATTTAACCACATGACGAGGCAAAGCTTTGCCTCCTCCTGACTGCAACAGAGTGAGCCTGCAGTAAGGGCTGGACAGCTCTTTGCTCTACGGCACTAAGCTGGCTTCAATTAATCACGTGAAATCACCTTTCAAGTACCTAGTTCGTGGGCCGTTGTAAAGGCAGCCTGTAAACCATCGTCTTCTATGATAGAGCAACTGCGGTTTAGGTCACAAACTGTTCCCACATCAGCCATCCCAAGAGTATCACATGTCTTGGCACCACAGAGGTCCTGTAAAAAAAAGTAGTTTCATTATTAATCAGATCAGAGACTTAACCTTGGCGAGAAACATCCAGCCCTGGCAGTTTGCCTTTACTTATGGAAAGAGCATAAATATTCAGCATTTCAATGGGTAAGATGGCAAAAATCTGTCTTTGGAACACACACAAGAGTTACACGTAGAAAGAAAACGCATAATTTCCATACTAAATCTGCTTAAAAGTATATGAGACTGAAATCCATTGCACAGACTGCGAGTTTCACCTGAGGCAGTGCAAACAGCAGGAACAAAAAAAACTCTGACTAAATAAAAATCAGTTCGTTTCACATTTAGCCTACTTTGCCGGAGCTGTAATGACACAAGACTGCCTCTGAACACTTTCTTTACAGGTCTCCTGGCAGAGGAGGCCTCAGGCGGCAGGGAGCAATCGAAGTGGGGATGGATTTGATCTCCATCTCCCTCACCTGTCTGGTAAAGAGGATTGCTGTGTCGTAGTGCTCCGCATGCCGGTCACTGGGTGGGTTGTGCTGCTTCTGCCAGCTGCAGAAGTTTCTCAAAGTCAGGGCGGCGTTGGAAGAGATATCGGGTCCCTTCCGCTCCTCGTAGATCACCATGATTTTCACCACGACGAGGCTGATAGAGTTGCGGATGCTGGGGTGCTTGTACAGCTTGGCTGCCACGGAGAACAGCGTGAGGAGATAGTGCTTCAGTCCATTGCCATGGAATTCAGCCATGGATTGGTCGGCTACCAGCATGGTCTCGACGTAGCGAGGACTGGACACGAACCTTTTCTTCCTTCTGCTTCTAGTTTCTGCGTAAGAGGGTAAAAAAAGAATAAAAAAAAGAAGGAGCGAAAGCGCACGTGAGCACAACAGAGAGGCAGCTGCAAGACACCACCGCAAGGAACCCCAAACCCACTGATAACTCCAGTCTGCCCCTAAGGGATGTATCCCACCGCCCCGCGCCCGACTTACGCCCCCTAACTTCCACAGCCCCGGTTGAATAACCCCTCCACACTCTGCTGGAAGAAGGGAGAAACCCACACACAGGTAAGCGCATCCTTCCCGTCTTCCCTCGGGCTGGGGACGGAGGGTAAGCACCAGCCGTGGCCCCGCCGTGAGCCCCAGTCGAGGCGGGGGCGTAGCTGGACATAGAGCGAGGCTGATACCCCTCCCCGAGAAGGGCGGTGCGCTGTTCTGACGGTACCTGAGTGCTCGGGAGGCTCTATCGCTGCCGCCTCCTCTTCTGTCCCCGCCTCGGCCACGGCGCAGCGGGTGGCTGGCACAGCATGGCGGGTCCCGCGGAGGTGGAGGAGGTGGGCCCCGCGGCGGTGCGCGGTGCCAGGGGCCGGCTGGATGAGGTACTGGCGACCCCGCAGGGAGAAGGCGCCGCGCATCCCCCCACAGAGGCTAAGGGCGGCGGCGGAGCTGGGGTCTCGGTTGACGGTGCCGGAGTAGAAGCAGCGGGAGAGGTCGTCCTCCGACGGCGGAGGCGGCGGCTTGCCCAAGTACTGCAGGGTGAAGTCCGGGGCCAGGAAGCTGCTATCGGGCTCCAGCTCCAGCGTCAAGAGCTCCCCAAAGGCCTCCAGCCGGAAACGCTCCCGGCCGCCGGCAGCGCCCAGGCGCCGCGGCACCACCAGCGCCTGCCGCTCGGCGGGGCGTTCGGCGCTACAGAGCCCCAGCAGCGCCGCCAGCACCAGCACCAGCAGGCGCCCCTCGGTTCTCATCGCGACCGCCGAGGTCGGGGCGGGGGAGACTTGCTGCTGCGGCCGCTGGCTTCACAGAGCCCTTTTTGTTTATTTATTTGGTTCTATTGTATAAATATATATATTTTTTTTGCGTTGAGGTTTTGGGAATCTATAAAGTTCTTTCTGCTGGCGGAGGGGTGGGGATCGCCGGGCGGGCGCCGGGTCCCGCGGTCACTGCAGAGGCGGCGTCGGCTTCCCCATGACCGGGGCGCAGCAGCAGGGAGTGAGGGGCTGCGAAGGAAGCAGCAGTTTCCCTCTGTCCGTCTATCAGTCCTCTTTCTCTCGGTGCCGTTTCTCCTTCCCGCCTCCTCAGCTGTCCTCGGCAGCAGCACACGGGGAAGAAACTCCGGCGAGTCTTCCGCTCGCCCCTCCAGCAGCCCCGGGACGGTTCCCCCTGCACTTCTACGGCCTGGTGAGGCAGGGGCAGGCGAGCGCCGAGAAGCCTCCCGTCCTTGCAGATCCGAATGAAAACGAGCGAG
>VWZE01013172.1:16650-30254 GCA_013396675.1 Eubucco bourcierii
CCCGCTTCGAGGGAAGCCGTGGGGCGTGCGGCACAGGAAGGGTGGGCTGCCGACCCCTCCGTCACCCCGCGCTCTGCTCCGCGGGGCCGCGGGTCGCTCTTCGGAGCGCCCATGTGGGATGAGGGCGGCCGCAGGGCTCCGCCGGGGTCTCGGGTGTCCAGCCGCGGCTGGGGAGNAGGGAGAACCCTCCTCCCATTCGCGGCTTTCTCTTTCCTTTTTTCTTTCTTTGTAGCCATTCTTGCCCTTTCCCAGAACCAAGAGCTTAAGTCAGCTATGCACCTGTACTTCTGGGAAATGGTTTCTTTTAAATCACTTAAGCAGAGGCATTCCCGAGGTGCAGCCAATGTTCTCCTTTGAAGCCATAACCAGCCATAGTGGTACGGTTAATCCACTTAATTCTTTACATGAAACACACACATGATGTGAGCAGCCCGGCTAACACTTCCTTCTTGAGGCCTTTGTGGATGATGAGGGCAAAGAAGTGATGAGCAGATGTGTGAATGGAAACAAAAGCAATGTACCTGTTGATGACAGCTCCTGGGCTTCTGAATTTAAATGAAGGGGCTTCGGTGTCGGTCAACACCGCGTTTGACAGAAGTGCAAAACTGGGAGCCTGAAAATGGAAATAACACAACACATCACCCTTGTGACAGAGGGAACATTATGAGTACCCACTATTGTGTTAGGATCGAGTAATCCCGTTTTCTGCTAGTGTAAACTGGGTAGTTTCCTTCCTGATTTAAACTCTATCAGATGAATTTGGAGCTATGCTTCTACGCCAACTACACAGCCTGATTGCCTGCTAAGTTCTGATGATACCTTTATTTCCCATAGTGTTCCGTAAGCCATACAAGTTTGAAAATGTAAGTTTTTTGAAACGGGGGTTGGGGGAGCCATAATTTCCGTTAGCTATACCACAAAAGCGCTGTTGTCTCATGTAGTGGTGAACACGATCAGAACTGGGCCTCAGATGAGGGTGGACTTGGTGGACTTTTTGAGCAGTCTTGGTTTTGAGAGGCTGTGGCTGCCTCCCATTAATACATCAAGAGCAGAAATATCCATTAGTTTGTGACAGAGGCCTAATTTTCACTAGAATTGAGCGATGTGTTTCAATCTCTAGCCTTGTCTTTGAGATCTGGTAATGTGGACCCAACTCCATCAGGCTTTTCCTAGGACAGAAAATGCAGAACAAAAGTACTGTCCGTTTGTGCTGTTGATTTTGTGCTGCATATGGTACATACCTAGCAGTTTAAACGTCTAGAAGGTTGGAAATGTGACACAGAATGGAAAGGAAAGCATTCTATTTTTCAAACTTAAAAAAAACCCTTCAAAATAGTTATGCTTGTGAAGATACTGATTAGGAATACAAAAACCTCCTAGTTTGTCACTGTAATCGATCAGGAGAGACTAAAGCTAGGCCGCATCAGTATCCACCAAGGACATATCCACTCAGCTGCACCTTCATGATAACATTTTGTTGTTACTTTTTAAATGTGAAGTCTCTGATTGGAAAAGGTCCTGGGACCACCTTAACAAGCCTTTTTGGGGGCTGAGAAGTCTTCTCGGTATCCACCAGGTGGCACTCTCCTACAAAAAGTTTTTCTCGAAGAGTATTTCACAGCTCGGCTGAGGTTTGGAAGTGTGCTCTGATGGTAAAGCTTGCATTTTAGTACTGCTTTTAACAGTTCCGTGATTAAGACAGAAGTGTTCCAAGCCTTTATGTAAAGTGTTCCAGTAAAGTGGTTTTAGTAAAGAACTTGGCCGTTGCCTTGTATTCTTCTTACTGCTAGATGTGCTCCTGTGACCACGCTGGCAGGCGCGTAAATGCTTTGCTCTATGTGAACACGACGTTGTGAAAAAACATTCACAAAAGGTTTGATACCTAAGAAATGTGCTTAAATCTGATCTAGTCTGAGGTGTCCCCGCCCGTGGCAGGGAGGCTTGGAATTGGATGATCTTTGAGATGCCTTCTAACTGGCAATTCTCTGATTCTGTAAGTTGCTTTCTGTGAGTGACTGCAGTGAGTTTAGATAGATTATTGTGGTGAGAAAGTATATGGGCAGTGAATATACACATAATCTCCAGTCATATTTTGTCCACATCAAGATTTGGAAAGCTAAGCCTAACTGAACCGTCGCGGAAATTCATTTAGCGGGATTAAAAACATAGAAAAGGCGTAGAACTTTTGCATACATTGCTAGAGTTCGGGAAGAAAGTGTCGATACCAGCAAGCTGCAATGCAAAACGAGCCACCAGATGGCGCAAAGAGATCGCACTTCAGTCTGCCGTGCAAGAGCAGGTTGGTAAGGATTGCACTCAAGCGTCCAGTGTCTGAGCAGCATCAATGATAGAGAAGCTTGCGTTTCTTTGCCAGTCTTCGCTTCAACTGCTGTTACAATAAAAATAATTTAAATAATAATAATAATAAAAAAAAAAAACCCAACCAAACAGCAAACCAACAAATACAAAGCCGCACTTTTTCAGACCACTTGTTTAGAATGATTGCTTCTTTCAGAAAGTGTTGTCATTTAGAATTCAAACAGCAGATGGCACATTAGACCCGCTGAATAGGGCACTAGAGACCTAATATGGGAAAAAAAAAATCCTCAATATGGTAAAAAAATCTTCAAAAGAGGAAACTTCCAAGAAACTTAAGCTTTTTTTTTTTTTTTAAAATTTAATTTGGAAATTAATCTGATTTTGCAGAACTTTTTTTCTCATGTGACTACTGAGAGGTTCACCCACAATCAACACTTGTGTTCTAAGCACTATTCTATTAGTCTTTGAGAAGCACGAGTGATTTGGTGTTGTCCAGAGGAAAGGATCCCACAAAATCACAGAATCGCGATCATGGAGTCCAACCTACCACCCAACACCTTCTAATTAACTAAACCATGGCACTAAGTGTCATTGTCATTCAGGGTGAATGGCTCTACAGAACAAGATTTTTTTTTTTTGAGATTGTTATTCTATGATGTCACAGGATGTTAGGGATTGGAAGGGACCCAAAGAGATCGAGTCCAACCCCTCTGCTAGAGCAGGACCAAACAATTTATCTTAGGTCACAGAGGAACACATCCAGATGGGCCTTGAAAGTCTCCAGAGAAGACTCCAAACCTCTCTGGGGAGCCTGTTCCAGTGCTCTGTGACCCTTACATAAAGAAGTTCCCACTTGTGTTGAGGTGGAACCTCCTGTGCTGCTACTTATATCCATTGCTTCTTGTCCTATCACAGGTCTTTTGTGATATGCATGATTAACTAATTTTTTTTTTCCCATTTATTATTGATTTTAATGTTTTTGTTAAGCAAGATAGCAGGGACAAGAGAGAAAACCTCTAATTTTACCTAAGTGTTTTGATAATCAGCAGTAATGAGAAAAGATGCCTCTAATTAGAAGTGTATATTTTTATTTTGGGGGAGTGTAATTGCTTTAATGAGAAGTGTATATTTTTTATTTTGGAGTATGTAATTTATTGTGGTTATCCATTTCCCCATAACTTTTTCTTTTACATTAGTTGAAGGAAAAAAACCCCAGAAATGTCATCCCCCAACCTCAATTTTATTCCTAAGTAGCCTATGTGGCACTAAAAGCACTCAAAATTAAGGACTACCGATTTCATTCAATTAGTAAACTTCTATCAAGTTTGGATTCAGTGGAAACGTGCACTACCTCTCTCTGCATGAATCAAACGTTTTATTATTCAGCAAATACAGTGCATGGGACTTTTGAGGTTCAGAACATAGGTTCTGTTAACATGAGCCTGCAGTGTGAGTGCAGCCCAGACAGCAACTGAGTGCTGGGCTGCAGCAAGAGCAGTGTGGGCAGCAGGGCAAGGGAGGGGATTCAGCCCCTTTGCTCTGCTCTCTTCAGACCCCACCTGGAGTACTGTGTGCAGTTCTGGAGCCCCCAGCACAGGAAGGGCATGGAAGTGTTGGAGGAGGTCCAGAGGAGGCCATGAAGATGCTCAGAGGGCTGCAGCAGCTCTGCTGTGAGAACAGGTTGAGAGAGTTTGGACTCTGCAGCTTGGAGAAGAGAAGGCTTCCCGGAGACCTTGGAGTAGCCTTCCAGTATCTCTGAATGGACCTCAAGGATACCTGATAGTAGCCTTCCAGTATCTGAAGGGGGCCTACAGGAAGGCTGGGGAGGGCTTATTTACAAGGTCCTGCAATGACAGGACAAGGGGCAATGGGTTTAAACTGGCAGAGGGGAGATTTAGACTGGATGTTAGGAGGAAGTTCTTTCCAGTGAGGGTGGTGAGACACTGGCACAGGTTGCCCAGGGAGGTTGTGGCTGCTCCCTGCCTGGAGGTGTTCAAGACCAGGCTGGAGGAGGTCTTGAGTGAGCTGTACTAGTGGGAGGTGTCCCTGCCTATGGCAGGGGGTTGGAACTATATGATCCTTGAGGTCCCTTCCACCCTTACCATTCTATGATTCTGTGATTCACTCTAGTTTTAGCACAGCCATGCAAACAATCCTGTTGGCTTTGCAGAGGATGTGATGCATGGAAGCAAGTGGTGGAAATGGATAGTGCAGTGTGGCAGGCAGGGGAAGGGGCAGGACACCCACTGAGCTGGTGTTGCTTTCCTGTCATTACTGGGTCTATTAGCTTATTCCAGATTGAAACTGCCAGGTATATATTGTATTGTACTGAACTTAGTGTACATGAGGACATACTAATATGAGGATCCATTCTACTAACCTTCCTTTGCTTCACATTCTCCATATATATAATTTTAATAGCCTTATCCATATTTTTTGTTTTATCCCCTCTTATCCCACCCTCTTATCCTACCCCTTACACTGGATAATCAAAAGTCAGCAGTAACTGTGTTTGACAAAGGGCAAAAAAACATTAAGGAAAGTGATTAACCACTCCCCAAACAATTTGTACATATATTAAGACTCATCTGATCCATACTTTACTAAAAAGGATGTATTAGATGGAGTTTGGGTTTTGTTTGCAGGGATGGGACTGCAGCTCTTGGGGCTCCTCTTGGTCTTGGTTTGTTTACTTGTTCTGAGAGGGTTCTCTTTTTCTCCTCCCTTTCCAAAACATCCCACTTTTTCCCTGTGTGTGTTGGAAGATGGCTGCTGCTGGATAAATAGGCTTTGTTGTAGTATTCATGTGAAAACTTTATTTTTGGCTGGCACAGATTTTATTCTGTCTTGGCATAGTTATGACAGCTATGGGAGAAAGTTAGACACTTGGTTATGAATTCAAGTATGGGGGGTTGGAGTATTTTCTAGTCTCTGTTCTGGTCCAATGTGCTACCTGAGGTTACCTAACACAACAGAGATTAACTGCAACAATCAAGGCAGTGTCCAAACGATAGATTGCCATTCCCCCCTCCCTTTTTAAAAACATGTCTTGTCTTTCTACACCTTGTGAAATGTTTCTGCATTCCCTAGGAGTATCCTGTATAAAAGTTAGATATCTTGCTTAGATCACTCTTTTACCTTTGCTGACAGTAAATAATGCCCAACTTGTGCCACATGGATGTCTGACACATAGTTAAAGCCCTGCTCAGTACAGCCAAGGGTAGATTTTGCTACATGAGCAGGCCAGAAGCCCTCTGCCACCTTCTGCAAAGGGTAGAAAAGAGGAATAATTTTAATTGTTTCAAATATGTGAGCCACCTCTGTGATCCTGACTACACCAAGGACATGGTCCTTGGATTTGTTGATGCATAGACCTTGCTTCCTCTGCCTTGTGATACAGTGACAGTGCCTTCCTGTCTGGTCTGACACATGATCTAAGGTTCCATGTAAACATGAGGAAGATTTTTTTTTCACTGTGAGGGCAATGGAACTCTGGAACAGGTTGCCCAGGGGAATTGTGGAGTCTTTTTCCCTGGAGATATTCAAAACTTCCCTGGATGCATTCCTGTGTGATCTAGTTTAGGTGATGCTGCTGTGGCTGAAGGGTTGGACTAGATGGTCTTTTGAGGTCCCTGCCAACCCCTAACATTCTGTGATCTTTAAGGTCTGTAGACTTTGTGGCACCATAAGAAGCTACTCTTTCTGTCTGCATTGGCACAGAGGTGGATATTATGAACAGTCTTAAGTTTTTACATATATCTTAATAACTATAGTAGGCTGTAGTTGATATTTTCCATCTTAAGTCCTGTTTGGACTTATGAGAGCCTATACTGGCTGAGCAGCCGCTTTCTTCCACAAGACTTGTGTCACACATGGAAAACAAGGTTTATACTCTCCTCATCTTACTGTTGGAGTTCTTTCTCTTACCTCCAGTCTTTCAAACCAACATGCAGATGTAGCTGTTTGAGAAGTAAAGAATCATAGAATGGCAAGGCTGGAAGGGACCTCAAGGATCATCCAGTTCCAACCCCCTGCCATAGGCAGGGACACCTCCCACTAGCACAGCTCACTCAAGGCCTCCTCCANNNNCATCTTTGTGGCCTCCTCTGGACCTGCTCCAACAGTTCCATGTCCTTCCTGTGCTGGGGGATCCAGAACTGCACACAGTGTGGCCACACTCTTCTTCATGCACCTCAGAAGAGTACTGACTAGGACACATTACTGGTTCATGGCCATCCTGTTGTCCACCAGGAATACCATGTCCTTTTCCCCAGAGCTGCTCTCCAACAGACGAGCCTCCAATCTCCAGTGAAAAATATTGGGCAGGAACACTGAACCTCTGTGGGGAACTGCCTGGAAAAGAAGGAATAAACCCTCATCAAGAACCTCTCCTGTACCTAGCACTGATGAGGCCCCATCAAAAGTACTGTGTCCTGTTTTGGGCACTGCAGCATAAGGAAATTGAGGAGCTGGAGCAGATCCAGAGAAGGGCAACAAAGCTGCTGAAGGGTTTAGAGTGTGTGTCTTAGGAGAAGAGGCTGAGGGAGCTGGAACTGTTTAGCCTGAAGAAAAGGAAGCTGAAGGAAGACCTCATTGCTCTCTACAACTCCCTGAAAGGAGGTTGGAGCCAAGTGGGGCTTGGCCTTTTCTCCCAAGTATCAGGCGACAGAATGAAAGGAGACAACCTGAAGTTCCACTAGGAGAGGTTTAGGTTAGACACAAGAGACAATTTTTTTGTGGCAAAAGTGGTCAGGCAGTGGAAAAGGCTGCCCAGGGAGGTGATGGGGTCACCATCCCTAGAGCTGTTCAAGCAATGTGTGACCATGGCACTTAGGACCATGGTTTAACTGCCATGGTGGTGTTGGGCTGCAGGTTGGGCTTGATGATCTTAGAACTGTTTTGGTTGCAAAAGGCCTCTACAACACCACACTGCTACTCCCCCATGAGCTTCCAGCTCAGCCAAGTACTGCAGCTCATCAGAAGCAAACAGAAAGGAGGAGCTAAACAGAGAGGAGCCCAACCTAAGTAGAGATCCATCCAGCACCCATGGGTGACATTACAATGTCCATCAAGTATATGCCTACCTAACCGGGGGGCCACCAGGCCCCCCGGCCTTTAGATCACCTCCACCACTCACCCAGTGTGCACCATGGGGACTCACCAGTGATGATGGGAGGAGGATCCCTCTGCCCAGATGGGCAAACTTGGGGCTTCTGCCTTCCCTGGGGCTGATTATAAAGGGGAGTGGGCAGGGAGGGCAAAGTGGTCACACCTGTGGTGGGAGGAGACTCCAACAGAACCCAGGTGCTCTGGGTTTGGGGGGAAAAAGGGCCAAAAAAATGCTGAGTGGTGTTGGGAAAGGGGCAGGTGTGGTGGAAAAGGGGAGGTGGTGCTGAAAGGAGGGAGATGGAGAAGAAAAGGATGGAGATGAAAAGAGGAAGATGGGGAAAAAGGAGATGGAAAGAAGGAAGATGGGGGAAAGAGGAAGATGGAGAGGAAAGGAAGGAGATGGAAAAAAAAGGAGGAAGATGGGGGAAAATAGGAGAGAGAGAGGAGAGGAGGGAGATGGGGGAGAATTGAAATAAAAAAATAATAACAATGAAAACTAGACTGTAAAAAAAACCAAACAAAAACCAACCAAACAAAAAAACACAACCATGTGCTTCTGCTCTGTCCTGGAGGTTGGACTGGATGAGCGACTGAAACATAGAATCACAGAATGGTAAGGTTGGAAGGGACCTCAAGGATCATCTAGTTCCAACCCCCTGCCATAGGCAGGGACACCTCCCACTAGCACAGCTCACTCAAGACCTCCTCCAGCCTGGCCTTGAACCCCTCCAGGCAGGGAGCAGCCACAGCCTCCCTGGGCAACCTGTGCCAGTGTCTCACCACCCTCACTGCAGACAACTTCCTCCTAATATCCAGTCTAAATCTCCCCTCTGCCAGTTCAAACCCATTGCCCCTTGTCCTGTCATTGCAAGACCTTGTCAATAGAATCATAGAATCAAGGGAAATGCTTTTATTATTCAAATGGTAGTGAAACTGTGGAGGAGAAAGGGTTACAGGATCAAGCAAGAGTTATGCATTTCTGCATTCAGCAATTGAATAATAAGCTGTAGAGCTTTAAGCTGTCCTCTAGTAAAAAGAGGGGGGTTGATATGTTGGTGCAGCTTTTTTTAAAAGCCAAAATAGTTGCTAGTCCTGGTGCTGTTACTAATCTCTGCGATACCTTCAAACAATTGTAGTGGAGAATGTCTGTTAGCTTCTATGTTACTGCCAAGCTGGACCCGTGTCGTGAGTGGCGAAAGTGCTAGACAGCCAAGCATGAAATACTCATGGCTGCATCTCTTTTATTCAGAACTGATGGAAATAGCATGCAACCAAGTGAGAAACTCAGCAACACATAGTTCAAGAGAGAGAACCTTAAAAGGCCACTTCAGTTAACAGCAGATTGGGGGATTTGCATGAGGATCGTTATTTAGATGCCTTAATCCAGGCATTCATCACTTTATCCCATGACCTAAGCAAGTATTTCAGAAATGCTGCAAGAGATTATGGTGCAAACTCATGGTTTGAAGTATAATTCTATGTATCTTATATTTGCTCTCTACCAGAACAGGGTAAGATGTCTGCAACTTTCAGTAACCCTCAATAATTATCTCCTTCCAAACATTGTATTTTTGATGTCCTCATCGTGCTTATATGGCTCTCAGATGGACAATTCACAATTATTAAGGAACATCTCCTCAAAATCCTTGTACTGGGTTTGGCTGAGCTGGAGTGAATTCTCCTCACAGAATCTTTCTAGTGCTGTGCTTTGCAGTCCTGTAGCTGGGTGTGCTGGTTTGAGGCTAATTGGAATGTTTTTATGAAAAAAAAAATAGATTATAGGCTGTGAAAAGCGAACAGTGGGGATGTCTGCTTCACTCATAGGCTCACCGAGGTGTGTAAGAAAAAGGACACAAAGATACGTAAGAGAGAGAGTCTTGGTCTCTCGTGTGTCTTCTCCTCTCTGCTGAGTAACCTAACTAATCACTCTGCTTCTAACTCCCCTTGCCCATCCTCCAGCCTCACCTTGCATGTAAGCCAGACCCTGGGGTAAGGTAGAGGGGTGGAAAGAAGGTGGAAGGGTGGTTGGGAGCCCCTCCTGGGGACTCTGATGTCTGGGAGGGGGATTGTGTTTCTGTATTCCCTTTAACTTGTCTGTGTCTGTAACTATTCCTGTCTGCTGTGTATATCTCTGCTTGTACATTGTGCTGAGCTGTAAACAGAGCTTCAGTCCTTAACTTCCAGCTGGTTGAGTCTAGTCTGGGGGATTGTATAAAGTGTGTGTGGGGTGGGGGTGGGGAACTCCAAACCATCACACTGGGTGTTGATAACACACCAGTGTTTTGTTTACTGCTGAACTGTGCTTTTCCAACATTTCCCACCCCAAGAGTATGCTGAGGAGTGGGCAAGATCTTGGGAGGGGACAGCTGAGTCAGCTGCCCCAAACTGGCCAAAGGGATATTCCATGCCATATGACATCAGCTCAGATATATACACTAAGTGAAAGCAGGAAGTGGGGGGATATTCGTCCATAGGCACATGACAGTGTCCATACAACTAATTTATTCCCAGAATCTGAATTTCCTGTGCAAGTCCTTTGACCTTACTTTTCCTTATGGCAAATGCAGCCTTCAGAAGAATCTGGATGATTTTTTCTCCCTTCTCAAACACTTCTTCTGCCTTGTTACCCCACACAATGATGTCATCAATGTACTGTAGATGTTTGGAGGCATCACCTTGTTCCAGCGCAGTCTGGATTAGTCTGTGAGAAATGGTGGAGCTAAGCTTCCACCCTGGGGGCAGCTGATTCCAGGTGTCTTGCACACCTCTCCAGGTGAAAGCAAACTGTGGCCTGCACTCTGCTGCCAGCAGAATTGAGAACACGTTGGTGATGTCAGTTGTTGAGTATCACTCAGCTGCCTTTGACTCCGGCTCAGACTGGAGCTCCAGTTTGTCTGGTACAGCTCCGCTCAGTGGTGGCATCGCTTCATCCAGGCCACAACAGCCCACTGTTAATCTCCACCCTCCATCAGATTTTTGCACTGGCCAGATGTGCCTATTAAAGGCTGAGTGTGCCTTGCTGCTGACTCTGTGGGTCTCCAGCTGATGGATCCCTGGGTGGATTCCCAGGGAGCCAGGGAGTCCCGGTTTGTGCGATATAGCTGCCGGTGCACCTTCCTGTTAGCAGTTGGCACCTCTTGTTCTTCAACCTGCAGCAAACCCCTACCAAACATTATATTTACTTAACAGGTGGAAAACTCAGGTACAAAAGGGAATGATCAATTTATTAGCAATATGACAAAATACTTTCTGTATGTCAGTGCAGTTTATAGGCATTTGCAGAGCCACTAGCTCTGACATAACTTATTTCAGCTATTTCAGGATGGGGCTTATGGCGATGTTGACCTGCTCTGGCTTTTTGACAGTTTTGTTCATGTTTTGAACAGGTCTGTAAATAGCTACCTCTTTATTTACCTATCTGTCTATTTATTTTCCTGCTTTTGATTCTCCTTGTTTTCTAATGTTAGACTGTACCTTCAGGAGAAAAGATAACTGAAAGCCCTTGCTTGCTGTCAGTTGTAAGGGCATATAGGTCAGTAAGACTTGTTTAGATGGCTTGGGATAGAACGGACACTGAAAAATATTTCCCTCAGTTCTAGGTATATTCTAGAATCATAGAATGGCTTAGGTTGGAGGGGGCCTTGGGAGATCATCTATGCATAAATGGTGACATGCTATTTTAATCACAAGCTCCACTGAGCTGGAGACAGGACTGTGTCACAGATTCTAACACACTGAAATGCTTACTTTATCAGTGATGTGGCTAAAATACAGGGTCGTAACACTAATCTTAAGCAAAGAACTATAGGATGCTATGATGGGTTGACCTTGTGTGGCTGCTAGATCTGCACCCAGGTGCTCCCTTGTTCCTCAACAGGACAGGAGTAAAAAGTAAGATCTAAAACCTGAACTGAGATAAAAATAGGCAGCTCACTTACCAGTTACTTTCATGGGCGAAAGAGATTTGATGTGGGAAAAAAAAAAGAAATGATTGCCAATTAAATTGGCTATCTAATAATAACTCTGTTGAGTTGGATGGTGAGAAACAAAGATGAAACCTAACCCTCAAGGCCCTTACCATTTTTCCCTAGATTCAGTGTCTCTCCTTAATTCTTAGCTTCTCTGTCTCCTCCCCAAGCAGTACAAGAGGCTGGGGAATGGAGAGTTGCAGTAAGTGCATGACAGCTTCTCTCTGTTGCTGCTTCCTCCTCAGATACTGCCCTTGCTGCAGTGTGGGACTGTTCCATGGGTCACAGTCCTTCAGAGTAAATCCATTCAGCCTAGGTTCTTCTCAGAGGCTGTGGAGGATCCCAGCTAGAACATCTGGATCACCTCTTCCCTTTCCTCCCCCCCTTTCCCTCAGGGCTTGCTGGGCTGTTTCTCAGGAGTTTCCCCTCATCTCTCACTGCCACGCAGTATTTTGTCCTTCCTTACACTTGGCCCTTCCCTGAGGCACTGCCATGGTGGCTGTAGGGCTCAGCTGTGTCCTGTGGTGAGTCAGTTGGAGCTGGCTGGAACCAGCTGTGTCTAGCACAGGTCAGTCCCTGCCTCTCTGCAGAGAGGCCACCCTACACTACCTGCCGGCTCCTGGCCTGCATCTACTACATATACTCAGATTAAAAATGCTACAGGAGTGCAGTGGTCACTAACTCACCGTTTTTTAACCTGACTGCCCTTCCCCTTTGCCTTTTTCCTCTGCTAAGTCCCCTTCTATCCTAGGGTGAGCGTGGAGAAAGATGACTGCGATGTGTTGTGTTTGCTGCTGCCGTGCAGATGAGCGTGTTCCACTGTTTCTCTTTTCTCATTCACTGTGTAAGATTTTCCCAAGTCATGCAAAAATGTAACAGCAGGCTCTTCAGCAGTTCAGTGCTTGGCAAAATAGATCAAACCATTTTTAATAGGCTTTTTTGGCTGTCCCTCTGCTCCTCTGAGGAGTGCAGGTAAGGTGAAAGAGAAGGCCTTCTGCTACCCTCTGTGTTCCTCTGTGCCCATGCAGTTGCCGCTTTCTGCCACCAAGGTCCTGCATCAGACCAGTACCCATCAGCAGGAAGAGTGTGAGTACAGGGCAGCACAGGCCTCCCTTTTGCTCCTTTGCTCCTTGCTCCTTCCAGCTTTTGGAAGGCTTCAGATTGCTGTCATAGTTCGCTGTGGAGCTGCACTTGCTATCTCCCTGGCTGATCAGGAGCAGCTCACCAGTTGTGAGCAGCTTCTCTGGCACACAACCTTACTTGCACAACTCCATATTAGGACTATTAATACACTTCACTCATGTGAGCAGCCCTAGTTGCAGCACTGTAACACACAGCTCAATCACAATGTTAACAAAGAGAACTGGAGCAGACACGTAGTCCACCAGTCTGGAAATATTTATAGTTAGGCTTAACTTCCAGCATCTTGCTAACCCCTCAAGTGTTTGCAGGATTGGAACTTAATAAAACGTTGGCTGAAATGTTCTGTTTGCAAGTTATATCAAGAGGAAGCATGTGGCTTATACAAGTAATGAAGCTTTACAAGAATTGAAGATTTTAAACCAAAACACCCTTCCATCCATCCTCTGTGTCAGTTTATGTAGACATGTAGACATTCTAAGAGAGCATGGCAAGAAATAAACAGACACTAGTAAAACAATACTTGGATTTCTGGTTTCGCTCTTGCTACCAGTAGGTCTTCTGGGAAAGTTCTGTTCTTGCTTAAGACCAAACACCAAAAAGCCAATCAGCAAAGCTTTCTTTTTAAAATTCCATTTAACATCTCTAAATGTCTCCGTTTCAGTATGCAAACCCTTCATTGTGGTAGTGTAGAGAGGCTCTTTGATTTGCAGTGGGTATAAAGCATGTGAACTCATTTGTAAGAAATACTTGAGAAATACTGTTGCTGTGCCACCAACTTTTTATTCATTTAGTTTGTTACAATCCCAAGCACAACTCCAGGCTGGGTGGGGAATGGCTGAGAGCAGCCCTGAGGAAAAGGACCTGGGGGTCTGGGGTGATGAAAAGCTCAACATGAGCCTGCAGTGTGAGTGCAGCCCAGACAGCAACTGAGTGCTGGGCTGCAGCAAGAGCAGTGTGGGCAGCAGGGCAAGGGAGGGGATTCTGCCCCTTTGCTCTGCTCTCCTCAGACCCCACCTGCAGTCCTGTGTGCAGTTCTGGAGCCCCCAGCACAGGAAGGACATGGAA
>VWZE01013172.1:30517-49537 GCA_013396675.1 Eubucco bourcierii
AGGTGTCCCTGCCTATGGCAGGGGGTTGGAACTAGCTGATCCTTGAGGTCCCTTCCAACCTTCCCATTCTATGTTTATATGTTTCTGTGTTGGGTTTTTGTTGTTGTTGTTGTTGAGTTGTTTTTGGGTTTTGCATAGGATGGCACAAGATATGTTATTGTTTTGAGTGATAAAGAATTAAAATTGGGGAGCATGGGAACTTCGCGAAACCTTTTAATTCAGTCTTACTTCCATGAACATCACTGGGAAGGAACAATGTTTATAAATATTTGAATACTTGGCTGTCAAGAGGGAGAGCACAAATTCTTCTCAGTTGCACCCTGTGATAGGACAAGGGGTAATGAATATAAACCACAGCACAGGAAGCTCCACCACAACATGAGGAAGAACTTCTTGTCTGTAAGGATCACAGAGCACTGGCACAGGCTGCCCAGAGAAGTTGTGGAGTCTCCTTCTCTGGAGCCTTTCAAGACCTGTCAGGATGTGTTCCTGTGCGACCTGTGCAAGATTCCATGGTCCTGCTCTGGCAGGGGGGTTGGGCTCAATCTCTGGAGGTCCCTTCCAACCCCTAACATCCTGTGATCCTGGGGAGTCACAGAATATTACACTGAATGGTTCAGATTGCCAAATGCATGCTTTAAAGTTAAAAGCTACACTTAAAACAAAAGTGGAAGTTTGACTGTATGATTAAGGTTGATCAAGGAAAAAAACCACAGGTTTTGAAATGTCTTGAATCTTGTAGGGCCCAAGAGAGAGAGAAGAGGTAAAGCAGTGATGAGGAAAGCAGTTCCTTATATCTACCAATGAATCTTGTTTGACTCATTACTTTATTGCCGAGTTCCACCTTCTGTTTATTTAGAGGACTGTAAGTTTTAATTAAAAATATATTTAAATATGGAATTAAAATATTGCAGACAGAAAACTGAATCATAGTTTCACATGGATTTTTTTCCCCTTTTTTAGTCAGAATAATTCATTTTATTGCCTGCACAAACTCAGCTGTCATTTCTGACCATAAGATGGACATAACTGGAAGACAAGCATGCTAGCAGTACCCTCTCCTGTTGTGAAAGGGTCTGGCTCTGAAGCCTAGTTTGGCATCTGGCTCCCTAGGACCTGCAGGGAGTACAGCTGAGGCAACCTCAAATTCTGTGGGTTGCAAATGCCTTTGCCTGCCTCAGCTGTATGCTAAAGCCTTTGCAGAGGGATATCTGTGTGTCCCTTGTGAAATGCAAGTGGGTGAAGAGGCACAAGAGTGTCCTCCAGCTGCTTGTGGCTGGCGTTTTCAGGCTTGGGGGAGTTGCTGGCCAAAGTCATGTGGCTGTTCTTCAGTGGTGTGCTGGCAAGAAAAGAGTGGAATTGGGCTAGTTCAGGAACAGCCTAGATTCATCCCAGGGGTGTTAATGAGAGACAAGCACTGGAGGAGACTTCCTGGACTTCTGAACTGACATCCCAAGGAGAAGCATGATCTAGTTGCATATTAAGTGGCTTCAAAGGCACTAATATATCAAGTTCCAACCCCCTGCCATAGGCAGGGACACCTTCCACTAGCACAGGTCACTCAAGGCCTCCACCAACCTGGCCTTGAACAGCTCCAGGGAGGGAGCAGCCACAACCTCCCTGGGCAACATGTGCCAGTGGCTCACCACCCTCACTGCAAACAACTTCTTCCTAACNTGCTGGAAGCCTTCTCTTCTCCAGGCTGCAGAGCCCCAACTCTCTCAGCCTGTCCTCATAGCAGAGCTGCTGCAGCCCTCTGATCGTTTTCATGGCCTCCTCTGGACCCACTCCAACACTTCCATGTCCTTCCTGTACTGGGGGCTCCAGAACTGCACACAGGACTGCAGGTGGGGTCTGAGGAGAGCAGAGCAAAGGGGCACAATCCCCTCCCTTGCCCTGCTGCCCACACTGCTCTTGCTGCAGCCCAGCACTCAGTTGCTGTCTGGGCTGCACTCACACTGCAGGCTCATGTTGAGCTTTTCATCAACCCAGACCCCCAGGTCCTTTTTCCTCAGGGTTGCTCTCAGCCATTCCCCACCCAGCCTGGAGTTGTGCCTACCCATGTGCAGGACCTTACACTTGGCCTTGTTGCATTTCGTGAGGTTGGCCTGGACACACCTCTCCAGGCATTTAATTACTAGTGCCAATGAAAAGAGACCAGGCTATTCATGCTGGAGATAACTACATCCATATCCTATGTGGCCTCTCACAGGTGCAGCTTCAGGCTGTAGGTGCATGTGAGTAGACCTACTTTCCAACCTGAGGAATGGAAATGATGGGAAAATCCCTTTCCAATGGGAGGATGGAGACAAAGGCCTGTAAAATGGATGAACTTCTAATCTGAGTTGCATGTGTCTGTCTCCTGCCACAGCAGAGGAAGTGATACCCTGACTAAGGGAGTATCTTCCAGGCTCATACTCATAAAATGCCACAAACCATACATGCATAAACTCCCTGATTGGGTTTATTTCAACATCCAAATAAGCTTGCAAGCAGTTTTTGATTATCCAAGAGTATGGGAATGCAAACCTTCTGACACCTCCAAAAACACTCCAACAAGCACTTGGCCTAGGAAGTGGTGTCTGGGGAATATTTCCAGAGAGAGATAAGTGTAATTGCAGACATCAGCATTTTGTTGAAGAGACTGCCTTGTCCAAAATTTTGCAGTGTGTGCATATGCAATTTCAGGCATGACAGCTAGCAAAAAAAGTATCAGCTGATGCTCTAGACTCCAAGGCCAAATGTTGTAAGTATCTACAATAAATGCTGTTCCACATGAGTAATTCTTTTGGCTCTCTCTGTGCTGTGTCTGAGACTGTGAGTCAGGGAGAGTTTGACCTGCTCTTTGTGGCCCTATATTGCTGGCAAGATGCTATCCAAAGCCCAGCTACCTGTAAGCCCTGTACTCTCCCTATGGCATGTGAAATTTAGCTTTGCTGTGGGAAGTAGCTCACCTGTCCTTGGATAGAATGGGGTAAAGTGTAGAAGGGCCTCTCATCTCAGTAAGGGAAAAGGAAATGCAGCTGAAAACATTGCCTAATTCACTAGGCTGAACTTCTTGCCTAAGATGAAACCAGTTTATCACTGACCTTTTCAAAAGGACATTGTAATCTAATCCTATTTAGACCATCTGTAGAAAAGGAAGGCTTTTATGGGTAGACTGGGTTACTGGTTACTATGTACCAGGTACCCCAAAGGGTAATATTTCATATATGCTTTTAATTCTGTAGCATCAGTGTAGGGTTTAAATGGGATTTTTGGATGCTTGGGTTTTGATATGTGATCTGGTTTTAGACCTAGCAAGGAACACAGAACAAAGAGAGAATATAAACAAATACTGTAATGAGTTTTCTGTTGGTCTTGTGTTAGG
Organism: Eubucco bourcierii; assembly: GCA_013396675.1. Classification (NCBI taxonomy): domain Eukaryota; kingdom Metazoa; phylum Chordata; class Aves; order Piciformes; family Ramphastidae; genus Eubucco; species Eubucco bourcierii. The sequence continues at coordinate 33,888 of VWZE01013172.1, forward strand.
AGTCAGAAGAAAGAAATTTGGTGCTATAGGGTGTGACTGGGATACATAGACAATTATATTATAAAAGAGCAGGAACACTGGCCAAAGTTGAAAAAACCCTCAGTGTTTCTAAATGGGAAAACATTTTGCTGCTGGGGATTTGGGGATTTGTGTGCTAAGAAAGGGCTGGGGGATTTCTTTATACAGCATGGAAACACTCCCAGCAATTTATCCTCACATTGAGTTTCTTTGTCATCTGACTACTGCCACTCAGCCATATGCAGTCTTCACTTAACTGTGGCTGTGGGGAGGGCTGGAAGCATTTTGATGCTGGAAGAAGATTGAAATCTCATAATGAAAGGCATATACTGGAAAAAAAAAATCCCTGAAAAGTAATTAGAACAGAGGAGATTTGTGCTGTTCCATGGGTGTCTGCTGCCTGTCAAGGTAATCTGCAGTTATCATGAACTGGACAGTGGAAAGAGCTGGTTGATTTTATAAGGGTGCACATAGAGTCCTGCACCTCGGGAGTGCCCTAAAGGAGCTCTGTCCTGGTTCGGAGAGCTGCGGTGGGCAAGGCTCCTCTGGCCCATTTCCCCTTCAGTTCTCAAAGCAGCTATGACATTGCTATAGGCACTTCCCATCCTCAGCAACTCCACAACCACCTTGCACCACACAGCTGTTTTCTCACACAGCTGTTGAGCATGGCTGGCTCTGATATAATTACATCTGCTGTCACCAACTGCACCTCCTCCTCTTCGTTTCATTGATTCTACCAGCCTGGTCCCCACAGTTGTCCCTGCTTCTGCACCTCTGACTAGACAGCCTAAAACCAGCACAGCTTCCTTCATCTCTGCTCACAGGACCTTTAGAGAGTTCCTGCACGTTAAAAAGTGAGATCTTACAGAGAGCTGTAATCTAGGACAACCCCCCCCAAGCTCTCTAGACAGAAGTTTAGAGAACCAGTAAGGCATGGCTTCCTGGCCATGCGTGCTGGGGAATGCATAATTGATTTGATTAAGCTGTTCTGTAGTATTAGGACCACCCAAAAGATGGCACTAAACAACCTTTAGTCACATACACACACGGAATTTGCTCAGAATACTCAAAGAAACAGTTTGCTAGCTTCATTCTGTGATTTTTCTGTGTAAAAGTAGAGGTCATCTTAGTTAATTTTGTGTTGGCCTGACAGGGAAATTGAGGCCAAATACTCTATATAAGGCAGATAAACTTTTTACTGTAAATATTAATTTTCTAGACCCACATGAAGGCATTTGTAGTTTGCCAATGTGACATTTGGTGAGCAGCCTGAGGGTGGTAAAATTATTCAGCAGTTAGGGACAGCACTTAAAAGTATTTGTTTCTTTAAAAGCTTTGGTTTTATATTGACCTTTGTAAATCCATGGTTATTGGGCCAAAAGTACATTTATTCATGTGGCTGTGCCCTGGGGTCATTCCACCAGTGCCCACTGAGCAACATGGAATGACATATGTTAGCAAGGGGAAGCCTAGCCTCTTGTCACTACAGTTTTTGGTAGGTAGGGATCATTATTTATGTGGCCATTTGAGTTAGATTCTTACCTCAGACATAAGCAGGCACAACTCCAGGCTGGGTGGGGAATGGCTTAGAGCAGCCCTAAGGAAAAGGAGCTGGGGGTCTGGGTTGATGAAAAGCTCAACATGAGCCTGCAGTGTGAGTGCAGCCCAGACAGCAACTGAGTGCTGGGCTGCAGCAAGAGCAGTGTGGGCAGCAGGGCAAGGGAGGGGATTGTGCCCCTTTGCTCTGCTCTCCTCAGACCCTATCTGGAGTCCTCTGTGTAGTTCTGGAGCCCCCAGCACAGGAAGGACATGGAAGTGTTGGAGAGGGTCCAGAGGAGGCCACAAAGATGCTCAGAGGGCTGCAGCAGCTCTGCTGTGAGGACAGGCTGAGAGAGTTGGGGCTCTGCAGCCTGGAGAAGAGAAGGCTTCCAGGAGACCTTGGAGTAGCCTTCCAGTATCTGAAGGGGGCCTACAGGAAGGCTGGGGAGGGACTATTGACAAGGTCTTGTAATGCCAGGACAAGAGGCTCTGGGTTTGAACTGGCAGAGGGGAGATTTAGACTGGATGTTAGGAGGAAGTTGTTTGCAGTGAGGGTGGTGAGACACTGGCACAGGCTGCCCAGAGAGGTTGTGGCTGCTCCCTCCCTGGAGGTGTTGAAGGCCAAGTTGGAGGAGGCCTTGAGTGAGCTGTACTAGTGGGAGGTGTCACTAGCTATGGCAGGGGGTTGGAACTGGACCATCTTTGAGGTCCCTTCCAACCTTACCATTCTTACCTTACCACTCAACCCCCTCATCCAGACCACTGATAAAGATATTAAACAAGATTGGACCCAAAACTTGAGCACTGAGGAACTCCATTTGGGTTTAACTCTCTTCACCACCACTCTTTGGGCTCAGCCATCCAGCCAGCTTTTTACCCAGTGAAGAGTACACATGCCTAACCCATAAGCTGAGAGCTTCTCTAAGAAAATGCTGTGGGACACAGTGTCAAAGGCTTTACTAAAGTCNTCCAACCTTACCATTCTTACCTTACCACTCAACCCCCTCATCCAGACCACTGATAAAGATATTAAACAAGATTGGACCCAAAACTTGAGCACTGAGGAACTCCATTTGGGTTTAACTCTCTTCACCACCACTCTTTGGGCTCAGCCATCCAGCCAGCTTTTTACCCAGTGAAGAGTACACATGCCTAACCCATAAGCTGAGAGCTTCTCTAAGAAAATGCTGTGGGACACAGTGTCAAAGGCTTTACTAAAGTCATAGACTCAGAGAATCATAGAATGGTAAGGTTGGAAGTGACCTAAAAAATCATCTAGTTCCAACTCCCTGCCATAGGCAGGGACACCTCCCACTAGTACAGGTCACTCAAGGCCTCCTCCAGCCTGGTCCTGAACACCTCCATGGAGGTTGTGGAGCACAGAATCACCCAACGTGGTCAAAGACCAAGGATCACATTGGGTGGTTCTGTGCTCCACAACCTCCCTGGGCAACCTGTGCCAGTGTCTCACCACCCTCACTGGAAAGAACTTCCTCCTAAAATGCAGTTTAAACAACATCCACAGCCTTCCCTTCATCCACTAAGTTAGTCACTTGGTCATAGAAGATCAGGTTGGTCAAGCAAGTCCTCACTTTCATCATCCCCTAGTTTTCCTGCACATGCTGCCTGAGTGCACTCAAGATGAACCATTCCATAGCTTTCCCTGATACCAAGATCAGGCTGACAGGTCTGTAATTCTCCAGACCTTCCTCATGGCCCTTCTTCTAGGTGTGCACTATATTGGCAAACCTCCAGTCAGAGGACTGTTCTCTGTTCTCCTGATGGCAAAACAAAAAAAACCAACAAAACAGGCATGTGAAAGGAGCAAGACTTTGATGTCAGCATAAGATGCCCTACAGGCTCTTTTTCCTCTTCATTGGGCTAGGCTATTAGACACAGAGAAGGCTTCCACCTTTGACCTCTGGCCTCAAACTGCTCTACAGACTGCTTCATGGTACAATGGCTGACTTCTTTGCAAGTTGGTCTATGAAGAGAAACACTGCTGTCATAAATTATTCCAGTGGCATGTTGGCTGCCAAGAGTATATTACACTGTTCCTCTTACTAAGCCCTTACAAGAGTTTATACCCCTGCAGTACTGCGCTTCCCTGGTAACAGTTGCTACTTCACCATGTTGCAACAGTNGCAACTGTTTCAACAGTCTTTCAAAATTTTTTCTTAAAATAGTTTGATGCCAGGGAGGGGTTTCCTCTCATGGGCTGTCAAATCCATGTCCAAAACAGTCTTTATAGATACCCTTTAAATTCAACAGAGAGAAAATAGGCACTTCACACATGCTATTCATTTCACCCTACAGTAGATGTTCATAACAGGTTAGATGAAGAGCACATTACAAATGGGTATTTCTTTCCAGTGACAAAGGGACGTAGGGTTCAGATGTAGACAGCTATAGTGCAGATGTCTGAAGCTGAGTGAGATGAAGCTCATTCCAGGTTTTGAAAGGGCTGAAAGTGCTTGGGAGCAGTATCCTGTTTCCAAGAGTTTTAAAATAAAAAGTCCATTCCAAATGGCTAGAATTCTTTCCAAAAATTGACTGTATGAAGGCAGGTTTGTTCTGCAGCATTTTTTTTTTTNCTCACTCAAGGCCTCCTCCAACCTGGCCTTCAACACCTCCAGGGAGGGAGCAGCCACAACCTCCCTGGGCAACCTGTGCCAGTGTCTCACCACCCTCACTGCAAACAACTTCCTCCTAACATCCAGTCTAAATCTCCCCTCTGCCAGTTCAAACCCATTGCCCCTTGTCCTGTCATTACAAGACCTTGTCAATAGTCCTTCCCCAGCCTTCCTGTAGGCCCCCTTCAGATACTGGAAGGCTACTCCAAGGTCTCCTGGAAGCCTTCTCTTCTCCAGGCTGCAGAGCCCCAACTCTCTCAGCCTGTCCTCAGAGCAGAGCTGCTGCAGCCCTCTGAGCATCTTGGTGGCCTCCTCTGGACTCGCTCCAACAGTTCCATGTCCTTCCTGTGCTGGGGAATCTGTGCATGCACAGGCAAACTCTGAAATCTTGCAGCTCAACTTCACAGTTCAGTGAAACTTGTGGATATTTAATTAGGATTATGCTTTGAATGTCCACGCTTGGTTTAGCGAGCTCGGTCCTGGATCAACCCAGCATAAGTTGCTTGAGAGAAAAACCCACCCAATCTCCAGTGGATCCTTGGAGATACAAACTCCATTTTATTTTGCAGCATCATACACATATGCTTTGCCTTTTCTTCTCATTTCTTTTGATTATCCTGTTGCTGCAATGCATACTGGCTCAAATTTGGGAAGTGGAGTCCAAAGCAGGGAGGAGGCATCCTTGTTGGTGTGCAGCCTTCCTCTTTGAAACGACTCCTCAGAGAGGGCTGGTGTCATTCCATTAGCCACACACATCACTTGCACGCTGAGAACAAGCATGAGTGGGCCAATTGATGACTCCTGCTATTGAGCTAACCAGTGGGGAGGGATTTTTAAATGCTCTGAAGTCCTATTACCATAGCTCTCTGTGTTTATTGTATTAAGAAAGCTAAACTGCCTAACATAGCTATGTAGTACATTACTTGCACGGAGGCAGCGAACGTAATTTTGAAGGTAAAAATCTCAGTGAGGCAGGCATTTCACAGGGAGAAAAAGGATTTTAATCAGTGAAAACCAGCACTGGGTACTAGATGACTTCCCACTGCTGAGCCTGGAAGCTAAACTGTAGCAAGATTTGCCTCACCGTTCTGGGTGGGACCTGTGTCTCTGCTATTACTTTACCTTCCTTTTTGTTTTTCCTGATTTCAGGCTTGGGGACTGCCTGTCCCTGTGGGTGCTTACACTGGTTACACTGTTTCTGCAATTTGTTTGCAAAATATCTCATTGGCTGAAGCTACTGTGGTGGAAATTATTAATGATCACAATGTGTGCAGTGCCTAATTAATGCTGGAATTGAGCCTTACCTTCTCGCAGGCAGCCCAAAATCTCAGAACCGCTGGTATCACGGTGGTTGTGTTGCGTTTTAGTAACAACCCCAGATTCAGTCTATAAGAGAATTCTTGCTTTGTTAAGTGACTCTTATCTCACAGTTACCATGATCCATTCAGCTTTTTGTCATTCTCTTACATCTGTATTCATTTGCTATCCAGGGCTTGAAAGAGGAGCACATTAAACTGTTTGCTCGAGTGATCTGTTATGATGTCTTCTCGTAATAAGAGAGCATGAAACCATCCAACTACCTGCTGGAAAATGTACTAATTATTTTCTGAGTGGGGAAAAGGTCACAGCTAACAAAGCAAGGGAAAGACAACCAAGCTCCACAGAACTGTGCATTGGAATTATGCCTAGGGTGGGAAAATAATATTTATAAATATAGCCCATAAAAATAACTGCAAAGATTATCAAAAAGGTTTACTATGTTGTCAAGCAGGAAACTAAAGAATTATTTTGTGAAAGACCTGCTCAAAGAATAAAGTTTTGGTGCTAGCAAAGCATAGGAACGTATTATCTTCAAATTCATAAAGTAAGCTTTAGTCATCACATAGACTTAAGGAATTCTATTACTACTTTCTGTGGTAGAATAAAGAGAAAAACAAAATTATGCCTGATTTTTAAAAATTATTATTATGTCAAGAATTTTAAGAGAGTTTGAATCCCAAATCTGCATTCTAAGAGAGGAAAACACAAAGATGCTCAGAGGGCTGCAGCAGCTCTGCTGTGAGGACAGGCTGAGAGAGTTGGGGCTCTGCAGCCTGGAGAAGAGAAGGCTTCCAGGAGACCTTAGAGTAGCCTTCCAATATCTGAAGGGGGCTACAGGAAGGCTGGGGAGAGACTATTGACAAAGTCTTGTAATGCCAGGACAAGGGGCAATGGGTTTGAACTGGCAGAGGGGAGATTTAGACTGGATGTCAGGAAGAAGTTGTTTGCAGTGAGGGTGGTGAGACACTGGCACAGGTTGCCCAGGGAGGTTGTGGCTGCTCCCTGCCTGGAGGTGTTGAAGGCCAGGTTGGAGGAGGCCTTGAATGAGCTGTGCTAGTGGGAGTGTTCCCTGCCTATGGCAGGGGGTTGGAACTAGATGATCTTCGAGATCCCTTCCAGCCTTACCATTCTATGATTCTATATTCTTTCACTGAACAGCCCTGGGGATGGCTGTTTTTTCTCTCCCCTACACCTTGCATCTCTCCCTGAGAGGTTTTTCTTTGTTTGTTGTGTGTTTGTTTGTTTTACTTGCATGCACATGTGAAAATACAAAGTAATTTATAAGAAGTTCACTTAATGCCTCGCTCTCAGCTCACATTTGTTACAGATTTTGTTTGGCTTCCAGTTTGCCCGAAGGGAAAGGAAGAGTGTGCTCTAGCCAGGGAAAGCTGCTGTCCACTGAAGAATGTGTTTGGATGGAGGAGCTCTTTTTCATGGATGGATTGTGGCTTTTGGCAGCAAAGGTGGCAGGAAGCAGTTACCATAACTACTATACCATTGAAAAAAAAAAGGCAAAAAAAAAAAAAAAAAGCTTTAAGTAAAGAGACATTTTTGAAATGAAGCTTTTCTTAATCCTGGTGAATTAGTTCAATATGACAGGTGACAAAGACACTGAATGTGGTCTCTTGGGTGCATGCTAAGGGTCTGTTTTTAGGGCTATGTTGAGGCATTGGCCTGTAAGGTACATAGGGGAGGAAAACATGTAGACAGCCAGAGAGCCGAACATAATCTGCCTTGCGTGGGATTTCAGGGCTTGGCTTGAATCACCCTGTGGTGTTAAATAGCAGACTGAACAAATAATAATATATGGGTTTTTGAAAGCTTTAAGGATGGGGTATACAAATTCACTGAAACATGAATTACATTTTAAGTCAACACTAAAGCCTCTGCCTTAAGCATAGACATAATTTAATATTTATCTCTATTAGAGTGACAGGTATAACTAAGATGAAAAGCCCATATATAGTTGGCTAACATTGAGTATTACTGGAGTAGACCAAGGGGTGGTTTATACTGGGTCAAACCCAGCCAAAGGCTTTTCATCCTCAATGTTGCACCGCACATTGTTGTCACTGGCAAACTGCTTTGGCGCTTTTTTGGTGTGCTGTTGGAATCAGAAAACATTTCACACTGTTAAAATAACCTTGGCTGTTGGCATATGGATGCCAGCATAGTTTTTGTGGTTCTCTTAGCTGCTTTCCTGCAGTATTTTGAGTGGGTCCCAAATGACCCTAGTTATTTATTTACTCATGGGACCTCTACTGAACTAGGCAGGTGAATTGGACTCATGCCCTACTCAAACACTCATTCCTAGGCTGGCTTTATCCCTTAATTTTTTGCAGATTTTATGGTGTCGAGTACCTATGAGGCTGCTCCTCAACAAGCCTTTGCAACCCATTGTCCTGGTGCGTTTTCAGCTGGGATCCCTCCTTTGGTCCCACAGAGAGGAGGTTCCCATGTGCTCACTTTGTTGAGCCAGTGGCTTTCTCCTGTGTAATGACACAGAATCACAGAAAGCATGCAGCTGGAAGAGACCTCAAAGATCATTCAGTCCAACCCTCAACCCGGCACTGAAGGGTCAACACTAAACCATCTTGCTAAGTGCCAGCTCCACACACTGCTTAAATACTCCCAGGGGTGGTAATTCCACCACTGTCCTGGGCAGACAATGTTTGATAACCCTTTCAGTGAAGAAATATTTCGTAATATCCATCCTAAACCTCCCCTGGTGCAGCTTGTAACCATTTTCTCTAGTCCTGTCGCTTGACACCAAGAATAAATCAATGTACACTTTAATTCAAGCTTTACAAAGGCTTAAAGTGAGAAAGTCATATGCCAGGGGAAGTTTAGGCTGGAGGTGAGGAGAAAGTTCTTGCCTGAGAGAGTCATTGACTGCTGGAATGGGCTGCCCAGGGAGGTGGTGGAGTCAGCGTCCCTGGAGGTGTTCAAGGTGGATTTGGACGTGGCACTTGGTGCCATGGTCTGGTCTTGAGGCCTGTGGTAACGGCTTGGACTTGATGAGCTTTGAGGTCTCTTCCTACCTTTGTGACACTCTGATACTGTGATGCTGTAATTTCCACATTCATGATTCGGCCATGAAGTTTCCAGCTACTGCTTCTGATGGAAACCTGCATTTATCCTTTAAATAAATCAATCCTTCCAGTTATCTGGTTAATTTGATCTGATATGAAGTTATCCTAAGTAGTCATGCTCCCTTCTTAGTTACTTCTTATCCCTTGATGTATCTAACTGTAATACCAAAGTGCTCCCCCCTCTATTATGAATCCATTCTCTTATCTGGTCTGCTTTATATCACAGAATCACAGAAACATTCCAGTTGGCAAGGCCCCTCAGGATCACCAAGTCCAACCAACATCCCTACTCTACAAAGTTCACCCTAAACCATATCCTCAAGCACCACATCCAAACAGCCTTTAAACACATGCATGGTTGGTGACTCAGGCCTCCCTGGGCAGCCCATTCCAAAGCCTGACCATGCTTTCTACAAAATAATTTTCTTAATGCCCAGTCTAAACCCATCCATTTGCAGCTTGAGGCCATTCCCTCTTGTTCTATCACTAATTACCTGTGAGAAGAGACCAGCACCAGCCTCTCCACAATGTCTTTTCAGGTAGCTGTAGACAATGATGTTAGGAGGAAGTTGTTTGCAGTGAGGGTGGTGAGACACTGGCACAGGTTGCCCAGGGAGGTTGTGGCTGCTCCCACCCTGGAGGTGTTGAAGGCCAGGTTGGAGGAGGCCTTGAGTGAGCTGTGCTAGTGGGAGGTGTCCCTGCCTATGGCAGGGGTTGGAACTAGATGATCGTTGAGGTCCCTTCCAACCTTACCATTCTATGAATCTATGATTCTATGATGAGGTCTCCCCTCAGCCTCCTCTTTCTCAAACTAACCATCCCCAACTCCCTCAATTCCTCTTCATAAGATTTATTCTTCAACCCTTTAGCAGCTTTGTTGCTCTCCTCTGCACTTGCTCCAGCACCTCTACATCTCTCTTGTATTGGGGTGCCAAAAATGAACACATTACTTGAAGTGTGGCCTCAACAGAGCAGAGTACAAGGTGACAGTCACCTCCCTGCTCCTTCTGGACACAGCATTTCTAATCCAAGCCAGAATGCCATTGGCTTTCTTGGCCACCTGGGCACACTGCTTGCTCATATTCAGCTGCTTGTCGATTACACCCCCCAGGTCGCTTTGAGCTAGACAGCTCTCCAGCCACACTGTCCCAAGCCTGGACATTGCTTGGGGTTGTTGTGGCCCAAGTGCAGGACCTGGCATTTGGCCTTGTTGACGCTCCTCCCATTAATGTTGTTCCAGTGCTGCAATCTATCCAAGTCCCTCTGTTGTGCCTCCCTACCCTCATGAAGACCAACACTGCCACCCAACTCGGTGTCATCTGCAGTGATGACACTCTCTATGTCTGAATCAAGGTCACGAATAAAGATGATCAACAGAAGTGATCCCAACACTGAGCCCTGAGGAACATCACTCATGACCAACAGCCAGCTGGGTTTAGCTCCATTGACCACCACTCTTTGGGCCTCTTCATCCAGCCAGTGCTTTATCCAGTTTGTCCATGAGAATTCTGTATGGAACAGTGTCAAAAGCTTTTCAAAAGCCTGTTTAAAAGTTTACCCCAATATAGGGCTTTCTACAAGAGCTAAGGTAACTTGTCCAGTTTCCTAAAGTTTATAGATGCTGGTTTAGTTTTTAGCCTGGTTTATGGCTTAGATCCAGATTCAAGACAGAAGACACCGTTCCCTCTTGGAGCTTTTTCTCTTTTGTAGTTGTAAATGAGAAGAAGTTACATCTAATTTATTTGTTGATGTCTCTTTTTCCTTCTTCCTAATTGCTGTGTCTTTTAGCATTTTCTTTTACATGTTTCTAGAAACTTGAGTAGTTCTGGAAAGAACCCCAAGTGGTGATTTAAACAAACACTATAAATATGGCCTGTATGTACCTATAAAGGTACAGGTTCTGAGGAGCAGGAGCCTGAGGTTAGAGCCATACTGGAAGGGCCTTCAGCAGACCGAGGCAGGCAGAGACCTTCTGGAGGCAAAATTGTTCCGCAGTAACCCCACAACTTGTCTTAGGTTCTGGCTCTGTCTCTGCCTTGCCTTAAGAAATTATTCAGGGGGAGGAATAGCCAAAAATACATACTGAACTCATCCTAAAATTATTATTCTAGTGGAGAGGGAAAGAAAACATCCTTTGATTCTTTCTCCTCTAAAGAGAAAGTACTTAATGCATAATGCTTCAGCTCACCATTTTGTTATACCCTGATGAAGGGCTCACATTTTCATAGAATCATAGAATGGTAAGGCTGGAAGGGACCTCAAAGATTATCTAGTATGGCAGGGATGCCTCCCACTAGTACAGGTCACTCAAGGCCTCGTCCAACCTGGCCTTGAACACCTCCAGGGAGGGAGCAGCCACAACCTCCCTGGACAACCTGTGCCAGTGTCTCACCACCCTCACTGGAAAGAACTTCCTCCTAACATCCACTTTCAATCTCCCCTCTGCCAGTTCAAACCCATTGCCCCTTGTCCTATCATTGCAAGTCCTTGTCAATAGTCCCTCCCCAGCCTTCCTGTAGGCCCTTTTGGTGGTGATCTCCTGCATACACGAAGAGGCTGAGGGTTACACGGAGAAATCCTGCGCCTTCCCTTTTCCCTTTGAAGCGAGGCTGAGCAGCATTACAGTGTGCCTGTACAGTGAGCCAAGACTCTGACTGTGTACTTTGGCATTGGAATGCCAGACTGGTTGGTAATTTCCCCTTAAATCCTCTCATAGCTCAAATTCCTGTCGAAAGAACCTGTACGTCCGCAGCCTCTGGTTGCCCATATGGAGCCTGTCTGGGCTGCTGGCGGCTGCCGTGCCGTTGGGCCCGCGCCTCAGAGGCAATGCCACTTCACAGGCTTCTCTTGGGTGCTGCGCAGCCTATATTTAAAGTTAAACATTGGCTGCAACCCCCCTGGCTGGCTGTCAGGTCTTAGCGTGCCACATAAATAACAGTGTGAAAACATTCCTCCCAGCCCACACAGAATGCATCTAGCGCTGTTTATTCTGGACAAAAGCAGCCCTAGCACAGCAAAGCCTTCAGCAAAGGACCACTTCCAGCGGGCAGGGCCCTGTCTTAAACTGACCACTTTAAAGCGCTCCAAAAGTTTCCGGCGTAATTTTCGTTACCCTTTAGTTACAGACCACCTTTACTAGGTAACTGAACTCGTTTGCCAACCCATTGGGCAGCTGCCATGTAAGCAATTGCCTTGGTGGCCTGCTGCCAGCTTTCAACCGTTTCAAGATGTGAGTTACCTGATGCTCTCATGCACTATGGAACCATAGCGATGCCTTCCTGCTTAACGAGCAGATGTTTCCCTGTGGTACCTTCACAGCTTTATGGTTGCAAGGGCTTAGTTTTCAATGGGCCTCTGCTGGATTGCCAGCCGAGGGCAATTTGCACATTTTTTTTGCAAGGATGTGCACTTTATGTGTGCTAACACATGCGTGCACCCCTCCTGTGGTTCCTGGCATGGCCAGGGCAGGATTTACATCTGCAAGCCTCACTGGGGCACTTTGATCACTATGGCACATAAGCAGAATTATCCATGGGCACGAGACATGCCCAGCTCCCTTCAGCAATTTAAAGCATACAACCAGTGTGCTTCAGTGCCTCCAGGGCATAAAATGTAAAATTCTCTGTAACTACACTCTCTCAAAGTAACATCACAGATGTCTGAGGGGGGAAAAGGTGACCTGTGGAGCCGGTGCGTTTAGAGGAACCTCATTTCTGCTGCATGCCTGCAGGAAGCAGTCAGATGAGGAAGGCATGTCCTGGCATGTACACACGACCTCAAAGTTCAGACCACTTCACCTCTTGAGACAGTTCGAGAGTCAGTTGCCAGCAGGGCTCTGATACGGTGCTGCTGGGCTCAGGCCCCTTCCTTGCCCTTCTCCTGGCAGCTTCAGGGGTGGGAGATGTCCTTTAGCTGCCTTGAGTCTAGCGACTGTGCTGACTTGCTGGGAAGAGTTGCTGCTAATGTGAGTCTGTTAGCACAAGTTGGATTTGTGCAATCATAGATATAGAGGAAGGTTTTGGCTTTAACTCTGCAGATTGGGGTCCTTTAGGTAAAACATCTTTCTGAGACAGAGGAACAGCTGGAAGAAATAAAATAAAGGCACATTGGTGAATCAAGTAGGCAAAAGTACATGCTTATGACCTTCCTGTAGTAAAATGCACTTAAGCTAATCAAAATTACAGAATTCAACACTTCTTACCTCTTGTCCCTTCTTTCTCTTATACCTAAATGCAGAATTTGGTCCTGTCTTACTGTATCTGTTCAGCAACTTGGAACAGTGAGACTATGGTGAGAGTGGCCACAGTGCCTGTTTTAATAAGCTCATTCTTAGGCTGACACAATTGCTGTGACAAAGCTTTCTTAAGCAGCTGCTTGAGAAAATGTCTGTGCTCTTTTACTTGGACATACTTTTCCCAGAATAATCGAGGGAAAGCAAAAAGATTGCTGCCTTGGTCCTCCAAGCATGAAAACTAATAATTTTCCCTTGGCTTTTCTCAAGTCATTTTCCCACGCATTTACTCTTCCACCCTATCCTTGGGTCCTTGGGTCAGCTTAGAATGCTGAGAAGTCTTAAGTATGATGAATTTATTACTTTAAACTTGACAGTGCACAGCATAAGCATAAGGAGAATGAGGTAACAATACAAATCATGTGAACATTTTCCAGTTTCATTCTTGGATATGATTTGAAGTTTCCAAAGCTTTTTTTTTTTTTTTTTTTTTTTAAATCAGAGAATCATTGCAGGATAAGGTTGGAAGGGACCCCAAAGATCATCTAGTTCCAACCCCCTGGGCAGGTGTCCCATAGGCAGGGACACCTCCCACTAGTACAGCTCACTCAAGGCCTCCTCCAACCTGGCCTTCAACCCCTCCAGGGAGGGAGCAGCCACAACCTCCCTGGGCAACCTGTGCCAGTGTCTCACCACCCTCACTGCAAACAACTTCCTCCTAACATCCAGTCTAAATCTCCCCTCTGCCAGTTCAAACCCATTCCCCTTGTCCTGGTATTGCAAGACCTTGTCAATAGTCCCTCCCCAGCCTTCCTGTAGCCCCCTTCAGATACTGGAAGCCTTCTCTTCTCCAGGCTGCAGAGCCCCAACTCTCTCAGCCTGTCCTCAGAGCAGAGCTGCTGCAGCCCTCTCAGCATCTTGGTGGCCTCCTCTGGACCCACTCCAGCAGTTCCATGTCCTTCCTGTGCTGAGGGCTTCAGAACTGCACACAGGACTCCAGGTGGGGTCTGAGGAGAGCAGAACAAAGGGAGAGAACTCCACCCCACTACAGTTCAAATTCCCTGTTTACATATGGAAAGAATATTGATGTCTTAATGTAAAGATCAGCTGAATCTTGTCACTTGTCTGTCACTAGTTGGGCTAGAGTGGCAAGCAGTAGCCCACAAATATACCATATAGAACAAGTATTTTGGACCTATGGTAGAGTTAATATTTATTACTTTTACTGAAATCACAGACTCAAATGTTTTAGGATTACAGCTGGTAAGTTGTACACATGGCATAGTTTACAAACCAAAATATTACTCTTCAGCGTCTCATAGTACAGTGCAGACCTTGTACAGTTGGTTTCAAATGGATTGATATTTTGCATAACATTATTTGTGATGTAAACTGACGACACAGTAGTGCTCTATGAAATGTTAGCTTCGATCAGACACACGCTGGGGTGACAAAAAGTTTTGTGACAAGCCTTGTATTTTCAGAAGTTCCTGCTATTTCAGCCAGTGCACAAAGTGACACTTTCCAGAGTATGCTGACATTTATACAGTGGATAAAGAGGCACATGAAGAAAACTGAGCAAAACCAAATGTTTTCCTTTGCTGTTAGCCTTCCCTACAATACCTCTCTTGTTTCATCTTTATCTGATGCAGATGACCTGACAATAGAAATTAAATTGATTTATTGCTATAAAGGAGTATTAAACTGTCTCCAACTTACTTGAATTCCATCTCTTATTTCCTGTATCTGATGAGACTTTAACAATACCTACATGCTTGACTGCCAGTGAGTATGTTTCATATGATAAACTATCTGAAAATTTCACAGTTTGCATGATAAAAGTGTGTAAACCTGTCCCTATAAATTAAAAGACAGATGATGCTGTCAGTTATAGTGGTTAAAAGTCTGCAGCAGCTCCTGCAAAGCCAGGTGATGTAATGAAGTTACTCTGAATTTACAGATATAACTAAAACCAGTGGATCAGTTTTGCTCTGTGAGAGGGAGTAATGGAGAGCAAATACTCAGTTTGTGTATATGTGGAGATGTTTAGATATATACATAGGGAAAATAAGCCAGAATTAAGTTCCATGTGTGCATTTCAACACAGCCTATGCAAGACTGATACACAATGACTTTAGTATCCTTGCAGTGATCATGAGCTTCTACAGAGAAGATCCAGGACAAACAATATACTGAGTTTTGGGTTAGATCTGCAGTGGGACAGTGTTGGGATGATTGCAGCTTGCAGACAAGTTCTTAAACCACTCATGTGGAAGGCTAAGAATGTAGAATCATAGAATGGTAAGGTTGGAAGGGACCTCAAAGATCATCTAGTTCCAACCCCCTGCCATAGGCAGGGACACCTCCCACTAGTACAGCTCACTCAAGGCCTCCTCCAACCTGGCCTTGAACACCTCTAGGAAGGGAGCAGCCACAACCTCCCTGGCCAGTGTCTCACCACCACTATGTTTCTAGTGTTTCGATTTCTTGTACCCTACCACTGCAAACTTGCACTTGTAATAAAATTTTCTAAATCCCAAAGCTATGCTTTTGTGGTGTCAGAATTGCTCTTACAGTAAGAGTCATTACTGGCACATGTGATAAAACCAAACATATCTGCACTTTCAATGTTTCAAAGCAGGAATGTTGAACTGGCTTTACTATGCAAGTACTCCCAGTAAAAAAAAACCCAAAAAACAACTCCTGAAGATGTTACCAGTAGTGAGTATGAATGCAGTGATGTACTCTGGCAACTGTCTAAACACTAATCACTTAATTTTAAAAGGGAACAAATCCTTCCAAACCAACTTTTTTTTT
>VWZE01013172.1:49577-72971 GCA_013396675.1 Eubucco bourcierii
TTTTTTTCGCCCCCAAAATCACAGCCCTTTCTCAGAAAATCTGATTTTGGTTCTTGCTGTGTGCTTAATCTTCCTCAGTGACAAAGACCAGCATGGCATTCATTAGTATGAGGAGAAACACTCACCTGAACATACTGATGAAACTCCACAATTATTAACACTTCATCTTGACAAGCAATTTTTAAAGCCTGCCCTAAAGATCATCAAAGTCAAGGCTTAAGTAATTTCCTGGCATTTTGGAGTGGCTCTTCAGTGAGGAAGCATCACCCACTGGCCACCACAATTTCATCTAAAGCCTTGGGGCTGGCTCTGGGTCTTTGGGAGTGCCTTGACAGCAGGAGACACTGGGCAGAGAGACTGACCTGGAATTGTGTGAATGTGTGCACAGGTGAGCAAGGTAACTTCCAACAGTTTGAAACAGATTGTTTGCAGTCTGTGGCCACTTCACTTATGGTAAAGTGGCTACAGAAGTAATTTGTTTTGTGAAATAAATTGACTATAGAAAAGATGCAGGTTTGTTTATATTGCCCTTTTTTTTTTTCCCCCCTCACACTGTGCCCAATGTAAGTTCCCTTGAGTTTAGCAGTAGCTGGACTGGATGAAAAGTGGAAGCAATTGGATATTGTTATTTTGAAGGAGACACTGGGAACGGATTCTTTGCTGGCTTTTCTGTGTCTAGCTTTGCCTGATGTGGTACAAAGGTTGTCAAAGCCTTCCAAACCGGGCTTTGGACTTTTCCCAGCCATGTGTACAGAGCTGTGTATGTATATAAACACCAGAAAGACTGAGAGAAGCAGCTTTTTAATGGCTCCGTCTTCATAAACCAAACCATACATTGTTTCAGCAATATTTGGAGAGGTGCACAAGTTTCTCTAGTGTTTTCACTGAAATGCTAAGAAGCTGCATGACAGAAGGCTCACTTGCCACCCTGACAACTCAGAGAAACTTCATTCACATGCAGAGAACTCCCGGTTACTAGAAGCCTAAATTGCTCCCACTGAAGCAAAGGGTAAGGCTCCAGCAGCTTTGGTGGTAAATCACCGAGGCGTCCAGCGTGGACTGTGTGAATCTGTGCAAAACTAAGTCTGTTGTTATGACTTCTTTTTTAGGAGCTGGTATGGTGAGATTTGGGGTGTTTTTTTTTAGGTCTACAGACCTGTGTGACTTGCTAGTTGTGATTTTTTTTTTTGGAAGGGAAACATAACAAGGAGCTTTGAGGTGTCACAAAAGTAAAAATCCACAACTTTTCAAAGAAAAAGGTGGTAGCAGAAAAAGAATATACATCTCTACAGTATGCACACAGGTATACACATAGACTCCTGGTTTCTGCAGAAAGCTTTCTAAGTAAAAACAGATTTAAAAAAAACCAACCAAACCAACAACAACCAGTGCCATACATTATGTAAACTCACAAGGTGTACTTTCCACATAAATCTGAAGCATAAATTAAAAGAGAGGAGAAAGAGACAGACAGGTACGATGATAGCAAATCATTTTAAATATAGAATTTGCACAGTTGGTATTTTTGTTAAATAAGAATAAATAAATTCATTACATCCATTCACATACTAGTTGTAAAAACAATAAATTATTTTATTTTTTTTTTCAGTGCTGTGTTGCTTTTTTTTTTCTTTTTTTTTGCCTTTTTTTTTTTTTTTAAACTTTTACAATTAGGATAAATCCACAAGATTATTCCCTCTTCCCTTGTGATAAAACTGTTTCCACAGGAGGGCAGCTGAATTTAATTTCTTGTATACAGTAAGCCCAAAGATGATAGGCTTTCTGATAGAGAGAATGTCTCATTTGAGAAGCAGATAGTTTAAAAAGCACTGATGCTTAGAAGTCCATCTTCACCTAAGGGCACTGGAGATACAGCCCAAACAGCAATGAATTTGACAGTGAGGATGGCTGCTTTCTATGCAAAGAGCAATACTCCAGGTTTCTGTCCCCTAGATGCACTTTATGAATCCTGTTTGGCAACACTCAGCACTAATGTAAACAATAACATAGAATCATAGAATGGTAAGGTTGGAAGGGACCTCAAAGATCAGCTAGTTCCAACCCCCTGCCACAGGCAGGGACACCTCCCACTAGCACAGGTCACTCAAGGCCTCCTCCAACCTGGCCTTGAACACCTCCAGGCAGGGAGCAGCCACAGCCTCCCTGGGCAACCTGTACCAGCGTGAGAGACAAGGAATTCAGTTGAGAACAGAAGCTGAAATGACAGTTACACATCTTGCACCAACTTTTCATTCACAGAATACCTGTGACTGACAAAAGTGAGGTTTGGAACTGGAGTCTGATTACAAAGACCAGCTAAAAGCAAGTGTCAGCTAAAGCAGGCAGACATAGTTTATCTTACACTTTGAGAGTTACTTTCTTGGTCTTGGCCCCTTTGCTCTTTCATAATAAAACAGCGACTGCAGTTTTTTGCATGCTTCATTACTACACTAGTAAGAGGGAAAAAATCACTACAGTGGTTCATTGTCCTACTTCTTTATTTTTTTTTAATAAATAAACTCTTTCTATCAAAAAGATACTTCTGATCTAAGGAAGCTTTACATTTATACCCGTCTATGGCATTACTCTTCTGGAGCCTGAATAGCATCCAAAAGCTTTACTCATCTGGTTGAATATATAATAAATTACTACTATTATGCAAACAAAAGTAGGTGCACATTCTGGCTCTGTTTTGATAAACACAGGAAAAAACAAATGGCACTTAACACAGCTGTGTGTTTAGACAAGTGTTAACTCAATGCCAAGACATGAAGTCTCTTTTTTTTTTTCCTCTCATGATGGTTTCTATCTTGTATGAACTATTTTTGAGAGGTTCTAGAACATGTGCAATACATACATATGAATTAGACTCCTTGAAAGGAAAAGAAGACATTTCAAAGTGATCTTATGTTAATGGACAGCAAAGGCATAAATCCTAACTTTCCAGAACTCTCAAAATATTCAGAGCCTTGACCTGAGTTCTTAGACTGGGATCAGAGTTAAGTGGGGAGGTTTCCTCAAGATCCAGTTTTTCTCCTCACCATTTTCCTAAGCTAAGATGACTAACAACGTTTGTTGGTAATTCATTTTGACAGAGAGGACTGTTTATTTAGAACAGGGTACAAAACCAGATGCTTCTGCAGGTCTCACACTTGCAGATAACAGCAGTCCTTTGCTGTTTTGAAATCGTCACATGCTTTCTAGGAGCTCACACAAACACACCGTAGCTGCAAAAACATGTTTGTGTCAGCCTGGAGTCAGACCTGCCCAACTTGCTACACACATCAACAAGTTTTTTTTCTCCTGATTCAGTAACTGGGACTTTCAGAGGAGCCAAGGGAGTTTCAGTGCTCGGGTAGCACTGACTTAACAGTGTGAGGCTTGTCTGAAAATCCTCCTGCAGTTTCATACTCTCCTGTGTGGATGAATGCAGGAATAAAAGACAGATGAGATTCTACTTTCTTCAGTGTATCATAACCATTTCTTTTGGCACCTGTCATTCCAGGGCTTAATTCAAAGCCTGCTGATATAAAAGAGGCAGTTTTAACAGGATTGCTCTCAGGCCTCCACCTGCTACCTGCTTATGATGAAATGCCCATCCGTGGTCACCAGAACTTCTACCAGGATTCAGAAGTTGCTGCCAATGAGAACTATTACCAGCTAGTGCCTGTACCGTGGAAACAGTCTTACTGATATTGTGCAAGTCCTCCACATCCTGATGTGGTTTGACTTCCTAGTGACCCCCTCTTCCTCCCAAAAGTACAAAACATGTCTTCTATAGTTTAAAAAAAAAAAAAAAACACACAAAACCAAACACACAGTAAAAATAAGACAAATGGTTACAAACTTTTGCTGGTAAGACAAATACCAGAGTTAGACACGATGGACAAAACAGTGATAAAATATTAACTGCTTGCTGTGTTTTTTTGACCTTTATAGCCTCTTCAAAAGATGTAGGTACATTACACATTGTTAGAGTCAAGGCAGAAGCCATAGAGAAAATAACAGAGAAAGCAGCTGCATATACCTCAGAATATCTGAGTTACAAGACACTTAATTATGTTACCTGTAATTTTTTGGTTTTCTAACTGTTTCTACAAAATACAGTATGCCTTTATTTTATGGAAAGAAGCTAGCAGCTACTGCTCAGCAAAGACCCCAAGCTGTGACACAGCTGGAAGGTTTACTAGCAAAGTGTACACAAATTTCCTCTAGCAGTCAACTCCTCCTTCTTTGTGTGTCTGGTACACACAGTGAGGAGTTGCTGTTGGTGCTGGTATTCGAGCAGTGTACATGCAGGGATCTCTGGTCTGCACGCTGCTGCAACGCTCCTGAGAATTCACTGGTGGAAAAAACACAGTATTTGTCAAAGAATAAAGATCTGCTTCAGGAAATTCCTAGCACAAAAATGATTCCTTTTGTCAAAACCTTAAAACCAGCAGCAAGCTCTTAATTTTCCAGTAAAACATCTGCAGCCCTTTCTGAAGAGCAGACCATGCCCACAAAGAGCTGCAGATATACTTTGGTCAATCTCTTTGCTTATCTAGTTTGTCTTTTGATTTTTTTTAATAGAACCAAGTGATATAAAGTGACATACCAAAAGAAAGATATTTACAAAACAGCATGAAAGAAGCTACTGTAGTGTCGTGGGTACGTGTGATGTTTTCTAAGGACATACTGTATTAGAGGTAGGTGAAGAAGGGGAGATGATTCTGTAACCTTCAAATATCCCAGGATCCTCCATTCACTGGTTTTTCTTCTTTTATTTTAGATTTTTGCAGACACAGAGGGCTTATGACAACTTTTATGCTTAGGTTTTGACACATTAAGATCACCCTACTATTAGTGAAAGCAGTGCACCTCTTCATTTGGTCCAAATAGGCAGATTCTGCCCATAATTGGAGACTGTAGATAAGTACATTGAAGCCTTTGCTTCTCTCTGACTGGGCAGACCTAATACCAGTATGTCAACAATGGCTTAATAAAACCTCTCTTTAAAAAGAAGATCCCAACCACAGGTTAACACTTTTTCAGCAAGCACTGTTTAAAGGCTGATGGTCTCTGAGAGAGAAGACATCCCTTAGCTAATTTGCCGTGCCCGTCTTTGCACTGGACAGTCCTGGTGTGCCAGCCCGTGTCACACGTTCGAGAACAAGAAAGCCACGGCCCCGTAACCCAGCGGGGTTGTGTGAGCTCTGGAGTTACTTTGCTGCTGCTGCTGCTGCCACTGCTAGTGACAGAGTTAGTCATTTGCCCTTGCTTCTTTGGCACGAAGAAGCTGTAGCGGACGTCCACCGCCTGAGTCGGATCGGTTGCGAGTATCTGCACAATAAGAACCTCTTTTGTTGCAGAGTGTCCCATGGCATGCAAGAAATCATCTTTGTGACTCCAGCCGCTGTAGTTCATGACAGTCCCGTTGATGTCAATGATTGTTTCCGAAGTGGAGATCATGTATTTTCCATTGACAAGGTACTCACCACTTTTCTTTTTTAGGGCCAGGTAGGCAGTGAACCTGCTCTGGTCCTTATTCTTGAACTGCCGAACTTTGATGTGGGTTGCCCCTTCTGGGATTTTCACTACATCTGTGTAGCCCTTGCTGAATGAAGGGAGGGAAAAAAAAGAAGAGAATATTGAGTAGGTGTCATGGTAGGCCTAAGCAGGCCAAAATAGGCTTATACGTGTCCTGGCTTGTCCAGACATGTTTTTCTGCTCTCTCTCCTTCTGTTTTGGGGAGAGGCAACTGCAGGAAAGAAGACAAAATGATCTGGAGCCACTGAGTCTGAGGACTGTGGCTTGCTGAGACATGTTTTAAACCCTGCGGTAAGCAAGGTACACAGGGTTGCCTTGTGCCAGGCCTGCGCTCTGCCCTAGTTTGGGTAAAGCAAGCCTATGGCTTCACCTAATATGGTCAGGCTTGGCTAACTGCCATTCTGATTGGCTATTCTGTGTCCAAAGGCACATTAGTCTCAGGCTTTACAGATAAAAGGAGATGAGCAGGGAGCACAACCTGTGCTCTGCCATTGTATCTGCTCTCTGCCCTTGCATCCCTGCTTCCTTATTGTCTGTCTTTATCCTGAACTGCCTGGAAACTGCCTGCCAAGAGCTTACCAGGAACAGGCTCTAAATGCCTGCAGGGGCTCGGCCTGCACAGCCAGCCTGACATTGTGCCAAGCCTGCACATGGCATTGCATCCTGCCTGCTGAATCCTGCTGAATTGGGAGTCAAGAGGAACCAGGTCAGAGACTGTGCCAGACTCCAGCTGCCTGAGAAAAGAGCCTGGGCAGACTCTTAAGCCTCTAACAGCTTTGAGAGCACCGACAGCAACCCCTCCACATGCTTTGGGTACTGTCTGATAATATTTTGTGAGTAAATACTTCAAGCCTCTTGTAACTCACCATTGCCTTCTGCCATAAGCAGAAAGGAGCTCCTTGAGTCCATCTAGTAACAAGCGGAGTATTGACCACAAGCAGTACACTGACCACAAAGCCTTCTCTGCCAGTTCAATCAAGTTCAATTCATGCTATATATTATCACTGGTTATTGCTAGAGCCTGTTGGAACCTGGATATAAAGTTTCCATGACTGGTGCAAAGAACCAATTATTATTAAAATGAGTGATTGGGGTGGTGAGAGTTCCGAATATTGAATATTAATAAACAAGATTAATTTTTGAAAATACCATCTGGCAGTAATTAATTACCCCTCCACTACAGTAGGTAGTGTAAAATGAGCCTCAAGTCTTGCTGCAATGCCTAGTGAAGTCACTGGTGTGGCACACGTTGCTTTGTTTTAATCCAGGCTCTGAATCCATCTGGCTTGAGGGTCATCTAAGATTAATTTTATCAGGTTCCACTGTTTGTCTACTGTATTATTCTATGTTCTTGAAGAAATTTTTACTGCACTTAATTCAAACTGCTTAATCTTTAGTAATAATTTTATGTGACTCAGATACAAGAGGAATGAAAAACAACAGAGAGCTTATATGTCTCAGCAGTGGGTGGGAGATGTGAAATACAATGCACATTTTGCCTGCCAAGGAAAAGATAATGAGATATGCATTGGTTACAGCTGTTTCTTGCTGTCTTTGCTATAATGATGATTAAGGAAAGCATGAGCAGAGTAACAGCTGGGTAGAGGTACCTTGGGAACATTCAAAAATAATCTTGATCACTGAGAAAGAATTTGTTTACTTTGAAATTAATAAATTGTCAAGTGTCTAATATGAGGTGCACCCAAATGTTTCGTTTGTACCATCACAGAGTTCTCTCTGTTGCTACCTATGAAGTATCTTAATTCAAGTTTAGGAAAAGGTATTTAACTCTTCTACCAAAAATAACAAGCATTCCAAACCTGCAAATGTGTGCTGGAAGTTATCAATTTCTCAAGCCAGCTATTTATTTTAACCTTACTGATATATAGGAACAAAATCTAAGACTATACATAGCTATGTGCTACCGGCTGGTCTTGGGAGACCTCTATTGCCATTTGTAATCCTGTGACAAAACCATTCTGCAAGTATCTCATTTCTGAAAATTTTACTGTTGAAACTTCTAGAAAACAAACAGGATGAGAAAATATACTGAAGTTATATAAAAATGAAGGGGTTTCCTCCTTTGGGATTGTTTAAAGAACGGGCTGTTAATTTTGAGAATTTTTGGCTGCACAAGTAGATGCTGCACAGACTACAGATGAAATGCTTCTGCTATTCCCCTGCTATTTCCACCAGTTATGGCACAATGACTAACTATTGATTTAGCACCTCCATAAGGCTGAAGGAATATGGTGTGAAAAACAGGCTGGGAGATGAAACTCTCCTCTACACCATTGCACAAATATTTTTTATGGGACAGTTGCCAAAATAACTCTGTTAGAATGTGTGATTGAAGTTACAAAATCATTTGTTAAAAAAATAAAAGCAGCGCTGGAGAGTTCAAGCTGTCTGCAGAAAGAACTGTAACGCTGTGTGCAGAAAGGAGCTCATGCAGCCTTGATTCTCCTCTTTTCAACTTCTAACAGGATGGCTTAACAGCCTTTTAAAAAAGTTCTTAGGAAGGAAGTTTTCTAGAAGGTTATGCTTTGATTGCTTTAAAAGAAAACAAGTACAAACAAATGCTGTTACGGCAATTGTCTGCGTTGGAAGCGCTCATTTCCCCTTGTACACTGAATAGTTTCCTCTATATTATATGTATAGGTTGGTTCATAATGGACAGAAGTGCAGGGGTTGATATTTTTTCAGTGGAGGAAAAGATAATTTTACTATAGCCACTGCCCTTTCACACGTAGAAGCAGTTATTTTAATGAGGGGTTTGGTTTAAAGTCACAAAAAAGAATCGTCTCAAGCNCCTCATTGCTCCAAAATTCAACCAAAATCAAGTTAGAATACACTTGTTAATTACAGGTTGACAATTACTTTCTAAATGGGGCAACTTTCTGAATGCTGTCAGGTTGCATTAATATTTTACTCTCACATCAATCTCACTTCAGTTAAAGGCAAAATCATAGGAAAATTCACAATAGAATCTCTCAACCTCCAAGTGTATCTGTGCTGCAAATCTGGCCTCACTGAAATTTATAGAGTCCCTGGAACATTTCTGCCAGAGCCTAGATTTCCAGCACAAGGATCATTACTGAATCACATGAAGTATATCTCACATCGTCTTCTTTATTTAGACATCTGAGACTTTTCAGTATTTACAAACCAGAAAATATTTGGTTTATATAATTACTGATTTGTATGGGAAGTAATTCTTTTCAGCAGAGGCCCTTTGGCATTGTTAGGTGAGTAATCATTGGTTTACCAGGAAGAAGATTAGTTGTGTTTATTTTTAGAATAAATTAATTCTCAAAGCCATGTTTGACCGTTAGCAGTCAGCATGTTGAAATGTACAGAAATAAAAGGTCATTTCAGGAGTCAGATTTCAATTTCTGGGAGCTTTCAACATGCTGTGTAAGAATTTGGAAGACCAAAAAAAAAAGCAAAATCGAGTTCACATACATTTAAAAAAGTGATACACTAATGCAATCGCAGAGTAGAAATCATCAACTGAAAGCTTCTAAGAGTAGATCACTACAGCAGTCCTTTGAGACCTTAGAATCTATACAAATGATAATTAAAAAACCCCAACTTTTATGAATCTTAAGAGACTTGAAGAGGAAGAGTTCAGGTAGAAAGCAGATTCATTTGACATTGTTATCTCAGGATGAAGCTTATGGCTCCCTTCAGTATGGTCAGGGAAAACCATAGCTGTGGTCCCTTTCATTTTACTTGTAATTGTAGTTGAAAGCTGAACTCTTACAGAAAAATGTCTTAGGGATCATTGCTACAAATATTTGATACTAAAAAAAATGCATTTGGAGATTGCTATTACACCAATGGACATGAAGGGATAAGGCAAAAGCCATACTTAAGCCTATGTTTACATCTGCCACCTCACCTAACCATCTAAGCTCCACATGTATTCAGCAGTGTGAAAAGGCATTTTTAAGGTATAATCCCTTTCAACTGTTCAGAAGACTTTCACAGTTGTGCTCTAATGCTGTCTGCTTCTCTCCACTATCTCCATAAGGAATCCGTGTTACTAAATCCTGTTGTTATTCAAAGGTAGACAAAGTACATTCTTCATGCATAACTTGCTGGCATGGGATCACCTGGGAAATGCAGAGTTTCAGAGACACCCAGATTATTCTGACCCAACCAACCTTCTGTTTTGCTACTCCCTTCCCTCTCTCTGACACATCAAGATTAGCAAGTAGCACAAGATCCTACGCCTTATTGTAGGCAGACTTCCTACTAATGGGTGCTTATCTGTATCACTGGTACTTTATAACAGAAAAGAATTTGGTAGAGTGTTTTGCCAGTTTATTATTTGTCAGCTTTGAGTTGATGCTAAGAGGCCAGCTGTAAACATTTGGGAAGTGCAATAAAGCACAGGCCATGTAGCTTCTTGCTCAATCTTCCTGTGACAGAAAACTGCATTTAAAAACAGAAAGAAAGCAACCACACAGCACAACAAGGTACATTTACTAATGCTCAAGATCAATACCTCCTTTTGGTGAAAGTTCCCATGACTTTTGTGCAGCTGGAATTGTCTCCTCCACACACTCCACATTTGTCATACTGGAGCTTTGAACCAATGATGCCATCACAACCAGTTCTGATGCATTTTCCCCGGACACAGATTGAATTACTGTAGGGTCGACACTCAGTACCGTCGGTTACCTGGGCAAGCAAATGGCTGTTAGTCAAAGCTACCATGGCAAAGATTTGCTTTTGTCAATCTGCCTGGCAGAACCCAGTTACTTATTTATGTCACTGTGATGGTTTGGGAGTTTCCTGCCCTCCCACTTTATAAAATTCCCCAGACTAGACGCAGCCAGCTGGAAGTTAAGGACTGAAGCTCTATTTACAGCTCAGCACAATGTACAAGCAGAGATAGACACAATAGACAGGAATAGTTACAGACATAGACAAGTTAAAGGGAATACAGAAACACAATCCCCCTCCCAGAAATCAGAGACCCCAGGAGGGGCTCCCAACCACCCTTCCACCTTCTCCTCAGCCCTCTGCCTTACCCCAGGGTCTGCCTTATGTGCAAGGTGAGTTTGGAGGATCGGCCAGGGGAGTCAGAAGCAGAGTGGTTAGTTAGGTTAGCAGAGAGGCCAGCAGACAAAACCCACAGCTAGCGAGACCGAGACTCTCTGTCTGTCTTATCTATGTTTGTGTTCTTGTTCTTATACATCTCAGCAAGCCTATGAGTAAAGTAGCCATCACCATTGTTTGCTTTTCACAACCTATCATCTAATTCTATAAAAATATTCCAATTAGCCTCAAACCAGCAGAGTCACCTCCTCAGAACAGAGTGCCTATCCTAACAGGTAGGACTGAACCTCTCTTAACACTTGCAGCTCGAAAGCTGATGAGATTTAGCAAAGAGCTGAAGGCAATGACAGATCAGTCCACTGTAAGACACTACAATGACCCTGGCTTCAACAATGATTTTGCAGTTTATTAATAATAACAGTACTTGTAGATAGCCATTCATTTGAGCTATCTGCATCTGAATGTTCCCTTCATAACATTCAGAAGCAGAAAACTGCAAGTACAAGCACAGGAGACATTTCAGTTCCAAGCGTACCTTATACAGGGAACTGACCACAATCTCACCTTATACTAATTGGTTGATTATGCTCTATTAACTGGGTCCATAAGAGTTACTCCAGGCTACCTTAATATAACTGAGGTGAAAACTTACTCTTTTACTTATATTTCTCCTCCATAACCCCCAGAATGACTGATGACTTTCCAGGCAAAAAAGCTCTTTATCCAGTACTGAAAGCAAATGAGTGCAGAGCACACTAAGAGCCCCATATTTTTCATGAATCCACACATTAAGATGTGGAAAAACTTACACATTTTAGAGGCTAATTCTGGCCCAAATGTATAATCGGTGGCTCAAACTATTAAACGTAAGTGCACAGTTAAATCTCTCCATCAGATGATTAATTTTTGTTCCCTTGTCATGGGAAATGTTTTTAGGGATAGAGGACACTTCTAAACTGGAGCATGAAGTCATCATTAGAGATGCCATTACCTTCTGAGAAAATACCACATAATAGCCAGTTCCTTTGGCTCGGCAGGTAAGCTTGCAAACATCTCCAGGAAGTACTCCAGCATACTTGGGGACCCATTCAACAAATGTCTTGACACCTTTTGCATCAGACTGATAGCCATTCCTTGCTTCACACTGCTCTTGTCGAAAAGATTTAGCTGTAGAATTGTTCACATCATTAGTGACTATTTCAGACCAGGCTGCAAATACCATTAAAGCCCATCTATTACTCCAATTTATTTTCTACATAATTTTTAAGTTACATCACCCAATGCCTTTACTTACAACTGGCCCTCAAATCATTCCACTGTTTTAGCTTAGAAATCTCCCCATGACATAATAGTCACTAAAGGATTGAAGTTTGCATTACAGTTCATTTTCTGAGACTGAAACTTCTTTTGATTCATCTGTGTTGTGGTAGGCCTAAGCAGGCTGAAATAGGCTTGTCCAGACATGGTTTTCTGTTCTCTCTCCTGTTTTGGGGAGAATCAACTATGGGAAAGAAGACAAAAGAATCTGGAGCCACTGAGTCTTGAGGACCGTAGTCTACCCAGACTTGTTTTGAATCCTGCTGTAAACAAGGTACACAGCTTGCCTTGTGCAAGGCCTATGCTCTGCCCTTAAAAAAGCAAGCCTATGGCTTCACCTAATATGGTCAGGCTTGGCTAACTGCCATTCCGATTGGCTATTCTGTGTCCAAAGGCACATTAGTCTTGGGCTGCATCAATATATAGGGAGAAGAGCAGGGAGCACATTGTGTGCTCTGCCATTACAAGGTGTGTTCTGCTGTTATATGTGTGCTTCATCATTGTAATGATGAATTACATGCCATTAGTATCTGTGCTCCTACTACTTTATTGCATCCTGAGCTGTGTGGAACTCCAGCGACCAGGATTAGGCTCTAAAAGCCTCCACGCATTTGGCCTGCACAGCCAGCGTGACACTGTGCTGAGACTGCACATCACAAGACATCCTGCCCGCACCTGAAAGCCTCCTGCCAAGACAGGAGTCCTGGAGATACACAGATCATCCAGAGAGATCAGGACCAGGTCAGAGATTGTCTGCCTCCTTTCCCCAGCACCCAGAAGCCTGGGGAAACTCCAAAGCCTTTAATAGCTACCGACAGCAACCTTGCCACGAGCTTTGGGTACTGTCTGATAATATTTTGTGAGTAAATACTTAAAGTGTCTTGTAACTCACCATTGCCTTCTGCCATAAGCAGAAAGGAGCTCCTTGCGTCCATGTAGTGAGCAAGTGGAGTATTGCCCGCAAGCGGTACGCTGACCGCAAAGCCTTCTCTGCCAGTTCAATCGAGTTCAATTCATGTATATATTTAATAGTTATTGCTAGAGCCTGTTACTGCCTGTATATAAAGTTTCCATGACTGATGCGAAGAACCTATTGTTATTAAATTGGTGAGGGGGGTGCTGCAAGTTCTGAATATTTAATATTCTATATTAATATTTTAAAAAAATATAATCTTGCAGTAATTAATTAACCCCTCCACTACAAACTGCCCTTTCGATATAGCATCAGGGTGGGGATAGGGGAAGAATTGTGGCATTGTATTAATGTTTGCCTTGGTAAATCTCTTGGAACATTTGTTGTTGCCCTTCATGGCAGATGTTCGCTATTGACTATTATGAGCAGAGAGGCTGAAGCCCGAAGGTACTTACCATTGAGTGGGCAGGGTGAGACGTTGCAGGAGCGGTAGATGGCCCTCTTGCCGGTGCAGTACCGGCCATTGTTCCTAGGAGCTGGGTTATTGCAGTACCGATAAGCAAACTGAACTCCTCCGCCACAGGTACGGGAGCACTGTCCCCAAGGTCCCCAGGACCCCCAGTTGCCATGGCTTGAAGCCTGAAATACATGGAATAATAGGAGGTAAGGACATCACCCAAGTGAGACTAAAAGTGCTGCATCTCAAAGACGCTGCTAATGTTTTCCTCAACTGAAGGCAGCCTCTCTGTCATTTTAATTGGGGATAACTGATCTCAGGAGCCTTCTTCCTCCCAGCAGAGTTAATTTCTGTCTTTTCACCTGCACATCAATGACATCTCATTTGGCACTGTGCATCCAAAGGCAATATTAGTTCTTGCTCTGCACCTTCAGTCTGTTTCATGGAAGACAACCACGCATCCGGAAAGAAGCCCCTAGTCTCGTGTGTTGCTCTCTCATTGCTCTCTAATAGGCTCCCTTAAACTAGTACCAGGGTATTTGGCTCCCAGAATGGGCTCATGAAGCTAATCTATGATTAACTAAATGCAATTATTGTGGTCTGTACATATTGCATTGAATTATTGGCAAGAGTTCATAGAATGGTAAGGTTGGAAGGGACCTCAAGGATCATCTGGTTCCAACCCCCTGCCACAGGCAGGGACACCTCCTACTAGTACAGGTTACTCAAGGCCTTGTCCAACCTGGCCTTCAACACCTCCAGGGAGGGAGCAGCCACAACCTCCCTGGACAACCTGTGCCAGTGTCTCACCACCCTCACTGTAAAGAACTTCCTCCTGACATCCAGTCTAAATCTTCCCTCTGCCAGTTCAAACCCATTGCCCCTTGTCCTGTTGTTGCAGGACCTTGTCAATAGTCCCTCCCCAGCCTTCCTGTAGGCACCCTTCAGATCCTGGAAGGCTACTCTAAGGTCTCCTGGAAACCTTCTCTTCTGCAGGTTGCAGAGCCCCAACTCTTTCAGTTAGAGTTGTCAGATATAGTTTGCAACTCTGCTAAATTGGCTACCAAGAAAGAGTATTGTAATAGTATGTAGAAGCATATTACCCAGTAATTTTGAAGTATTTGAACTGTGCAGTCCACATTTCTCGTGAGCCTGGGGACTTGTCAGGTGTATAAAACTGACAGAGGAGAATCTGTCACTGGAGGCACAAACTTTTCTGCACCAGAAATTATATTCTGGATAAACTTCATCCACATTTCTCTTTACCAGAGCTAGGGCCCCAGGGCCTTTCAGCTGAGGGCTGCAAATTAGATTTGCAGTCTGTCACCAAGAAGTCAGGAATCTAAGAGTGGATCTTCAACAGTCTTTCCACATGTCCTGAGACCTGACTTACTGAATGCACCGAATGCTCTATTCTGAAGGGATTCTCCCAATCTTCCAGGAATGAAGGTTTCCATACTTAAAGCAGAAAACATGCTTTATGAAACTGGATGGCATTTTTCCTATATCACCAATAACACTCTAATTGCATGCAAAAATAATGAGGCAGTTTTCAACCTGACCTCAAAAAGGTCCCTTTCATTTCCACAGAAATCAGCACCTTAGAGGGTCACGCCTTCCAAAAGTCCCTAAGTTCATAGCTGGTAACTTACTGAGTAGTATTTCTTCTTGGTTTTGTCAACACATTTTCCCTGGAGGCAGATCCTCCCTTTTCCACATGGTGTTCCCTCCACAGCAGGCAGTTTCTTAGTCAGACAAACCATCTGCCCTTGGCGCACGACTGCACACCAGAGGCGAGAGCACACATCCATTCCGGGACACACGGTGTATTCAGCTCCAAATGCCAGTTTGCACTGACGAATGGCATCGTAGCTTTGTCCTGGAAGTTCCTCGGGGCCCAGGATCTGCTTTCGTGGTTGGTCCAGCAAACAGTTACCTAAAAGAGCAAACCAACCTTTTGTTACTCGTTTGCTACTTTTCTCTGCTGTGCTTCACAGAATCATAGGATCCTTTCACAAAATTTTTGTGGTTAGAAAAGACCTTTAAGATCATTGAGTCCAACCACGAATCACAGAATCAAAGAATATATTTGGTTGGAAGAGACCATCAGGATCATCCACTCCAACCTTTGACCCAGCACTGAGGGGTCAATGCTAAACCATATCCCTAAGTGCCAAGCCCACACGCTGCTTAAACACCTCTGGGATGGTGATTCCACCACTGCCCTGGGCAGACCTGGCAGTGTTTGATAACCCTCTCTGTGAAGAAATATTTCATAATATCCAAACTAAACCTCCCCTGGTGCATCTTGTATCCATTTCCTCTAATCCTGTTGCTTGCCACCAGGGAGAACAGGCTTCCCTCTCCTTGTTCCAACCTCCCTTCAGGTAGTTGCAGAGAGTGGTAAGGTCTCCCCTCAGTCTGATAAGGTCTCTCCTCAACCTCCTTTTCTCCAAACTGAGCAACTCCAGCTCCCTCAGCTGCTCCTCATTCAAGTTGGGCAGATCAATAATAAGTTAGGCAGGCAAATAATAGCAGAGAACCTAATTCAAAGGATGCTGACATGAATGCAAAGGTTTTCTGAAGCGTCATCAGCTTTTGGCCAAGGTTCTTCTATTGCAACTGTGGCTTCACTCAGCAGTGATCTATGGATTTAGCTGCTTCCAATCTGAGGGTGTAAATGAGTTTTACTCAAGTTTCTTTGGCCTTTCATCCTGGTTTCCTTTATTTGAATTGACTCTGAGTACATTCTACTCTATTTATTAGTTTGTGATTTAAGGAATGGCAAGACTCAGGGCAAAGTGAGCAAAGTTGTCATTTGAGTTTTGAAACAGAATGTTAGGAATGGTAAAGCTTCTAAAGGGATGTCATGGAAATCACAAAAAACAGACTTGTAGCCAATGAGGCACTTAAAAAAAGAAAACAAAAATAATGCAAAAGAGAAAAAAAAGAAAATGATAAGCTGCAAATGAAGCCTAATGTTGCCAGTGACCCTGAACTGGGCTTTCCTTGTAAGGAGTGACACTTGGCTGCTTCCAGAATTTGTTTGAAGAAGACTATTCATTTTACACAAAAATGCATAAACAACAGAAAGAGAAGAGAAAGAGCAGCATAAACATAAAGAATTGTGTATGTGTTCTGAGATATATTGTACAGGTCAAGATTTGTCTTTAAAAATGAGAATTTGCATTTAGATTCTAAAGGATGTGCTGACAGATTTATTTATTTGTTACTACTGAAAATTTCACTGTTGACATGCAGAACTATTTCACAGAATCATAGAATGGTAAGGTCGGAAGGGACCTCATCCAGTTCCAACCCCCTGCCATAGGCAGGGACACCTCCCACTAGTACAGCTCACTCAAGGCCTCCTCCAACCTGGCCTTCAACACCTCCAGGGAGGGAGCAGCCACAACCTCTCTGGGCAACCTGTGCCAGTGTCTCACCACCCTCACTGCAAACAACTTCCTCCTAACATCCAGTTTCAATCTCCCCTCTGCCAGTTCAAACCCATTGCCCCTTGTCCTGGCATTGCAAGACCTTGTCAATAGTCCCTCCCCAGCCTTCCTGTAGCCCCCTTCAGATATTGGAAGGCTACTCTAAGGTCTCCTGGAAGCCTTCTCTTCTGCAGGCTGCAGAGCCCCAACTCTCTCAGCCTGTCCTCACAGCAGAGCTGATGCAGCCCTCTGAGCATCTTGGTGGCCTCCTCTGGACTCGCTCCAATAGTTCCATGTCCTTCCTGTGCTGGGGGCTCCAGAACTGTACACAGGACTCCAGAGTACTCAGGTTTTATTCACTGAATTTATTCAGTGTAAAGTCTTTTACACTTCATGAAAGGGATATGTGGTCTGGGCAAGCTTCACCCACCCTTGGCCAAAATAACTTACCACAATTATCCTTACTTTGGAACCCACACTGGTATTATTCACTTGGATCATGGGTGAAAAAAAGCCTATCTAGAAAAACCTCACTATTTACACTAAAAGGAGTAGGATTTCAGCCCATGGCAGTGAATTTAAACAAAACAAATACCCCATCTGTCAATGGGTTGAGCTTTCCCTTCCCTGCAACTGTTCTTTTTTTCCCTCTAAAGACTAATACCTGTTAGCCAAATCAGCCAAAAATTCTTTTTTGCATCATCACTTACTATCAAAACCCAGTTAAACCTGTTCCATTTGTCCTTTGCTGACCCTGACTCACTCTAGCCTTACTTTTAATCTGGATTATCATGTCTTTTGTAATGCAGATGAGGTGTGCCAATGTTAACTGACCAGCTGAGTGCCACAAGACAGATATATTTAAAAGTACACTACTACACTACAAATAGTAGAGACATGGTGAGGAGTGAGGAACACAGACTTTTCCCCTGGAGTTTCTGAAAAGGCCATCATTGGCACAACTGCTATTAAAAATACACTTTGTTAAAGGAAATAACAGCATAGTCCTGTTTCATGTACGCTTTGATGAGAGAGGAACCTTGTACAGTGTTAGGATGATGGGATGGCACGAGCATGCCAGCCTTCAGTAATATACACTGCTCTTGCAGAACTCAGTATTTTAAAGCACCATAACAACACTTAATTTCACATGGCAGACACTGCTGCCCATCACTGATATGTACCATGACTGAAAATAAAAATTTAGAGGAAAGAGAACAAAAAAGTCACATCCTTGCATATATATATATATATACAGACATAGATATAGATGATATATATATAGATGATATACAGATATAGATGATATAGATGCAGATGCTATATAGATATAGTTATATTTGCCAATCACTTTAGATAACACTCACTTGAATACCTTTCGAATGTGAACAATAGGTTTCACAAGCTTAGACAGCAAACAGAGCATGTTTTCCCCTCCAGACAACAGGAGAATGAGATCCAAACTTCTTAATTGATACTGCTCTGAGGAAGTGTATGATTTCCTCAGAAACCCTGAATTTCTCACTCTCCTGGCACCTCAGAAAGTCAGGTGTTCCAGCTGGCCTCGCATGCTAAATTCAAAACTGCAGACAGCAAAGGCCCCTAAAGACTCCTCACACAAGCTAAAGTAAAAATTCATGTATTTGTAGATAGCTGCAGTGTCTACCTTTAGGTAAGTTCCAATGAAGTGCAAGTGTTTTTACCACTAGATTGTCCAACCTCATACTTGTAATAGTCAGAAAAGACAGAGTTAAGAAGTGGAGTTAAGAAGGGTTTGCCTTGGGCCTCCTGGTTGAGAAAGCAGAGGAGGCTTCAGTTCCCTACATGTCATTGCAACATGCAGAGCGTGTACATTCTGCTCTTTCCATTTTTCATCCCCAGTACCAAAGAACATCTGTGTGCCCTGGAATAGAGCAGCACTGTTGGCTGATGACGATGCTAATTAAGCCATCTCGTTATCTCTCCTCAATGTTACATGTAATATATCTTGGGGAGCAAAAAAAAAAAGGGCAGAATAAGATCTGTGCAGGAAGCAGATAACCAGGATATAAATGAATTAAAAAAGAAATAGGCTTTGTTTCAAATTGCACTGAGCAAGGAGCGCTCTGAATAAACACAATAAATTGCAAGCAATCATAGCACAGCCTGGTGGTTGGCATGACAATAAAGGCAATTAGTACCTTAGGAGGAGGGGTGGCTAAAAGCAGATGGAAATAAATGTCACTGTCTTCTGGACACTAATTGAGCCTTTTCTTTCTAGATGTCAAACTGCCGTCTGGGGTCATCTGAGTGTAAAACAAATGGTTGTATCATGCCAATGATGTTTATAGTTGTAAGAGTGGGCCTCAGGAGACAGAATCAGCACCTTGATCCTCCCCAGACCTCCTGGTTGACCTTGGACAAGACATTT
The DNA here is from genome assembly GCA_013396675.1 of Eubucco bourcierii. NCBI lineage: Eukaryota > Metazoa > Chordata > Aves > Piciformes > Ramphastidae > Eubucco > Eubucco bourcierii. The sequence continues at coordinate 68,711 of VWZE01013172.1, forward strand.
ATATTGGGATTTATTTAGATGACTTCAGCTGTGTGTAATGCTGGTGTCTGCAATTCAGTCAGCTGTCAGATGTTTTACTACTCAGGCAAACAAGCTTATGGTGTAATTCGGCACCACTAATGCAACTGATGAGATCAGCCCAACCACTGATGTTATTGATCAGACCCCCTCTGCCCTGTGATGGCAACTCAAACACACAGTTTAGGAGTGTCTACCTACATTGTAAATACCCACGTTTTATGAGTCTGCTGCCCAACATCACTTCCCAAACTTGGAAAATAAAACCATCAATACTTGCTGAAGTGATGTTAAGGAATTAAGAGTCAGAACTGTGATGCTTTCTGTTGCAGCAGTATGGGGTGAACATCTAAATCAATATCATAAACTTAAAGTTTTGATAAGACATTGAGCCTTTTGTTTAACAGAATACTGCTCACAGATCCAAACTGGACTTCATTTACATTTCATTATGCTTACCTGGAAGGAGCACCAATGAAACACTTAACTGATTTCCTTACACCAATGTTGCCATGCTCTGTTTATCAGAAAGCACTGCTCATAAGTTACACTCATTAAGACCAAAAGCCCATTTATGCTGCCTATCAAAGAATGGAAAAATCTCCTCTTGTGCAGTGTTTTCCACATAAGCTTCTTGTGCCTCCACAAAAGCTGGTCACAAACATTCTATAAGAAAGGTTGGTATGTGCATACCTGTATTCTTTTCTTGCACCTGTGATTTTGTGTCTGCCTTATCTACATCATGTCTGTGGCACTGTCCAAAATTCCACCTGAACAGATAAAGTTTGTTTTGCCTAGCAGCACTTAATCATAGAATCATAGAATGGTAAGGTTGGAAGGGACCTCAAGGATCAGCTAGTTCCAACCCCCTGCCATAGGCAGGGACACCTCCCACTAGTACAGCTCACTCAAGGCCTCCTCCAACCTGACCTTCAACACCTCCAGGGAGGGAGCAGCCACAACCTCCCTGGGCAACCTGTGCCAGTGTCTCACCACCCTCACTGTAAAGAACTTCCTCCTAACATCCAGTCTAAATCTTCCCTCTGCCAGTTCAAACCCATTGCCCCTTGTCCTGGCATTACAAGACCTTGTCAATAGTCCCTCCCCAGCCTTCCTGTAGGCCTCCTTCAGATACTGGAAGGCTGCTAGAAGGTCTCCTGGAAGCCTTCTCTTCTCCAAGCTGAGGAGAGTGGCCAGCTGGATGTTCTTCTCCAAAGAGAAGAACTCAGATCATGAAAAAAGAGAAAGAAAAAAAAAAGAGAACAATCTTTCTACTTGCCTACAGCAGGAGAGGAACAGCAACAACAATGTAGTTTAGAGTTCCTTGTACTAAGAGATCACTCATGGATGGCAAGGGAGATATTTTTTTATCCTAGTGAACTGTACTGTACCTCAGTAACTAAACTCAAAAAAAGAAAGTTCTCTTTGTATATGGAAACTAACTTGGTAATATTGAGTCAATGCCAGAGCAATATGGACCATAGAACAAACAGGGCAGTACAGATTAATGGCAACAACAAAATTAAGAGAAAAAATTAAGTAACTCTCCAATAGAGGAAAATGGGATAAAATATTTCAGAGCACACTGAAATTAGCCAACAAAACATTTAGCACTGAAAAGAACTTTACATTCAGCAGGCACACTGTACTTTTTAATCCATAATCATTTTGGCTGCCATAACAACTTGATCCATTCACTCAGTTATGTCATTTTTATCTCAGCATTTTGGAATTTGAATGGTTTGTTTAAGAACTGAAGTTGCTTTGGGAGCACAATGAAGACTTTAAAATGCATTAAAGAGAGAAGACTGTGTCCTTTTTTTAAATTATTAATACTTTTGGAAAATAGAATTTTGCACTTATTCTCCAAAGAGTAAATGACATATTTAACAAATATTAGTTACATGACTTGGAAAGTAATTTCCTGGAGCACAAGTAATTTTTTATCATATCCAGCACAGAGGAGTCTTAATTCTTGCTTACAGCCCCTCTACATAAATGTAATAAATACAATGGCATTATAAATCTAATAAATATAATGGCACTACAAAGATAATAAATGTAATTAATGGTAACATGAACATATACACTCTACTCATATCTGTAGTCTAATGCTAAGTAGACCATATCAACCCTTTCAATCTCTTGGAGGAAAATGCAATCACAGAATCATATAATGCTAGTGGTTGGAAAGTACCAACCCCCCTGCAAAGCAGGACCACTTAGGGCAGATGACACAGGAACACCTCCAGGTAGGTGAAGATCTCTGGAGGAGACTCCACAACCTCTCCAGGCAGCCTGCTCTAGTGCTCCGTCACCCTCACAGCAAAAAGAGGTTTTTTTCATGTCAAGATGGAATTAATTTCTGTGTCATTGAGTTCATGTCCTGTGCCCCTTGTCCTATCACTTGTATCACTGAAAAGAGGCTGGCTCCATCCTCCTGACTTCCACCTTTCAGATATTTGTAGACATTGATAAGGTCCCCCTCAGCCGTTTCTTCTCCAGACTAAACAGCCCCAGGTCTGAGTCTTTCCTTGTAAAAGAGATGCTCCAGTTCCTTAATCATACTCATAGCTCTCAGCTGAACTCTCTCCAGCAGTTCCCTGTCCCTCTTGAATTGGGAAGCCCAGAACTGTACACAATATTCCAGATGTGGTCTCAGTAGGGCTGAGTAGATGGGGAGAAGAACCACACAAACTGCCCTGGAATGCCCAGGTGATGTGATATGCCCCTTCTTGTTCGACCTTGTTTGGTGTGATCCCTGCACTCCTGAGGGGTTTAATTAGCCTGCTGAGGTTGCAAATCTGCCCATGCCTTGCCCACCTCCCTCTCTCTCCTGCAGCTGGCTTGGTGAGGGACACTGCTCCACTTGGCATGTGTAACCTGGATTCAGAAAAAAAAGCACCATTTTGCTCTGCCACTCTAATGAACTGCAGTGGGGATGGTTCAGCTCTGGAGCTAATCTTGGTTTATCTCAGAGGCTGATCCCTGTGTTCTTGGCTTAAAGTACTCTCTGAGCTCCTATCCCTGGCATTAGGAAGACAAGACTAATATCCTGTTTTCCAAAAAACCACCACATGTTCCAAGCCAAATTATTGCCAACACACACTCCACCAACTCTTTCTTTTCTCTTGCATATGAACCATGTAAAGGGAGGGTGAGGTTCTGCCAGCCTTTTAGACCTTTGCTCATTTTGCAAGCTCTTCCAATACACTTGTGAAGATGAGAAAGCAATGTACAAGCTGGTATAAAAAGTTATGTAGAAAAAAAACAACCCACAGTAAAAACCAACAGGTAGCTGGCACAAGGTGTGATAATACATACCATGACCATCATCAAAGAATTCTGTTATAGTTGCTGAAGTGCATTTGGACCAGGGTTTTGAAGCATCAATGCTAGTCAGAATGGAGGACATCAGGCGCTTATCTTCCATGGAACCAAAGTTCTCCTCACAAAATTTGGAGTCATCATGAGAAAGCCCAAGCAAGTGCCCTACAGAAATGAAGCAAATAAATAAAATTATGTGAGTATCCTTAACAGAATGTTCCATGTGGAGCTCACAGTGAAGGTAAAATGGACTGTGTAATCCATGTTCAAATTTTGAACAGCAGGACAAAGCAGGACATTTGAAATGTGGTATCTGCTTGAAGATAAAAAAGCTGAGACAGTTCACACCAGGGAGGAAGGCATGCCATCAGCTGACATCTCTTCGACTTGCACTAGCTGAAACCTGATGGGGACAATGAAGAATAAACTGTCCTCAATCATATTAGCAGTAATTTGTTTCTTACTGCTTTTCCAAATCATCTTTAGCAAGAAAGACTAATACATCACTGCAAAAATGTTCTGCAACTGTCTAGAAAGGTCCTACAATATCTTTCTAAATGTGCAAAACCATCAATATATTGGACAAGTACCAAGTGGTGTCCCTCAGGGGTCAGTGCTGGCACCAGTGCTGTTTAACATCTTTGTCAGTGTCATGGGCAGAGGAATCAGTGCAGCCTCAGCAAGTGCGCAGATGGCACCAAGCTGTGTGGCACAGTCGACTTGCTTGAGGGCAGGGATCCATCCAGAGGGACCTGGACAGGCTGCAGAGCTGTGCCCAGGCCAACCTCATGACATTCAACAAGGCCAAGTGTAAGGTCCTGCACCTGGGTGGGCACAATCCCAAGCACAACTCCAGACTGGGTGGGGAATGGCTGAGAGCAGCCCTGAGGAAAAGGACCTGGGGGTGTAGGGTGAT
>VWZE01013173.1:4662-31923 GCA_013396675.1 Eubucco bourcierii
AGTGAGCTGTACTAGTGGGAGGTGTCCCTGCCTATGGCAGGGTGTTGGAACTACATGATCCTTGAAGTCCCTTCCAACCTTACCATTCCATGATTCTATGAAAAGCATGACAATATGTTCTAAATTCATCCCTTTGTCTTTGCTTATTTCATTAGCTAATGATGACTCACCTGAAATATGGAAGATCAATACAGAGTTTGACAGGCTGTGTTGCATTATCGCCACTAGTAGCATGCATTTAATGTAGAAATACTACATGTGGTTTTATGTTGAGTTAAAATACTGTGTCTTTATACATGTCTAAGAAACAAGTATGTAGCTGTTGCATTAAGCATCACAGCATTCCAGCAAGAAGGTGGAATATGGGGCCAGTTTCACATCTGACGGAACTCCAGTTGGGTCCCAGGCAAGCAACAAGGTTAAATTTGGATCCATATCATGTACCTCTGCACTTCACTATTTTCAATGGAAGGGCATTTTAGTGGTAAAGCAGGGGTGGAACTGCTGTGTTCTCTTATAGATCTCCCAGTCTGACAAATGGGGCACAGGATGCCAGGGAACATTATGAAGTATAGAAATCTGCATCTCACTATATAGCTATAAATGACTGATGAGTACTATAAAAAGCTCAATTCATCTTTAAGGATCATTATCATTAACAGCTAGTGTTGTTGTTAAGCTGTACAAGCAAAGTCAGCCTCATTGCCTTCTGAGAACCTGTCCCTCTTGCACAGCCAAATTGTCTATGAATGCAGTAACACACCATGATGCCCTACTTCTAAGGACTATGCATGCATTATTCTAGATAAATTTCAACTAGCTGATGTTAAATTTGTCATTACACAAAGTGAGTAACGCAGATTTGAGATATTAAAGCTCTTCTATGTGAGCAATTTCAGAGAACGATTTTGCCTCTTACCAAAGAGTGTTGAGATGCTAATCAAGATACTACAATTAAAGACTGGCATTGCTGATAGGATTTGGAGAGCTATAAAAAATAGACTTAAACTCTTCTATATTTATTGGGCTATTTAATCCTTTGGCAGTCCAATATGTTCTAAAATGCATGAGCTTGTTTTTAAAACTGCAATTACTTGTATGCTCTGCAGCATTGCAGAATCTGACTAGTTTACCTCTCACATCATATGTTAAAGGAATGTCAGAGGAATTATTGTAAGGAAAATGCCAGTTATATTTAGTTCTCAGGTACATAGGTTCCCCATCGAGCACACAGTTTACTGGACATTGTATTTTAGAGTTTAGCTATTCGTGCTATGAAATGTTTCCAAATCCAACCTTAGCCCCAGCTGAATGTTCTGGGTTTTATCATTTCCTTTTCATTTATGATTCACCACATTTATTAAGATAAAAGCTTGCACTGCAGAAACAATCTAAAGTATACCCCCTACATACAAACTGATCTCCAGATTACTAGCAAAATTGCTGTCTTTGTATACTTATGGGCCGACGTGATAACTGAAAATAACTTCCATTAGCACTATAAAAACTCCAGCTGATACCAAATGAATTTCATTTGATACCAGCAGAGAAAAATATTGGCTACTGAGATATTCTTTGTTCATGGTTATTTACAGTTAGCTAGAATCCATGTACCATTCAGGAATCAGAAGTCTCCAGATGTGTTCCTTTACAGTAGGTTCTTAAAACACCATCTTTTCCCTCTATAGTTACCTAACATTCATAAATTTATATGAAACTCTTCTCTCTTAGCTTCCATATCTTTGATTCATTGCAAAACCCATTTCTTGTAAAACAGCTATAGGAATTTGACTACTATCTAGTTTGATTTTATCTTGCTTCTGCAGAACCTGCTGAAAAGATTGCTCTTTAAATTCATGGAAGGCAGAATTATCCCATGTTACAGGCTATAGTGATATTTTTTTCATAGTATCTTGGCAAACTGAAGGGCAGTCACAGAGTAGAGCATTTCAACTGATCAGCAAAAGCAAGCATCTTAATGAGTAGTTTAAATGCTCTGGTGGTGTTATACAGTGCCAGTTGCTTTCTTCCAAAGCACAGGGAAGTTTGTTGTTGTTGTTGTCATGAAAGTATCACTGCGAAGCAATGCTGCTTAGGTCCAGCTGCTGATTCCTTTTAGTCTTTGCTTTGTATTTACTGACCTGGGTGGGGGGAACGAAATAAAACAAAACAAAACAAAACCCCCAAAAAACCCACAAAAAAACCCCAAAACCAACCCAACATGAAACTACACCAAAAAAAGTTTGCAGAAACATAATCCAAAACTATAGCTAAAATTTGTTGGCTATCTATTTATTTATATAATAATCAGCTCATAAAAGAGGAGGTCAACGTATTGCTTAAAGGTAAGGTTCTTTGCTGAATGTCTATTCTAAAAATATTTCTTCCTTTTTAGCAGTTCAGTTAGTGCTTCTTGGTGCCATCTTAAAATCTAAGTATAATTAAGAACTGTATTTCTGCAAAGACCCTTTAAATATGATTAATTTGTCTGTCTTGTGTTTCTGTACTTCTTATTTTCTGTTTACATATTTTCCAAGTTTGTTGTTTTTCTGTTTCATTATGTCTGTCTGTAACTGGTTTAAAAGTAGTCTTCAAATGCAATCAAGTATTTTAAGTCTTCCTTATAGTCAGAGAAGAAATAAAGACACATTCAGGCAACAGCTTATCCCATGTAGGTATCTAAAAAACAGAGGATACACAATCCTCTGGAAGGTGTGTCTTTGCTGGCTATAGTATGAGCCTAAAGGCTTAGTCAGACATCTGACTCTTCTATGGTTCCTGCTAGATGAAATAAATTCCACATGTGACAGTTTGTTTCATGGGTTTTTTGTTTTTGCTTTTTTACCAACAGCATCTAGTGATACTTAAAATTACATCCTTACAAGCTTAGCTGCCAACTGTAAATGTATCATGGACTGGTATTTACAGAAGTCTCTGCTACTTCCTTATGAATTAGATTTCCCATTTAGAGATGCTGAACTATGGATCTTTCTGTTGCCTTCTCTTTTTTTTCCGGTTTTCTTGAAAAGCATGCTAGGCACTTATAGGCTATGGTTAGTCTCAACTACATGCAGCCCTCTTTCAATAGTTGTGCTCTCAGCTGAAATCAGCGAGATTTAACAGTATTCTAATCTTTTGAAAGCCAATCCAGCAAATATGTCTAGAGACTTCTCTGTACATTTTCTGGATTGTTATGCTCACATTTAGATATCAAGGTCTGAATAAAGTTGGTTCTGCTTTTGCTTTTGGAGGATGTTGAGGAAGTAGCAAAAATTTTGTAGTATGGTAGTGGTCAAAACTGCTTTCCTACTGTGGAGGGCAAAGGTATGTCTCTGCTACAGGATGGAATACAGAGATCTTTAGTCAAACTCTAGGCAAACTGTTATATCCATGTGACAACTCAGCACAAATATCACCTATGTCATTGAAAGGATGTAAAGCCAGGCCCAGCTAGCACAGTGCCTCTTGTCCATGGCAGTGCTGAGCTATGGAACTATCTCAACTGGAGGATTTGTTCACCACAGTGAGCTGTGTATCTATGCTCTTCAATGTTCAACATGTTTCTGGTTCTAAGCCAATTTCTATTATTTCCAACTTAGATGTACTGATTGTTACTGGATACTACCCAGCACAAGTAAGGACAGTAGGATTATGTTCCCTGGTTAAGTTTCACTGAGAAGAATGGAGGGGGAAATCTCAATCATTAGAAAAGGTCACTTTGCTGGGAAAACATACTGGAACATCAGCTACTTTCACATGTGTGCGCCCAACACTCCATACTATTCTACGAAAACTACCTGAGATAAAATGGTAGCTGCATACAACTATAACCAATACTTTCAGCTCAACATTTACATATGTTACTTTGAGCACATCAGATGGTAGTTAATTTCCAATCACCTTTGTTTAAATTCTTCCTGAAGGAGTTTCCAAAGTTTTGTCATCTGTCTCCTTCATTGGGAGCATTTTTTACCAAGAGGTTTTTTTCCAGTGGCCCTTACTATAAAATCTTCATAGCTGTTTAAGTATTTGTGGTTTGGCTTTGTTTGGGGGTTACAGGATAATCGTTTCCAGTATAAACTTCTTGACCACCCAGAAATGACAGATGGGTCACTTATATCCAACTCACAAAACAAATTCTACCATTTGGTTACTATTAGCAGTATTGCTAGGATATTTATTTCTCCAGTCTCCAGGCCTCCCACTTAGATCTACCAGAACAAATACTTGCTGTGGGCCTTTCTGCTGAACCATCTTCTGAATGCAGTTTTAATCTTAAAAAGGACTTGGATATTGTCATTATTTTTCTGTTTCCTCAACAAACAAGCAAACAAGACTAACACAGTGATACAAATGAAAGAAGGCAGCTTGAGTGTTTGCAAGGGTTTTTTGTTTGGTTCAACTGGAATGATTTAAGAAATTAGATTTTGGGTTTGGTCAGTAAGGAACTGCTAACTTGTACAGTTCTAACTCCTAGAGGTTGTCTATGATGATTTTCTAATAATGACACCTTAAGGCCTTGCAACCTGTATCACTGCCATTAATTTCACTTCCACAGTGTTCAGGGAACTGGAGCCAGTGAGTTTTTCCTCTAAAAGACTTGTTATAGAAAATTGTAGTTGTAAAAAAGAGAATTAATAGAGCACCGAAATAGCTAGCATTGGTGGAATAAAGAACTGACTTTGAGAATAATGTGAAGTCCAAAAGGTAGAACAAGGCAGAGCTGTCTAAGCCTTAAAGATAATGTGAGGAAGTTTAAATTTATTGGTCTACTTTAGCATTGAAAAGGGATGTAGTAAGGACAAGATGAGGCATGAGGTAGATGCCTGACAAATTTGGTGGCTTTTTATGAAGAAGTCACAGCAACAGCGGACAAGGGAAGGGCAGATGTCATCTACCTGGACCTGAGTGATGCATTTGACTCTGTCCCACATGACATCCTGGTCACCAAACTGGAAAAACATGGACTTGATGGGTGGAGCACTGCTGGATAAGGAATTGCCTGGATGGTGGTACGCAGAGAGTGGTGACCAAGGGCACAATTTCCACCTGGAGACCAGTGACAAGTGGAGTCCCTCAGGGGTCAGTGCTGGCACCAGTGCTGTTTAACAGCTTTGTCAGTGACATGGACAGAGGAATCAGTGCACCCTCAGCAAGTCTGCAGATGACACCAAGCTGTGTGGCACAGTCAACTTGCTAGAGGGCAGGGATCCATCCAGAGGGACCTGGACAGGCTGCAGAGGTAGGCACAAGCCAACTAGTGAAATTCAACATGGTCAAGTGCAAGGTCCTGCACCTGGGGAGGCACAATTCCAAGCACAAATCCAGGCTGAGTGGGGAATGGCTGAGAGCAGCCCTGAGGAAAAGGACCTGGGGGTCTGGGTTGATGAAAAGCTCAACATGAGCCTGCAGTGTGCACATGCAGCCCAGACAGCAACTGAGTGCTGGGCTGCATCAAGAGCAGTGTGGGCAGCAGGGCAAGGGAGGGGATTCTGCCCCTTTACTCTGCTCTCGTCAGACCCCACCTGGAGTACTGTGTGCAGTTCTGGAGTCCCCAGCACAGAAGGACATGGAAGTGTCAGAGAGGGTCAAGAGGAGGGCCACAAAGATGTTCAGAGGGCTGGAGCAGCTCTCCTATGAGGACAGGCTACAAGAGTTGGGGCTCTTAGACCTGGAGAAGAGAAGGCTTGGAGGAGACCTTAGAGCAGCCTTCCAGTACCGGAGGGGGCTTACAGGAAGGCTGGTGAGGCATTATTTACAAGGTCTTGCAGTGACAGGATGCGGGGCACTGGGTTCAAACTGGCAGAGGGGAGATTTTAAGTGGAAGAAGTTCTTTCCTGTGAGGGTGGTGAGGCACTGGCACAGGTTGCCTGGGGAGGTTGTGGCTGCTCCCTCCCTGGAGATGTTCAAGGCCAGGATGGATGAAGCCTTGAGTGACCTGTTCTAGTGGGAGGTGTCCCTGCTTATGGCAGGGAGTTGGAACTAGATGATCCTTGAGGTCCCTTCCAACTTTACCATTCTATGATTCTATGATTCTATAACTCATAATTAAGGTTATACAATCTTTGGTTTACACAGAAACATAAGTGTGAGATGATTTTCGTGATCACAAAGGCAGAATAAGATTTCATCCCTGACACATACTTTCTCCAGAGCCTATCAGAGTTTGTGTTGGCAAATCCCCTATATGCAACCACTCAATGACCTTCAAATTGCCTGGTATCAAAGTCCATTCAGCTGACAACTGGCCATTTTTCAAAGGTAATGACAATGGAGAAGCAGGGATGCATATTTTCTGTAAGGCAGCTTAAGTTATACTTACTGTAGAGTAAGTGGATTTTTTTTTTTCTATGTACAAAACAGAATGCGAGTCCTTTAAGCTCAGATCAGATTGACAGATCGGAAACATAATGCTGAAAGATTGCTTACCCTGCAGCTAAGCCTGTAGTTTTTAAATGAGGTTATACACCAAATGGTGACTGAATAAATGGCCCCCTTTTTATTTTATTATTTATTTGTATCTGTGAGTATATAAAAATTGGGTAAACTGTATTTTGACATCTTAAAACGCCCACAAATCTAACTACAAAGGGAAAAGCAGCGGCAAATACCATTATGTACAGGAGAGTGGTAAGGAGGCAACCCTCATAAAAGATTGTAGACTATCTTACTTTCTGGCTTTTCCAACCTGAATCACTCCTGAAACATAAGGAAAAATCATTGCTTCTGTGGAACACTGTGAGGGTATGCCTAGGTTCGTATGGACCTAGAGTGCAGTCACAGCTGATCCCCTTCCCTGCCTTAGCTGAGAGCGGCTGTAACATTGACTTACACATTTCTCTGTCAATATAGAAAAAGCTAATGCTGATTTTGTTCACTATTAAAATCCCATTCAGATTCTTGCCAGACAAGCCATCCTCTTTCTAAGTTGTGCAACAAGTTAGCAAAACAAACAGTAAGTGATAGTGGAAGTTAATTAATCATTCTGTCAAAGATGGACACACCTTGGGGGATATGAGCTCCCATGAACATCCTTCCCTTGGTCCTGCAGTGCTAACAGGGTAACATACTCTTCATTAACATGAAAAGGAAGTAGTTATGAACAACCTGAAAAAACTCATTCCTTACCACCACTGCTCTCCAGAGGATTATCTTCTCTACCACAAAACCCAATTAACACTCAAAAATAACTGCACAGGCATCTAAGAGAGAGTTCAAGTTGATCAGAATTTTCCGGATTATGGGTTTCACTTATAAACATTCTGGATTTATCAGGAAAGCAGGGATCTCCTTTCTGGGTTTTTTCCTCAATTCAGATTTATCAAGATAAACAGAGTATTACTGGGATGACCAGGAGACATGTCATTCACAGAAAAAAATTATTTGTCATCTGAAAAATATTGTTTCATGAATATCTAAGGGCTGTTTTCATACTGCTTCTTATAGATGCCCGGATTAATCACCCTGACCACTGGCAACGGTATCTAAGCTCAAGAGGCCAATAAGTGGTTTGAATAGAGAAGTACTCAGGGCTACCAAAGTCTATTCCCCAGGCAGCTAATGAAAACAAGTTATTTTGATGCCTGTTGAACATTTGATTTTGTAAATTCATAGAAGTTCATCATTATTCCTCTCTGCTGCCCATATAAGCAGGATCTAGAGTCTCCCAGTCATGGGCAATGTGCATCTCTTTTCTACCCCTTGAACTTTCTGTAACAGCAATGGTGAAGATCATTGTCTGACTTTGACTGTCTACTATTAAGATATCTAGACTAGGATGACCACTCAATCAGCGAATAGGAGAGGCACCAACAAAGGCCAAACCTTCTCACTTATCTCAGGCATTTTCCATATCTATCTTACCTGAGACCATTAAAATTCTGGAAGCATTAATCTCTCTCGCCCAGAAACTATGAAGAGAGACAATTGCTTTAGCCCACACCTTATCCTTGGACAGGTAAGATGATTTTAGCATGACCCCAGCTCTGTTAAACTAACAAAAATTTTACCAAGTTTATTTACTCAGACAGTTGGTAGACATATTTGTTCTCATGCCAGGGTTAAATTGTTATAATATCAATACAGTGGAACAGGCTCCCTTAGTATTTGCTTCTTGAGGCCTCTTGTTTTAATCTATTCAGTTATCAACTGATGAATGTTCACAAGGGGCCACTGAAGTGAATGAAATGTCAAATCATAAGGCTTGCACTAAGTCTCACACAGCTATGCCTTACACTATCCACATACAGTAAGACCTCAGTCTTAGGTACAGTCTCAGTTTTACCATATCTAATTACAGTGCTAATGAATGCAGAAGATATAATTTAGCTGATCAAAAAGATGCTTATGTCTATTCTTTTTTCTGGGAGCCTTCCATTTAGGGTAAGTTCTATAGAATGGCAAGTTCTGGTTGCTTTAAAAAATAGATTGCTTTAATCTCGTGCTCTTGGTAGTGGAAGTAAGAAAGAAATAACATGAAGAAATATCCACATAGTAAGTAATACCACAGGTCTGCAGGATGTGTGTGCTCAAGTACTATATTTGAGCATGAAAATTCCAGAACTATTTACTGGACTTAAAAAACAGCTTAAAAATAAATGTAATATATATTTGACTTGGCTTTCCTGCTGGAGAACCATTCTTTACTTTTGCATATGTCATGAGATATGGACTGCCTCAGGGTTCAAGAGCATTCCTCAGGATGGCAGTCCCATGAAGATTAACAAACTCCACTGCTTTGCCAGAGTTTGCAAGACAATTTGTAGTGTAACTGAATTTTCTAAAATTGTTCCTGTTGTTTTAAATTTCATTTAAATTAATGTAAGTATCCATTTTGCCTCTTCGTCTTGCTGCATACACTTTATTGGTCTTTTGAGGAAATCTTTTTGTCTCTTATTCACAACTATGACTTTCTACTATTGGGGTTCAGTTCTACAACTTTCTTTGAAGTGTAGCCAGCCTTTGCCATGTTCTGTATTCCATTCCTCTTCCTCATTTTCACTCCTTCTAAGTCACCAACTCTACTCTCTCTTTGGTCAGAGCACAATGTACTGCTGAAACTGGAAGGTAGTTTGGTAATATGACTGTGAAGTCTAAAAACGTCTAGTTTAGATTGGAGTCAACTCACCACCTCTCTCAATCTCTCTCTCTATATGCAGGCTATTTCCCCCTGAATACAAAAAAGATGGATTCTTATGGAACAATATGGTCTACACATATTACTCACAAAGTCCTCGACTTAGTCTCACAACAACAGTTGCTGCACTCACACAGACAGGTAACATCATGTGTATGCTCCTTGTTGATGCAATAGAGAAAAAAGAATAGGATTTGCCACAGACTTCTTGTTTTGGTACCTCACTTAGGTCTGTCCCAGAAGTAGCTGAGGCTCCTAGTGCTCAGTGAGAGAGGATGTTCTTTCTACTCAACATAGGAGCCAGAGAAACTTGAAAAACATCTCTTGTGTATTTCTTATTTAAGGTAATAAAGCACTTCAAATCCATTTCTAGTAAATATTTCATGCTTCCATTGAGAGTATGGGAAAACAACAGGTATATGGAGCCTCTCCGTCAGGTCACTACTGTGTCCACTTGTGTACCTCCTGAGAAAAAGAACCTACTGATGCTGCCCTAGGATGATCTGAGCAATGGTTTGCCATTGTGCAGTCATGGATACAGGGGACACAGGGGTAGACAAGGAATCAGGACAATGTTTGCAGGAAACCACCTTCTCAACAGCCTTCTCTGTTTGCCCCTGAAACAGATGGAAAGTGGCATGCCCTCAGCTGAGCTTGTCTTGGGTCTTTTGATCATTCTTTCTAAATTTCTCACACTGGACATGAGTGCTACAGCTGCTAGACCCCTGTACACAAGGTGAGAAATGTTCTGATACAGGTCAAGCCAAGCCTGAATTTATCTAGCTTTTGTGATACTCCAGGAATTCAAGCAAGTACTGTCCAAAAACCAGAAGCTACATACCTCTGGAAAGAAGTAGGCACCCATCTCCCAGAAAATAGTAATTTTGGGGTGTCTGTTCACAGACAATTAACAATAAGCCCCAGAGGGGCTTTCAAATTAAGTAGGGAGGTATTTAGAGAGCTGAGGTACATTTAAAAAGTGTCAAGCAATTCTGCAAAGTGAGGGGACCAGGTTGCTATCTCACCCTATGGTAGGGTCGCTGCTAGTGATTCTTGTTTCCTTCAAGGTCAAAAATGCCCAAATAGAATTTTATTCACGCTCTCCTCTCACATCAGACATGAACAGATCTGCATGTCCTTTCCGAACACACAGCAGGTCCTGGTCCCTTGAATATTAGCAGATTGCTGTGACTTTTGTGAAATGTAGTGGACTCAGGAGCCCCAACTCTCTCAGTCTGTCCTCATAGCAGAGCTGCTCCAGCCCTCTGATCATCTTCGTGGCCTCCTCTGGACCTGCTCCAACAGTTCCATGTTCTTCCTGTGCTGGGGGCTCCAGAACTGCACACAGTACTCCAGATGGGGTCTGACAAGAGCAGAGTAAAGGGGCAGAATCATGGTAAACATTTTTTTTTTCCTTTCCAGGCAAGTTTCTTTTTTCTTTTTTTTTTTTGCTTACTTGTGAGTTGCTTTTGTCTGTAAGTTATAAAAAGGCTAATCTTCTTTAATAAAGCCTCATTAGCACTGCAAGGTGTACACCAGGGCAGTGCCCTGGCTCTTCTACAGTGTGATGCCAAATGAAGCCATGATGGAATTAAATTATTCCATATAGAGAGAAGCATACATGTTTTGTTCGCTGTCCTATGCTCAGCATTCACATGGGGAGATGAGGCATTTCTTACCGTGAGGAAACTGTTAAAAGTGTGTGAAAACAAATGTTTTTAATTGAAATTGTCACTGCTGAGCCAAACTGCTGTCTGGGGTATCTTGCTGAAAAGTGACAGCAACAGCAGGGAAACAATGTAAGAGATTGTAAAACTGGTTTCCATTCTGCACTAATTCAGGGACCACATATGGGATGCTATCATGTTGTTTATCTTAAGACCCAACACTAAGAGCAGAAAACCTCTTGGTGGTGCAAGGATGAAAGTTGAGAAGGAAACACAAACTGGGTCAGACACTGAGATCCGAGCTCCCCCACTGCTGACCTGCTGTGTAGCCTTGTGCCACTCTCATCATCCTCCCTGCCTGTGCCTCCTCTCAAGCTCTATGATTATTCTGTCTCTTGATATCATCATTTCACTGGAGACAGTGAAATGCATCCTTAAGTTCCAATGCAATAACCGTGAATAACAACAAAATATAACTCGTGTCAGTACATTGGCTGTTGAAGGTATTGTCCCCTTTTAGTCCAGCTCTCCAAATACATAGGGAGAGAGTCCAACCAGGATTTGTCACTTCTGGCACAATTCTTTGTAAAGATTAATATTTCTTTAGTTTTTATTTAGGAATTTCTTTAATATATCTCTCATTTTACTCAGTGAAGCCTTTAAAGTTTCTCTATATACGTTTTGCTCACATGGGCCTGGGCACTGCACATGTGTTATCACTGAGTACGTCAGCAAAGTGTGTCTCCAGCGGGTCAGTGTCCAAGCACTGGGTCAAGATTCCCCCTCTAGCTCACCTAGTGAAGATCAGAGATGTGACACATTTCTGTTTCTCACAGGAATATTTATAAACAAACCATCTTCTGTGAGAACATGTATCTAAACTTGATTCTCAAATCTAGATGTTGAACACAAAGCAATGTAGCTTAGCCTTCTCCCGTTTCCACCCAAAATTACCTAGCAAAGTATGAAGGGAGGTAAACTACAGGACAAGAATCATGTTGGCTTTCTGCGTGTATGAGAGAGGTAGAGAAAGGCTTTCCCTGTTTCATGGGAGGCAGAGAAAGAAACTCTAGCTAAACCAGACTGATCTTTCCAAATTCAGCTGACAGAGTATTGCCAGTTCTGTCAAAATTGTGTCAGTTACATCAGTAAACCTTGTAATATATTCAGGGAGGCCAAAACTATCTGCAAAAAGCTTCTACATAATTTCACAGCATGAACAAATTACTAGAAAGCCTTTTTCTGTTTCAGACAAAGTGGAATAGAAATCAAAGAATTAATGCAATTTTATATTCCAATTTAGAGAATTATGTAATGCTGAGGCTACTGCTGAATCCATAAATAGCCTCACTCCTCCTGTGTGCTCCTGCCTCCCTAGTTCTTGAAATATTAAACCCTTTTTGATAGCATCCTTTGGATCCTTGGGTTAAATACTGCATGAGCAAATCAAATCTGTATATATGTTTAATGCAATGTGAGGCATATCTTCATTATATGGATATGCATCTTTGGTACGGAAATGGGAATGCTTTGGGCATGTAGCATTCTGCAGACCATCCTGGACTCATGCATGTACATCAAGGAGCTGATGGATGAATCTTCTTTCTAGGATCTGGAAGCACAGTTCAATGCTCCACTCAAGGTGTGCACTGTGGACATGCTCTGTGTTGCAGGTTGCAATCAAAACCCAGATAAACACCTTCTCTCTTCATATCTATGCCTGGTTTCTACAGGAAGGGAAGCTGATCCTGTGAGGAAAAAGAGAGGGTCACAGGCAGCTTTCCCAGTGTGTGTGTGACTGGGGAATCAGGACATGGTGCAGCTTACCCTTGCACTGCTGTTTAAACACATCAGAAGTCTCTTCAGCATTGCTCCCCTGCATAAGGGACTAGACTTGATCCCCCAAGCAGTCTTCTACTTTTGTCCCACAAGACACATTTTAAGCACATATCCCCCTGCCTTCTGAGAATGCTTCCAATTCTAATTCAAAAGCCATCTCCCTTTGGTACAGATTTGTGTCTCCACACTTTTGCGATGGAAAATTACGAGCTGAAATAAATAATCATGAGTCTGTGGTAGCAGAAAGAATGATGTCCCCTGAAGGAAGGAATCCTCAGCAATTTCAGTTGTCTGCATAATTAATTTTTTTCGTGTCCCCCATTTGAATCATCTGTCACACTTTACAAATTCACACCAGTGCACTGCAGCTATTGCTTTAGGGCAGAAGACATTCGTATTACTCAAGTCCCATTTTGGAAGGCTCGGTCTCACTGAGTAGATATCACACATTCAAGGAATCTCACTGATACCAAAATGATTAACCATGCGAGTGAAAGTCACAGCATGACTACCCTACACGACCTACTAGATGAATTAGTAGTGCTTTTCAAATGCACAGGCTTTGTATTATGTAGCAGAAAGGATGGGTTGAATTAGCCAAGAGCCTTGCCTTAGTGAGATAGGGGAGGCCAAGTGGTTTTGTTTTGGGTTTTTTTCCTAAGAGATTTATATGGTTCTAATAGAAAGCATGAACTTGTTGGGGAGTGGTGAACAAGGGTCTGAGTGCAGGAAGATGGGTTGAGTAATCACAGCACAAGTAAATGCCGAACAGATATGATCTTCATATAGTTTGTCTCATTCCTCCAGCTCATATACATACTGTTAACATTAATCTCAGTGTAAAACTCAGCACCAGATGTGGAATGATAAGCATGCTATGAAAATGGTAGGGCTTTTGCAATGCTGTTAAAGTCAGTCAAATTCAGACTCACATCTAAAGGTACCTTTTCCGCCTGCTTCCACGAGCGTCTGTCGCATCTTATGTATTCACATAATCGCATTATGCTGTTCCCTACTCTCTAACTGCAAATGCAGAGTTCCCAGGCTGACAATTTTTTCATTACTTATAGTGACTTCAGAAACAGAACACATTATTTTATACTATATTTTCTATGACCTAAATGACTTTGTGAGTTCATCTTTATAAAGTGTGTCGTTTTTGCCATGACTGTCGCATGATATCTCTCATCTTTTTCCATAGCATATGTTCTACATCAAGCGTGAAGAAATTGTTCTTGTTTTGGTTTGGCTTGGTTTGTTTTGTATTGCTGCTTTCATGGTTTTTTTTAAGTGTCAGAATACACAATGTGCATTTTGTCCAAGGTGATAAGTGCTCTCGCTGTTCTTCCTCTGAAACAGAGTCTCCTCTTTATTTCATTTTGGTTTCCTTAAAGCTGCGCTACTCCAAATCTTCTTTTAGGCTGACCTCACTGAACACAGCTGCCATTTCTTATGCATTATCCTCTACTAGAGCTCAGACTTATTTAAACAATGGAAAGCAAGCACTGCCTCTGCCTTTCTTCCCTTGAGATGACACTCTGCTCCATAATTATGAATAATCCCCCTAAGATGGCTGATGTGATTAGGTTAGTAGCTAAACTATTTAAGGGAAGATAACATGACTTGATTTAAAAACCTAATGGTTTAATAGATTTTAAGGCTATAGGGGCTGCTGTGATTACATGGGTTAAATTCCTGTAAAAGAGTAGGCTAATTTCCTGGCTGAGTTAAATAATATAATATGTATCAGTCCCCAATTAAAGATACATCCCTTGACAAATCACTCCGACAATTAATTACCTTTACTGCCTAAAACTGTGAACCCCCTTGAAATGTCAAGCTTCTGTTGGTAGTCCAAACACATCCACAAACTTGTGCTTCTTCCACGGGGTTAATGACTTCTCTAGTGTCAGATTGTCCTATACCACCTAGGGGTATTCAAAGGATACTTTCAGCTTAGCTTAGGATCTTCTTTTCCTTTTTGACAGGCTAAAAGGACTGCTTCCACAAGACCTTTATGGCAAATCATATTTTCCATACTTGTAGTCATTGCTATATCTTTCTAAAATACCTTTAGAGTTCTAAAACAATCCTTAAAATCTTTCCAATTTTCATGATCTCTTTTTTCCCCCTTTTTAAGTCTGACACTACCATGGAGCACCATTCTGCAAACCATCCTGCTGGTGCTGGAGAAGAGGGGAAATACAGCCTCCAGCTCCTTCCTGACACCCTGCTATTTATACCTCCTTGGCTCTTACACATGCCCTCAGGCAACACATCTCAGTGGGAACCCATGTTCAGTTTGTTAACCAGTGAGACTGGCCAAAAAAGAAAAAGCCTTAAAAATATAACTGCTTTTTGATAGAAGATTTTAAGACTACTTTGCCTGCATTCTGTCATGCTCCAACACACATGCACATATATAAAAGATCCAGAAAATAAAATGTTTCAATCAAGACTTGTTGCTGTAATACCCCTTGGGTGCAACACCTTGCTTTTTCCCTCTTCTCCTCTCTGGGTGAGGCTTCCCAACCAGGTTAAGAGCTCAGGAGAGGAGTTCAAGTGGTGGCAGGAACCAGAACACTGAGAAACAGAACTTTTTCCTCAGCAATATGCCAATGCTGTGCTGATGCCATGCGCATGTCTTGGTGCCAAAAGGAAGAGCGGTGGAACACATGGCACTGACAGACTTGATGTACAGAGCAGCTCAGCAGCATAAGTCTTCCAAACCTCAAATGCCATTCTACTCCACAGCCTGGTCTGAGTACGAGGCTTTTCCATTTTAAATCACAGCAATTTGTGTTGTTCAGCTCCCACCAAAACCTTCCTCAATTCAGGAACATGTCTGCCACGGCAGACTGATACTCTTCTCCATCCACTAGGCATGAATGACCCTTCTGAGATGTGGTTACAGATTTGGAAACTGGTATTTTAACCAGGCACACAAAGGAGTGAGCAGTAAACTCCTTCAGACTAGCAGCTGCCTCCCCTGACCTCCCAGGTGCCTCTGCACTAGGAAGGAGTACAAGGAGGCACCAATCATCCCTCCTCAGCCCTCCCTTTGGGCTGCACATTATGCCCTTCTTATAGAGGATTACTGTGACTTGCACAGCCTATAGAGTGATACAGACAATTACTGTTCTCCGTTGTCATAATTTCATGTCCATACTTCAAAGGCACTTTACTTTGCTCTCCTGTAAGTCACCCCTCTAACAGAAATACTGATACAGGGGCATTTGAAGGCTTGTAATCTCAACTCTCTGCTCATGCAAAGGGTTGTGTTTCACAGAAAGGATTGTTTTTCACAGAAAGGGTTGTCAGGCACTGGAACAGGCTGCCCAGAGAAGCAGTGGAATTGCCATCCCTGGATGTGTTTAAAAGCCATCTAGACCTGGTGCCTGGGAATATGGTGTAGTGACAGACTTGGTGGAGTGGGCAGAATGACTGGAATTGATCATTTCAGAGGTCCTTACCAGTCTAGGTGAATCGGTGATTCTGTGACTGTGATTCTGCTATCACTCTCTGCTACTCCTGTTTTCTTCATTTTAGCTGAGCTAACATTTTGATCCAAATAGTCTCACTTCAAAACTGGACATTTGTTTATTCTTTGTTTCTCTCACTTTTATTCATGTGACTTCTTCACAGCTCCTATGTCTCACCAAAGTTCCCAATCAAGACTCATTGACTTTGTTTAGCCCTGTGTTCAAGTTTAACTGAATAGAGACCTCTAACAAGTTTCTTTAAATCCAAAACTGAGGAAAACAACATGGCTGGTTTTCTGAAGAGTCTGAAAACCAGGCAGGAGCATTAAAAACATTACTTATGTTTGTAAGCTGCCCAGGGAGGTGGTTGAGTCACCAACCCTGGATGTGTTTAAGGGTCATTTGGATGTGGGGCTTAGGGATATGGTTTAAGGTGTATCTTGTAGAATACAGTTATAGGTTGGACTTGGTGATTCTGAGGGTCTTTTACAACTTGGATATTTCTGTGATTCTGTAAGGTTTAGTGTGGAGATAAAACAAACAAAAAGACATTAGTTTTTTCTTTCCAAGCATCCCTAACCCAGACATTGCTAGCTTGGATAAATGCAAACCAAGGTTCATACTGTCCTGGCTTGCTTCTGTAAAAGCTGTGTCAAAAAGTTTTGCAAAATCCAAACTACAGACTGCATGGTCTGACTGCAGCAATGTGTCTAAGACAGAAAAAGGGTGGTAGAAAGAAACTTGGAATCTGCAACTTGGCTGCCTCTCATCCCTGTCCCCTTCCAATAGCTTTCACTAGCAGCCTGTCTCAGCTCACCCCACACTTTTCACAAATTTGTGTCCAAAGCTTTGTTTCCAATAGAGGACTCAAATCTTGTTGTTCCTTCTTTATTCACCCCTTTGATAAAATGGGAAGTGACCTCTTCAGCTAGAACCACATTTATCTCCAGTTCCTAGAAAGAATGC
Source organism: Eubucco bourcierii (assembly GCA_013396675.1). Lineage (NCBI taxonomy): Eukaryota > Metazoa > Chordata > Aves > Piciformes > Ramphastidae > Eubucco > Eubucco bourcierii. Next base: position 21,753 of record VWZE01013173.1, read on the forward strand.
AGAATATGATGTATGGACTTACAAAGTCTGGAAAAGGACAGGAGAATGAGGTCTTCACTGAAGACTTATCTTTTTAAAAGTTTTGAGGCTATGATCCCTAATATGTTACAAGAAACAATGAAGGCCTAAAATAATAAAGAAAGATCTGTGAAATCAGAGTATCAAGTCTTGTAATGCTTTATACTCCTTTTTCATCTGGCCTGGACTGACACTGATTGGGAGGCCAGCTCAGAAAGTGAAGGTCAGGGAGCATTTCATCATTTAAATCTGAAGAAGTGGACTGTCTGACTGCAGCATTTTGAACAACCTCTAATTTTATAATTAAAGCTCAAAAGTGGCCAAAATAAAGACAATTACATCAATCAGCAGCTGCTAATGGACACCAGTGAGTCTTCCATTTCAGTGAAACTACAACTTTATAAAGATTAATTGTGTTGTATGGCAGAGAGTTACAACTCCATAATTACTGGAAATACTGCCTGACAATGCTGAGAGCTGCAAGACCTGGAAATTGTTCTCTGCCCAGAACTTGGACAGTCACCAGAGCACAAAAAGGCATGATTCAATCTACTGAGCCCCATCAATAATCTCAGGAGAGATACCCCAGAGTACTAGGGATGCGTATGTTCATATGGTGGATTGAGTTCCTCTTCAACTGAACTGGTGATGCCCAGAGAGCCATTCAGAATCATCTGCAAGTGTTAGACTGTGTCTACCAGAGGGCTGGAGCAGCTCTCCTATGAGGACAGGCTGAGAGAGTTGGGGCTCTGCAGCCTGGAGAAGAGAAGGCTTGGAGGTGACCTTAGAGTAGCCTTCCAGTCCTACAGGAAGGCTGGGAAGGGACTATTGACAAGGTCTTGTAATGACAGGACGAGGGGCAATGGGTTTAAACTGACAGAGGGGAGATTTAGACTGGATGTTAGGAGGAAGTTCTTTACAGTGAGTCTGGTGCGACACTGGAACAGGTTGCCCAGGGACCTTGTGGCTGCTCCCTCCCTGGAGGTGTTCAAGACCAGGTTGGATGAGGCCTTGAGTGAGCTGTACTAGTGGGAGGTGTCCCTGCCTATGGCAGAGGGTTGGAACTAGATAATCCTTGAGGTCCCTTCCAACCTTACCATTCTATGATTCTATGATTTAGTTGCTTACCCTTAGGCATTTGAAGTCCTGTGGGATGTCCTGTTTGCTATTGAGCAGGCTTGCAAGATGCAATGAGTTGTATAACACACCTGGTATCTGCAGACAAGTATCTTGGATACCCAATGGCATCCCAGAAAGCACCAATGACCTACACACAGACAACTAAACTCTTCCTGGACTTCCACTGACTATATCTTGAAATTGTATTCACAGCTCACAGGTAGAGACTGACATACAGACACCTGAGTTTGGACACCTTTTATCATTAAACTGAACCTCATTCCTCTTGGCATAGTAGCACTCATCTGTCATTCCCAAAACACACATCCAGTAAAGGATCAGTCATCAATGGCTTTTTCTCACTTATTACTAAGACTCTTCAGATTCAGCATACTCATGAAGCTGCACATTGCTCTTTTCACTTTCCTTTTTCTTCAATCTGCCTCCAGTTCTCATCCTCCATTGGTTCCCTCATGTCTTTCCTTCTACCTTTTCCACATCTTTTATCCACTTCTCTCTGTACACAGAATGGCCATCCTCTTTTAGTTCCTGTGTCCTGAATCCCATTACAGTCTTTAGAAATTATCAAGGCTGCCTAGTCTCTGCAACACAGCAATGTAACCTATCAAGGAAAACTAAAGAGAGTGTCTACCAGTGCCGAGGTCCTTGTTTTTTCAGCTAACATGGTTGAGAAACACCTTTGACCTCAGTCTAGGTTAAACAATGGTCAAGTGCTCTTGCATTAAACAAGGTGCCTGTGATGGTTTGGGAGTTCCCTGCCCCCCAACTCTATGAAAATCACCCAGACTAGACTCAACCAGCTGAGTTAAGGACTGAAGCTCTATTTACAGCTTAGCACAATATACAAGCAGATATATATGCAATAGACAGGAATATTTACAGAAATATACAAGTTAGAGGGAATAGAGAAACACAACACCCCTCCCAGAAATCAGAGTCCCCAGATGGGTCTCCCAGCCACCCCTCTACCTTATCACAGGGTCTGCCTTATTGTGCAAGGTGAGGTTGGAGGATTGGCAAGGTTGGTCAGAAGCAGAATGATTAGCTGGGTTACACAACAGAAGACCAGAAGACACACCAGCCCCCAGAGAGAGAGACTCTCTGTGTTATCTGTGGTTTTGTCCGTGTTTTTATACACCTCAGTAAGCCTATTGGAGAAGTAAACATCACCATTGCTTTCTTTTCACAGCCTATAATGCAAGTTTTTACATTAAAATATACCAATTAGCCTCAAACCATCATAGTGCCATACAGGAGGGGGGTAGGGGGGGAGAAGCAGCAGCTAAGATTTTGAAGAATGATGAGTCAGATGCCCCTGTTTTAGCACATACTGCCTGCTAACTCTAGGCACTTGTCATGGGTTCAGTTGAACCTGGTGATGATAATGCCATGCTGTCATCATGCCAGCTTCAAAATGAGTGCTGTCTGGGGGAAAGTATCATGGGGCTTGAAGTTCAGATAGTAACATGAGATGCCTCCTGTTCCAGTTGCTGCTTCCAGTTTTTGGGTTTGGGGTGTTGGTCTTTTCTGCTGGCTTGACTTCTGTGTGCTTGAGTAGAGAGAACTGTTCTATTTTCGCTGCTGCTTCTGCACTTCACTGTACTTTTCTGCAGTAGGCTAAGGTAGTAGTGCATTGTATCATTTCCAGGAAAACTCTTCATCTCAGCCCAGAGGGCATTTTTGTGTGTTACTTTCCCTCATGTCTGTGTGGGGAGGGAGGGAGGCTTGCCAGAGCAGGCTGTGTTAACCCAGGACAGCACTTGCTGCTCTCAGTGGCAGCTGATTTTGATGTCATTTGGAGACATCAAACTTGGATACATTCAAATGGCATGATACCATGTCATTAAGGTCCCTGAGTAATCTTTGAGACAGGTATTTAAAGTGTGCATCACTATAATTCTCTCCTCTGGTAACTAGACCTGCTGGGGGGGAAAAAATATGCAGAAGCACTAGAATTTGTGTTTTAAAAAGTTATATGCACTTGCCAAATGACTGACTCAGTTCTTCAGGAGTTTCTGGCTTCACTGGCTATAAAGCTGTTTAAGACTCTGAGATTAGAGGGTGAAATGTCTCCTGAACTTCTCCCAGTAATATCCCACACTCCAGAAAGGTCAGAAGCTCTTGATGCACCTCGTTTTACACAGAAAGAAAATGAATAGCTATGTGTTGGAGAGGAAATACAGAGTACAGCAGTAGGTCAGGGTGCTGGGTGCACCCAGCCAGTAATCCAGATTCAGACTTTGTCTCCTAAACATTCAGGTTGTTCCTGATTTTTAATCCCTGAAATCTAAAGCTCGCACAGGCAGAGAGCACAGTGCTTTGTGTGCACAATGCAGAGCAAGCTGTCAGTGTTGGGTAAATAATACATAACAAGTTTTATAACCAGGACTTAAAAGTGTGTAACAGTTCTCTCGTGGCAGCTGCATATTTGCTTACTGTGGGAAGTGAGTGACATTTGAATGTGTGTATCCAGGCAGCTAGTCAGTCTGGGGAGCTATGTCATCCTCCTTGCCAGCTTCTGGTTCTACCCTCCAATGCACAACATAGGGTTACATTTGGTTCCAGCTCCAAGCAAGTCTCAACAGAAGCATAGATTCGCCACTTCTGCAGGCATAGGGGAAGTGATTTTTCTAGAGTGTTAACAACTGTGAATACTCCAAAGGTACTGCTGCATCATTGTTCTTGGGGCAGCAGCATCCATTTGCCAGGTTTGGCAGAGGAAGAAAAGAGAGGAGACTTGCCTGTCTCCGCCTCTTCAGAATTTGAAAGAGCCATAAAATTAATTTCTTTAAGTAAGGGTAATATGTGCATTTTGAAACATTTATCTTTGCAATTCTTACAGAGAATGTGTACAGTTCTGTAGCCCCCAGAACAGGAAGGACATGGAAGTATTGGAGCAGGTCCAGAGGAGGGCCACGAAGATGCTCAGAGGGTTGGAACAGCTCTGCTATGAGGACAGGCTGAGAGAGTTGGGGCTCTTCAGCCTGGAGATGAGAAGACTTCAAGTGGACCTGATAGTAGCCTTCCAGTATCTGAAGGGGGCCTACAGGGAGGTTGGGGAGAGGCTATTTACAAGGTCTTGCAATGACAGGACAAGAGGCAATGGGTTTAAACTAGAAGAGGGGAGACTTAAACTGGATGTTAGGAGGAAGTTTTTTACAGTGAGGGTGGTGAGACACTGGCACAGGTTGCCCAGGTGGGTTGTGGCTGCTCCCTCCCTGGAGGTGTTCAAGGCCAGGTTGGACAAGGCCTTGAGTGAGCTGTACTAGTGGGAGGTGTCCCTGCCTATGGCAGGGGGCTAGAACTAGATGCTGTTTGAGGTCCCTTCCAACCTTACCATTCTATCATTATATGATTCTATGATATTATCCATGATATTTTAATTCAAGTTGGAGAAAGTAGACAAGGTCCACCTGGTTTTGTTTGTTTTTAAAGGTAAAAAAAAGAAATGTCACAGCGCTACAGTCTTAGAAGGAAACTCCAACACCATCAAATCCTGTTTCCCAATGCTTCATGCAATCCTGTCACTTCACCCCTTTCTTTACCTCATGATGCTCTATCTTAAATCTCCTCAGGCCCCTTGCATCCTACTGCAAAGCAGTTCCATAGACTTACTCTTACTCTCCTTAGAAACCTATTAATTTGCAGACAATGTGTAGTGCTAGCCTGTTTATATTACTGAGTCCTACTCTCTGCCTTGTCTTTTGCCTTAGAGAATCCTGTTTCCCTGAGGTACTTTGAGGCTGCAATCAGTTTCTCCTTCACTTAGCTAAAAAAAAAATGAGACTTAGTTTCTTTTTTATCCCATCTTTAGCAAGATCACTTCCAAATAAAAAGTGTCCAAGCAACTCTGCTCCATATGCCTTGAGAATACGTACTTGAGAAAGCAAACCATCCTTCTAGGATGAAAAAACATGCCACAGCTTAACATTTCCATTTGCCTCTCCACAGAAAGGGTGTCAATCACCTGAAAAAGTCATGAACGTGAGTGCTTGCAAGAGTACAGAAATGCCAGGGTCCGTCCTACACATTTCTCACTACCCTATTTTTCTTTTGTAGATCTACTCTCATCTTAACGCTTTCCATTCCTTAACTATCTAGAAGTGTCTCCTGGATGTGGAGTAACTGTGAAGATGGTTCCATACACCAGTCAATATTCCTATAGAGAATCTCACCATTACACCAATTCAGGTTTGTCTGTCTGAAGCCCCAGGAGATCAGCCCCTCTCCTTCCCCCACTGTTAAGGTTTATGTGATGCCTGTCCTTTGCAGAGAGCTGTGAAATGAGCAGGTGTTTCTTTGCACCCTCTCCATCTGCACACAAATGAGTAGGAGCCTTTACAGGCTTTAGCATATGATTAGACTAGCATAGTGCTGCAACCCTTCTGCTGCAGGTTTTAACCTTGTATTTTACAACAGAAAGAATATATCTCGGGATTTAATGTTCATCATAATGGGACGGCAGACGAAGCTTCTCTCTCTTTTTTCCTTGGATTTTTGTTGTGCTTTTCCAAACAGGTACAGTGCAACTGCTAGTGAGGAAAAAAAAAAAAAAAAAAAAAAAAGTATCCACTTACTCATAGGTGCTAAAAATTCATAGTAAAGCCACAGATGTAGGAGAGCGAGAATTACTGAAGCAGCAGGAACAGAAGATAAAAGAGGATTACACACGACGAAATGTAGTAATTGAGTAGAAGCCACTGAAAAATACCAGATGGATGTCACTATTCCACACAGCTCTAATACGCCTGTAGACTTTATTGAGCTTCACTTGAGCTTTGCTTTCAGTATTTTCCTGAGTGTAATTGAGGTTTATTGATACACTATTATGGGCCAGTTTATATGTGACCATAAAAAAATACAGTCTGAGGTCCCTGTATAACCAGGAACATTGTACTACTCTGCTTAGATGAAGACAGTCGACGTTAATGACTGCAATAAGATACATTTCTGTTTCCTCCCTTAGACCTTTGCATAGAGTATGAACAGTAAATGTTTCACACAGCCTTTAAATTGCAGGAACATTTTCAGTGATGGATTGCTGCATAAAAAGATCAGGCATACAGTTTCAGATACTGCCAAAAGAAGCTTATATAGGATTTTGATTCTGATTCTGTGTATAAAGAAAACAAATCTACATACTATAATGACTTGCCAGACTCAGTTTGGAGCTCCCCTTAGTTACCAAATTTCATTTTTCTATTTATTTTAGCACTAAGATCAGGAGAGAAAAGAAATATTTTCATTTTGTTCTACTTTATCACCTTCCACTCTTCAGTAGTTGAAATAAAGGGAGCAAGGGAAAGCTAGATTTCTCTTTGTTCTGACTGTTAAAAAGTCCTGCTACTTTCCAAATTTGGCTGGAGAGATGGTGCTTCAGTGGCCAGGAATTTGCTAGTAGCAGGGTTAGTTGATACCAGATTCAAAACCTTCTGCCTTTGTGGCAAAAGATCAGAGCATCTTGCCTGGAAAGAAAAGATGTCTCACCTGAAAGACTCACTGTGGTTGGACGTTAACAAGGAACAGAAACATGAGATTCAGGGTGGATGAAACCAGCTTTCAGATCTCTATGTGCCTTTCTGCAATCCTATGCTCAGGAGTGTGATGCACCATTCTGCCTTTTCTCTCCCAAGAAAAGCATTTCAGAGAGTGGAGAACTTAAAGAACGGAGGCAGCCAAGCCAGCTGGGAAATAGAACAGACCCCAGCTGTGGTAGTTTGGAAGTTTTCTGACCCTCGATAAATTCACCAGACCAGCTTAGCAGGCTAAGTTAGGGAATGTAGCTATTTTTACAGTGTGGCACAAATATTCAAGCATATATACACAATACATATAGATATTTACAATTACATGCTATTATATACACATTTAAAGTAACACAGTAATACAAAACCCCTCCCAAACAGTAGAACTGCCCAGGAGGGGTTTTCAAACCAACCCCCCTCCTTCTTTCTCCCCCTACCCTTACATCAGAAGTCTTACATGCAGGTGTGAGATTTCCAGATGAGGAGTTAGAAGTAGAATGATTAGTTTGAGTTATACAGATCCAGGAAGAGGAATTAGTGAGGCAAGTGGTAGCCAGACACAGACCGACTGACTCTGGTTATGTTTCTTGGTTTTATATCTCTCAGCAGAACAAATGAGTGATATAGACATCACTGTTATTTTCACAGCCAATGATCTAATTCCTCTCATTAAAATATTCCAATTAGTCTCAAACAAGAAAACCAGCACACCTCCGAAATATCAAAACATGGAGAGATCCCAGATGCTGGCCCCAGACACTCAGTCCAAGCTCTGGTCAGAGTTCCTTCAAATACACATGTCACCTTGAGGACAGGAGGAAATTAGCCCCAAAAGCCTAATCTGACAGATTAAGTATGTCTGGTTGACCAACCAGAGATGAGTCTCTTCACCAGTTTGAGAGGGTCAGATGCAAGGCCAGCTTCCCTGGGAACGCTCTCTCTTCATCTTCAACCTCACTGTCCATTTGTCTACTACATGTTGCATTTCCAGCTTCTACACCTGTGTCCTTTTACATAAGCATTGCAATGTTGGCTCGGAGGCACCCAAGTTTAAAAAGTGAACTCTTGAGAGCACAGCAAACACACTCTGCAGCCAGCTGGGAACCCAGGGCACAGGCAGGAGGTGGCACCAGCAGGCTTGCACAGGAGCCAGCAGACAGCTTAAGGCATCTCCTGTCCCTGGTCTGAGAAGTAGTAATGCAATATCAGCACTTCCAGTCATGCCAGCAAACCCGGTCACAGCTACAGATGCCTATGTCCTCCTGTCCATAATTAATTCTTCTAAAGCACCAAATAAGCATCACTTGCTAACTCTCCCTTCCTGACATTGAGGCTTGCACATGTGCTCCACCTCCACATGGTTTTCATCCAGGACAGCAAAAGGGAGATGTTTCCCTGACTCTTGTAACCTATTTCAAATATTTCCTCTTAATACATTAATTTAGACTATGCTTTGGCTGCAAGACATTGTGCTGGCCATTTTACTCATATAAGAAAGAAAGCACAATCACTTCAATTTATTCTCACTATTGATTTTCTGTTATCCTTGTAAAAAACTCTTCCTCTATTAGAATCCTGGTAGAGAAGGTGAGAGCACCAAGCAGCATAGCCCTGCTCTGCAGCGTATACTACATCTTCAAAACCCACATGCCCTTCTTTTCCTTCCCCTATGCCAGGCCACCTGCATTTCTGGCAGTTACTACTCTGTTGGTTTGTCTTTCCTCTTTTCCACACCCACTCAGCAGAGTCACTTTGAAATACATTGCCTGTGTCAATAGTTGACTCCACTGCTCTGACGAGTTTCTAACATGCAACGTGTGACTGACCAAAGCAGGGTGTGCTGTGGTTGTGGCCACTGGCACCGAATTGCTAATTAAAATTTTGTACTTATTGTGGAGAAGAAGATGTGCCCTGTGTGATGTGTATTTTAGTCACCTGTCAGCAAAACTCAGACTCTTTTTGTTGCTTCCTCTCTTTATAACCATCTTTAATGAGAGCTAGATTATAGGCAGTAAGAATATGGTAATTCAGTACTTAGTTGGTTTTAGGAATTAAATTATGAGAGGGTGTCACACATATTTGCCCTTACACCTATTTGAATAAAATTTTATTTATGTAATACAAAATAATAATACTGTACTAGAGATGCAATTTTCATTTATGTAAATGGGATCTTTCTAGGACAAATGTGTTGTTCTAGTTGTGACATTGTCCACACTGTGCATGTTGTCACTGGATACTCTTCATGCTACAAATGCATTATAGCATTGTCGTGGTAGGTCTAAGCAGGCCAAAACAGGCTTACACATTTCCTGGCTTGCCCAGACATGTTTGTCTGCTCTCCCTCTCTCTGTTCTGGGGAGAAGCAACTGCAGAAAAGAGGACAAAGAACCTGGAGCCACTGAGTCTGAGGACTGTGGCCTGCCCAGACTTGTTTTGAACCCTGCAGTAAACAAGGTACATGCACTCAGCTTGTGTATGCCTATGGCTTCACCGAATATGGTCAAACTTGGCTAACTGCCATTTTGATTTGCTATTCTGTGTCCAAAGGACCATTAGTCTGGGGCTGTATTGATAAAAAGGGATGATCAGACAACACAACGTGTTCTGTGTGCTGGTTTGAGGCTAATTAGCATATTTTAATAGAGAAAATTATACTATAGGCTGTGAAAGGAAAATATCATGATGTCTACTTCACTCATACGCTTGCTGGAGAATTGTTTGGGAACACTAACCTAAACAATTGATAAGCCAGTTGCTCTCTGTTGCTTGCATGAGCAGGAGCTGCTGGTGGGATCTAGCAGCTTCTTGGCTCTGGCTCCTCTGCTGATCAATCCTCACTAACCACTTTTCTACTAACCCCTCCTGGCTGATCCTTCTAATTTACCTTGCACGTAAGGTAAACCTTGGGGTAAGGTACAGGGGTGGGGAGAAGGTGGAAGTGTGGTTGGGAGCCCCTCCTGGGGTCTCTGATTCCTGGGGGGGGAGTTGTGTNGGGTAACTCCCAAACCTTCACATTCTGCCATTGTATCTGTGCTCTGCCATTGTATTTGTGCTGCCTTATATCCTGAACTGCCTAGAAATTACCTTCCAAAGGTTTACAAGGAACAAGCTCTAAATGCCCCCACACGATTGGTCTGCACAGCCAGCGTGACACCGTGCTGAGACTGCATATCACAAGACATGCTGCATACACCTGAAAGCCTCCTGCCAAGACAGGAAGTCCTGGAGATACACAGATCATCCAGAGAGATCAGGACCAGGTCAGAGATTGTCTGCCTCCTTTCCCCAGCATCCTGGAAAGAATCAGAAGTCTCAGTGGATGACAAGAGAGTAACAGAATTCCCTGAAAGCATTTGGGTACTGTCTGAAGCTGTATCTAGCCCTGTGAGTCGGGAGATAATTTTTGTGAGTAAATACTTAAAGCCTCTTGTAATGAAGCAGAGTATGAACTGCAAGCAGTACACTAACCGCAAAGCCTTCTCTGC
>VWZE01013174.1:9737-35125 GCA_013396675.1 Eubucco bourcierii
TTCTGGCAGATAGTATTTTTGCACTTTAGTCCAAAATCTATAATGAAATCCAGATCTCACTAGTTGCTGGAATGTCCTTTGTCAATAACTGTGAAAAATGTCTCATCCTGCAGTGCAAAACTAAACTGTGGAATGTATGTACGTAAGTTTTTCCACCCTTAAAAAAGTAATTTTTTTATCCTGAATGAAAATACTGACACTGACTGTGCATGGCAAAGACCACTCCCTACCTCTTCTGTATGTCCTAATCCCTTCTGAAATCATTTTGGTTATGTGAATTTATTTCCCCCAGATTTTATATTATTGTTTGATTAAAAATTAGCACCACAGGACCATAGAACAGTTAAAGTTGGAAGAGATCTTTAATCATAGAATCATAGAATGGTAAGGCTGGAAGGGACCTCAAGGATCAACTAGTCAGTGACATGGACAGAGGAACTGAGTGCACCCTCAGCAAGTTTGCAGATGACACTGAGTTGTGTGGAACAGTCGACTTGCTAGAGGGCAGGGATCCATCCAGAGGGACCTGGACAGGCTGGAGAGGTGGGCCCAGGTCAACCTCATGACATTCAACAAGGCCAAGTGTAAGGTCCTGCACCTGGGTAGGCACAATCCCAAACACAAATCCAGGCTGGGTGGTGAATGGTTGAGAGCAGCCCTGAGGAAAAGGACCTTGGAGTCTGGGTTGATGAAAAGCTCAACATGAGCCTGCAGTGTGCACATGCAGCCCAGACAGCAACCAAGTCCTAGGCTGCATCAAGAGCAGTGTGGCCAGCAGGGCAAGGGAGGGGATTCTGCCCCTTTACTCTGCTCTTGGCAGACCCCACCTGGAGTACTGTGTGCAGTTCTGGAGCCCTCAGCACAGGAAGGACATGGAAGTGTTGGAGCGGGTCCAGAGGAGGGCCACAAAGATGATCAGAGGGCTGGAGCAGCTCTGCTATGAGGACAGGCTGAGAGAGTTGGGGCTCTGCAGCCTGGAGAAGAAAAGGCTTTGAGGAGACCTGAGAGTAGCCTTCCAGTATCTGAAGGGGGCCTACAGGAAGGCTGGGGAGGGTTTACTTACAAGGTCCTGCAATGACAGGACAAGGGCCAATGGGTTTAAAGTGGCAGAGGGGAGATTTAGACTGAATGTTAGGAGGAAGTTCTTTGCAGTGATGGTGGTGAGGCACTGACACAGGGAGGCTGTGACTGCTCCCTCCCTGGAGGTGTTCAAGGCCAGGTTGGACAAGGCCTTGAGTAACCTGTACTAGTGGGAGGTGTCCCTGCCTATGTCAGGGAGTTGGAACTAGATGATCCTTGAGGTCCCTTCCAACCTTACCATTCTATGATTCTATGATTCTACCTTGAGTTCTCAAATCCTTTGGACCAATATCATGACTTGTGACTTCTCATACCATTTTGCACCCCTTCCTTCACATGTTTTTAGTTGAAAGCATCAGTGGTCAGCATTGTTCTGACCACTGAAGCATCATTTTATGAACTATCGAGGTCCCTTTCAGCCCCTGGCATTCTGTGATTCTGTGATAATGAGTTGCCCAGTTGCCTACATCATTCTACACCTATTTCTGCTTCCAGAAGTAGCACAGGAAGGTCACAGGATTTGTGTCCCTGTAGCCTGGTGGAATGATATGGCTAACCAAATTAGCCATTTGTTCCCTCTCTCTGGTGAGTAGGTTCTCTCCCTAGAAACTCAAAGAAGAGAAACAAAATTCTGCAAGAAGAACTGTGCTTGCCAGTCAAACAACATGTTTGGGAGCCTGACACAAGCCTTCCCAAAGCAAATGGAACTGCTTACAAAAGGCTGTGGGATCTTCATCCCACTCTATATGACTTTTAAAATGAGCTTTCAAAGTCATTAAGGTTGAAAAAGAACTTTAAGATCATCAAGCCTGACCTTAACTCAACTACCATGACCACTAAACTGTACCCTGAAGCACCACATCTACATGCTTCTTGAACCCCTCCAGGGATAATGCTTCCACCACCTTCCTGGGCAGCCTGTTCCAATGCCTGACCACTCTTTCAGTAAAGGCATTTTTCCTAATATCCAATCTAAACCTCTAAAACCATTTTCTAAATGCTTGAGTTTAAGCAGATATTTACTGTTTTCTTCCCTGTCTCCTGGTGTGCTTCTCCAAGGTTTGGGGAGTAGACACTAGTGCAGAAAACTAATGAAAGAAAATAACTTAAGAGACCTGGGCTTCCAACTACTTGTATTCCTTTTCTCTATTTTATGTCTTTTTTTTTTGGTTGGGGTTTTTTTTTTGTTTGTTTGTTTGTTTTTGTTATCCCTGGCTTGTGGAGCACCTGACAGTCAGAGAATCTACTGCAATAAGTAGCCCACCCTTCTCCTCCACTCACCAACAAACGATTTCAAAAGCACCTGGCAGAGAAGATCTAGTTCAACCCAAGGGAGATGAGGGAGAGCCCCAGGCTGCCCCTGAGTGAGGCACAGGAGTGCTCATTCACATGAAAGAAAGAAGAGTGACTCCACTGAAAATTAAATACTGCAATGCACCCAATAGCATATAAATAAAGATAAGGGCAATAAATTCCTTCCAGGGAGGACATGAAGAGTGGTACATGATATTATTTCTAGCTGCCACTTTCAGGCTTCAGCTGTCTTCAGTCTGACCTGAGAGGAAGGGCCATAAAGGTTAAATTCTTATTCTACTTGAGAGCATTTTGCTTTGCCTTGCCATCCCTCCATAGAGCCATGTGAGCACCAAAGCGAGGTGAACTTCGGTATGTGCTTAAGTGCTTTTCTGACTTAGAACCATCAGAGGATTTGAATTTCTTCCATTAACTAGCAATGAATGTTAGGACAAGAATGTGTGCAGCCGTGTAGCCAGTCACTTTTTATATTCATCCCCAAAGCATTCTGACACATAATTACTGAGAGTAATCACTGAGCACAGCCCTGCTTTGGAAGGCTCTTTTATTGCTGAACTGTAGCACAGTCTGCTTTTCAAGTATGATCTTCCTCTGCTCCTGCTCTTCCAATTTTATAACCAAAACAAATTTTAAGGAAAAACAAAACAAAACAAAACAAAAAAATGAACGAAACTGCTCTCTGGAGAGCAGCCAAAGAGAAAGGGATCTGGGGGTGATGATTGACACCTACCTAAACATGAGCCGGCAGTGTGCCCAGGTGGCCAAGAAGGCCAGTGGCATCCTGGCCTGCATCAGCAATAGAGTGGCCAGCAGGAGCAGAGAGGTCATTCTCCCCCTGTACTCTGCACTGCTTAGGCCACACCTTGAGTCCTGTGTCCAGTTCTGGGCCCCTCAATTTAAGAAGGACATTGAGGTGCTTGAGTGTGTCCAGAGAAGGGCAACGAGGCTGGGGAGAGGCCTCGAGCACAGCCCTATGGAGAGAGGCTGAGGGAGCTGGGATTGGTTAGCCTGGAGAAGAGGAGGCTCAGGGGAGACCTTCTTGCTACCTACAACTACCTGAAGGGTGGTTGTAGCCAGGAGGAGGTTGCTTTCTTCTCTCAGGCAACCAGCACCAGAACAAGAGGACACAGTCTCAAGCTGTGCCAGGGGAAGTTTAGGCTGGAGGTGAGGAGAAAGTTCTTGCCTGAGAGAGTCATTGACTACTGGAATGGGCTGCCCAGGGAGGTGGTGGAGTCAGCGTCCCTGGAGGTGTTCAAGGCAGGTTTGGACGTGGCACTTGGTGCCATGGTCTAGTCTTGAGGTCTGTGGTGATGGGTTGGACTTGATGATCTTTGAGGTCTCTTCCAACCTTGGTGATACTGTGATACTGTGAGAAATATTTTTTATTTAAATTACAGGGTGCAAGAAAAAGATCTGTATACCAGGACATTTTCAGATAGATAATGAGGCCCACAAATATGTGCAGAATAACACTCTCTGAATGAACAGTCTCTGTTTGGCAGATGAACCTCATTGAAGTTCCTCTATCAGTAAGTGGATGAGCTGACTGTATTGTAGGAGAGTTTCTACCTGATCTTCTTCCATGTGTGAGAAGCCATAAGTGATTGCATTTGGACAAAACAGCTATCAGGGAGCAGGCTTGAGACCTCTGCATTGAGAATTCCAGCAGATTTGTGCAAAGAGAGAAGTTGGATAAGCATCAGCTTCTATCTTGCATACATCTACTGTGTTCCACAAAATTGGGCTGTGAGAACCAGGAGAGGAATTCACCTCTGCTCAGAAGGGCTCAATATCAGCTGTCAGTTCCTCAGATGAACTGAGGTTGAAAGGAGAGAAATTGAGAAAAAGCCGTGCCTGAGAAAGGAGTGTTCAGACCTATGCCGCTCTGGTGTATCACTCTGGTGATGCAGTGAATCTGCATCCAGGCCCTTGCAGCTCATGAGTTCATTACCCTGTAGGCAAGTGATTTGGGAGAGGTAATCAATGGGACAATCTTGAACCTGCTCATGCTGAGATGCCAGTAGTACAGCTTCCCTGCTGGGTTATACTGATCTAAGAAAGGGATATTGGTCCTTTTTATTGATGGTTTGAGCTAACAAAGTCTCCTTTTCCAAATCTTAGAACGCATTGGGTTGGAAGGAACCTCTAGAGGTCAGCTAGTCCGATCCCCTTGCAGTAAGCAGGGACCTCCCCAGCTAGATCAGGTTGCTCAGAGCCCCGTCAAAACCAATCATGAATTGGCCTCCACCACCTCCCTGGGCAAACTGTTGCGGTGTTGCACCACCCTCACACCAAAGAACTTCTTCCTAATGTCCAAATAAAATCTATACTTATCTATTTTAAAACTGTTGCCCCTTAATCCTAGCGCTACATTGCCCTTGTAAACAGTCCTTAGCCTTCTTGTAGGCCCCCTCCATCTCAAGAACTACTTCTGTGATTGTCTGTGACTATCCCAAGACTATTACTATTGTTTTCTAAATGCTGCGTGGTCAAGCTGTGTCATCAAGAAATCCTTTGCAAGACATTGCCATGGCTCTATCAATCCCACCAGGCAGTGACCAGCTAACACTGTTTGCAAGGCCAGCAGATGGCAATCTTTGTATTCATTTGCTCTCACGTAGAATGCTTTCATCTTCGTGTATATAACACCAGTTGCATCAGTCATTTTGGGGTAGAACTGATGTCAGTCCTGGCCAGATGATGTTTTACTCTCTCTGGCTGATGTTTCCATCCCAGATGTCAACCAGATGTAGAACAAGAAATGGGTCCATGTGTGAGCCTTCCTCTCACCAGTAAGGTCTGTAAAACAGACAAGGAGAGGTGCTAAACTCAAGGTCAGCTTCAGCACAAACCAATAATAACACCCAGGCAAGAGGATTTCGCTATGTCTCAAATACAGCCTGAACCTTGGGGCTGACTGAGCCTTAGCCTACCATTTAAAACACTTAAAGTCTCTAATATTTATTTTTAAAGCCTAAAGTGTCACATTGCATCTAAGCAATGTGCATTGCATCTAAGCAAGTTTCTAAGCAACATCCCTGGGGACTGCACAGAAAAAAATGTATATTTAAAAGATGACCCAAATGAGGCCAACCTATTTATCAAAAGTGCCTTTCTATTTTAGGAGCCTGATCTGACTAACCAGGCACTGCTCTTTTTAGTATGGGTCACTGCTTTTGCAAGCCTCCCTGCACTGACTCCTTTCCCTGCCTTCACATAGGAGGCTTCAGCTCAGTTTTGCCATTTATACTATTAGTTGTTATTTCCCCAGCTGCTGGCTGGGTTGTGACCCCAGTCAGATCACTAATAATAGCATCCTCTCCTCTTAGGAAAGCCAAGATCCAGTGGGGTTCAAGAAACTGGTCATTTCTTAAAGCATTAGCAGTGTCTGGCTTCACAGGATTCAGGCTCTGGTGCTCTTCATTCCAATAACCCCCCAGTGGCACTGGCAAGGAAACCTACACCTGCTTATCCGGCTACCAGCTCCCCAGCACTGTACAAAGTACAAAGCAGCTTTCCCAAGCCTCTTGCTTGTTCTCACCTTCCTTGTAAGCAGTCTCTCCCACACTCTCTAGGGGATTGCCTGGAAGTCTGTTGAAAAAGAGAGCTCTTCCCACTCCCTGTTCTGGCTGTCTTCTTGTTGCTACCTTATCTCTCCAGGTTTAGTAGTAATGAGAAAGAATCCTAGTTCAGGAGGCAGTTGATTTTCCAGTTAATCCCTTAGCAGCCAAAATAGTGTAGCTGTGTGCACAGCCCTTGTCACACTTGCTATATGTGTTTTTTAAGTCTGATGCACAAAGTAGAATGCAGGGAGATTCAGAGTACTTAAGCAGATACATATTTTCCCTTTGTGGACATGGAATTAACTTTCAGTTTCTTAATAAAACCACTCTGAGGGCTACAGGGCTTGAAAGTTGCATTCCACCTTTCTCAAATTGCTTGTCAGTTTAGTGGGCTAAAGAGTTTGCTTCCACAAACCCCCAAACAGTTGCATTCTTCAGGGGTGGGTGCCATTTTGATCTCAAGTTTCCTACATAAATGTGTCCATAGGGATCTCATTCCATCCTTTTCTCATTGCTTCCAGTCCAGCCAAGAGCCTTGATTTGAAGACAAGGCAGCAGCAACCAACCACATTCTTGGGGAAATTATCCAGGGGTTAACAGATCGTTATTAGTAATTGCAATCAATTACAATTACTTCAAGTCTGCATTTGTCAAGATTTAATTCCTAATCACAGTATCACCAGTGTTGGAAGAGACCTCAAAGATCATCAAGTCCAACCCATCACCACAGACCTCAAGACTAGACCATGGCACCAAGTGCCACGTCCAAACCTGCCTTGAACACCTCCAGGGATGGTGACTCCACCACCTCCCTGGGCAGCCCATTCCAGCAGTCAATGACTCTCTCAGTCAAGAACTTTCTCCTCACCTCCAGCCTAAACCTCCCCTGGCACAGCATAAGACTGTGTCCTCTTGTTCTGGTGCTGGTTGCCTGAGAGAAGAAAGCAACCTCCTCCTGGCTACAACCACCTTTCATGTAGTTGTAGACCGCAAGAAGGTCTCCCCTGAGCCTCCTCTTCTCCAGGCTAACCAATCCCAGCTCCCTCAGCCTCTCTCCATAGGGCTGTGCTCGAGGCCTCTCCCCAGCCTCGTTGCCCTTCTCTGGACACACTCAAGCACCTCAATGTCCTTCTTAAATTGAGGGGCCCAGAACTGGACACATTGGTGGACACATAATCATTGCTTATTCTTCTGCCTTCCCATGCTGGATTAAAAAGTACTTTATTTTCAGAAACCTCTTCCCTTTGTGTGCATGAGAAGATCACGACCAAGGTGTGGCTGTGACTTCCACATAGTTATATCCCTTCCTCTGTTTCAATAGGATCATATCCAGGTATCAGGCCACTTTTTGAACCATTTGCAACCCTTTTGAGAAGCTTGATGTGTAACCATCTCAATATCTCAACTGTGACCTTTAAGTCCCTTACAGAATAGTTTTCTAAGATAGTGTTCCTTATCAAACTATAAATTTGTTTAGGCTAGAAAATATCTTTAAGATCAAGTCCAACTGTTAATCTAGCACTGCCAAGTTGACACTAAACCATGTCACTAAGCACCACATCTACACCTCTCTTATGCATGTTTCATTTATTTTTTCACTTGTTGCTGTGTGACCCCATATTGGCCTTTTAAAATATAAATTCATTTTACCAAGAGTTCCACGTTGGCCTCTATAAATTATGCCCTTTCTAAGAAATTCTGGTGCCAAACATTCCAAGGTTATTCATAGAATCATAGAATCATAAAATCATAGAATGGTAAGGTTGGAAGGGACCTCAAGGGTCATCTAGTTCCAACCCCCTGCCATAGGCAGGGACACCTCCCACTAGTACAGCTCACTCAAGGCCTTGTCCAACCTGGCCTTGAACACCTTCAGAGAGAGAGCTTCCACAACCTCCCTGGGCAACCTGTTCCAGTGCCTCACCACCCTATCTGAGGTTATTCCTCACCTGAAGATTATCTGAGGTTATTCCTCACCTCAGATAAAAATACTCACAACCATCAGCCTTGAGAATAATTCCTGTGGCTCCACATCTTCTTGTGTGCTAGTCTCTCCCTTCAGCTGCTTTACAGTCTATCATCTTCACTCATCTGCAACCCTTTAATAAATTTAAGAGAGATTCTGTAGTGTGCTACTCTTTAAATCGGGTTGGGAGAGCAAAGCTGTGTATCCTCACAGAAATTATCTACGTTCTATATATCTGTCTATTTGGTATATATACATATATATATATATACATATATATACATGTATGTATATATGTGTCTATAATAGGATAGGATAGGGTGGGATAGAATATAATAGAATAGGGTAGGATAGACACCAGACTAATACAGAAATTAGTTTCTTTGTTGTCATATACTGAGTGGGTTTTTCTTGGTTTCATTGAACATATGCAGATAGATGAAGGTCCTGCACCTGGGTAGGCACAATCCCAAGCACAAATCCAGGCTGGGTGGTGAATGGCTGGAGAGTAGCCCTGAGGAAAAGGACCTTGGAGTCTGGGTTGATGAAAAGCTCAACATGAGCCTGCAGTGTGCACATGCAGCCCAGACAGCAACCGAGTGCTGGACTGCATCAAGAGCAGTGTGGGCAGCAGGGCAAGGGAGGGGATTCTGCCCCTTTACTCTGCTCTTGTCAGACCCCACCTGGAGTACTGTGTGCAGTTCTGGAGCCCTCAGCACAGGAAGGACATGGAAGTGTTGGAGTGGGTCCAGAGGAGGGCCATGAATATGCTCAGAGGGCTGGAGCAGCTCTCCTATGAGGACAGGCTGAGAGAGTTGGGGCTCTGCAGCCTGGAGAAGAGAAGGCTTCCAGGAGACCTGATAGTAGCCTTCCAGTATCTGAAGGGGGCCTACAGGAAGGCTGGGGAAGGATTATTTACAAGGTCTTACAATGCCAGGACAAGGGGCAATGGTTTTAAACTGGCAGAGGGGAGATTTAGACTGGATGTTAGGAGGAAGTTCTTTCCAGTGAGGGTGGTGAGGCATTGGAACTGATTGCCCAGGGAGGTTGTGTCTGCTCCCTCCCTGGAGGTGTTGAAGGCCAGGTTGGAGGAGGCCTTGAGTAACCTGTACTAGTGGGAGATGTCCCTGCCTATGGCAGGGGGTTGGAACTAGATGATCCTTGAGGTCCCTTCCAACCTTACCATTCTATGATTCTATGATTCTCTAAGAATACTGAGGTCAAACACAGTATCTTATGGAAATGTAACAGCATCTCTGTAAATAAGTGAAATACTGGAAAATAGTACAAGTAGTGTTAAGGTCCTCGGTGTTTCTATATGTCATTCATCAACTATAATTAAGTGGTGTTTCACACTGAAGGTGCACAGCACACAAAAGCCAGCATGAATCAGCTAAAGACCAGGTGCTGGCAGTGTAGCTGTGCCAGTTTACGTCAGCTCAACAGAATGGTGTCGTTTACACTATGAAGGGAGAGCAGAGGACGTGACCCTGTCTTTATCCTCATCTCTGCAGACATTTCTGCACTTTTTCTCCTTTTTTTTTTTTTTTTCACTGTTAGTGCACGTGAATGGAAAATACATACAGCTCAAATTTTAGTACAATAATAAGGATCCAAATCTCTTTAAAAACTACAAATTAACAAACAGCCATGCCCATCTGATGTTTGCAGAAAAGGTTATACTGACACACGTGAGAACCTGAAAAAGAACTTGAATCTTACTGGAGAAGTCCAGGAAAGAAAACAAACAAGGAAAAGAGGAATAGGAAGCAGAAATAGTGGAGGGTTGAAAAATTAACTTTTAAACACCAGAGCTGTTCTTGTCACTGGTGAGGAAACACACTTCTCACAGGGCTATTTTTCATTGAGACAGTGTCTGCTTGATGGGAGGAAAGAGAAAGATGAGGTTGGCGAATGCCAGGAAGCTGGGACGTGTAAAGGAAAGAGTTAAGGCTGCAGTCACCATCTCCGAAGTGCTCTGTGATGCTGTGCAGTATTTCAGCCCCCAGAGCATTCCTCCTCCTCCCTCCCAGTGCCGGAGTGGAGAGGAGGCGGGTTCTGCTGAGCTGTTAAATCCTGAGTGAAGTTTCCCCCATTTCCAGTGGCCACCGTTGTCTGAGGCTGGTTCGGAGCAGGGCTGGGGTTACCCTGACATTTCTGGGATCGTGGCCAGCCAAGAAGGGAAAGGAAAGAAAAGACGAGTCTTTTACAATTTGCTTTTGTCCAAGTGTGGAGAAAGGGGAAAGGGAAGCGTCTTTTTTTTTTTTAGCATCACATTCCTGTGTTTTTCTTCAGCCTGGAAAATATATTAGTGCTGGTGCTTTCCTCTCTGGAAACAAAGGAGCTAAACGGGACTGAGGAAGTGAGGAGTGGGAAGGAGGCTTGGGAATTTCAAAAGAGAGAGACTTGGAGCAGTTGGGATTTCTCTTTTCTTAAATGAAATCTCTGCCTGTGTGGGTAACCGGTACAGCAAAAAGCCAGACCTGCAGGTAAATGGAGAAGCAGAGCTCCCAAAGGAAATTTATGCTAACCTCATCCCACTTGTCAAGAAGTTGAAGAAGAAAGAAATTGAAAAGATATACGGGGAGACAGGCTCTGGGACCTGTTGGGCTGCGTCAAGTTAAATCACCGGGCAGCAGTACATCTGTATGGCACTATCCTCCTTTTAAAGGAAAAAGACGTGAAACCTCATCTCTGGGAGGGGAGCTTCTCTGAGAGAGTAAGTCAAATTCTTGGCTTTCAGCTCTGTGTTCTGGACCCTTTTTCTGAGTGTGTTTGCATGTGTGCGTGTGAGAGCGTGAGGGGGACAGAGAGAGGGGTGCGGATCGCAGTGTCCTTTTGGATAGAGACTCATGTTACAGATGGATAATCTCGGGGTTTGCATGAAATGAGCCACTTTGTGCTTTCTCAGAAAGAAACCGTAAACTGTACAAAGCCAGCAGAGCAGGACTGAGGTGCGATCAGCACTTTCAGATCACGACTTGCCACCGTGAGCTTTGGGGTTTTTAATCACTCGTACAAGATAGCGGCATACCTTTAACGGCTCGCTTTCTTCTCTTTCTCCTCCTCCCCCGGAGCAGATTGCACAATGAACTGGAGGCCAGCGCTCAGCTTAGCCCTGCTGTGGGCAGTGTGGCTAGTGTGTGGCTCTGAGAAAACAGGGAGGCTAGCAGAGAGAGTGAGCCACGGAGTTAGAAAAGTGCCCCTGGCTTACAAGGCTCCAAGCAGCCTCCTAAGGAGGTCTGGAGAATCCTTGAGGAATTCGAGCCCAAATCTCCAACACCCCGTCACCAAGAGGGATTCTTCAGCACCTCCAAGGGCGCCTGCCAATGTCCTGCAAGGGGAGGCACGTTCCCAGGCCAGGAGCATAGGGACCAGAATGAGACGAGTACAGAGACTCACAGCTGCAGCCAAATACTCCAAGTCCGAAATGATTAAGGACGAAGGGATATCTTCTGCCTCACAGTCACGAGTGGTACGCTTCCCTTCAGGATCAAGTTCACCCAATGTCCTGGCCAGCTTTGCTGGGAAAAATCGGGTATGGGTCATTTCTGCCCCCCATGCCTCTGAGGGTTATTACCGGCTTATGATGAGCCTGCTGAAAAACGATGTTTACTGTGAACTCGCCGAGAGGCACATCCAGCAGATTGTGTTGTTCCATGAAGATGGGGAAGAAGGAGGAAAAGTCAGAAGGATAACCAATGAAGGAAAAATCCTGGAGCAACCACTAGATCCTGCCCTCATCCCTAAGCTCATGAGCTTTCTGAAACTGGAGAAGGGGAAATTTGGCATGGTGCTGCTGAAGAAAACTCTGCAGGTGGAGGAAAGGTATCCTTACCCTGTCAGGCTAGAGGCCATGTATGAAGTCATTGATCAAAGCCCCATCAGAAAAATGGAGAAGATGAGGCAGAAGGGCTTCATCCAGGCTTGCAAAGCAGCTGGGGTGGAGGGACAAGTGGTTGAAGAAGGCAATAATGGGGGCAGCACCCAGCCTACCCCTGGTGGTGCACATGTCCAGATGTCAACAAGGAAGGAGGAGCCCAGGAAGAGTAATAATCAGCCAACAAGGACCAAAGCAGTGAGGAAACCAATGACAACCACGGCGACCACTCCTTTACTTACAGTAAGGACAACTACCTTCCCTCCCACCTCCACAACTACCCATGCCACCACCCGTGCAGTGACAACAGCAATCCGGTCCACAACAATAAGCACACCCCTCCCCACCACGCAGAGAACCTGGACCACAAAGTCACATTCTACCACAGAGTACCACAGGCTGCCAGTAGCCCCTGATGCCACCACTCCACGAGTCACAGCTTCTGAGGATTTCTACTCTCCCGTGTGGAAGGCAAACCGCAGGGACCGGCAGCGCAGCCACCCAGAGAAACACTCAGTGGCCACACAGAAACCAAGCAAAGCTGCCCGCTATGACAGCTTCACAGAAATCCCAACAGCTCCCTCGGTGCGCTATACAAAGGCAAATGGGGGTAGATTTAAAGATAATAGAACAGACAGAAAGGACTATAGCCACAGAGACCTGAATGTCACACCAGGGCAACACAAACCAACTAAGGCTAAACCACCAAAAAAGAAGGCCCAGGAAAAGATACTGAGCAATGAATACGAAGATAAATATGACCCGAGCAAGCCTGCCAGTTCCCATTTAGAGGAAGAGTTTGCAGCAAGAAATACACCTCCAAAGAAAGGAAAAGAATCAAAGAAGCATGAGAGAGTAGATAAACCTGAGAAGAAGAAGAAGAAGGACAGACCTGACAAGCTGCAGAAGAGTGAGAAGAAGTCCAAGAAGGACAAGGCTGAGAAAAAGAGCAAGCAGGACAAAGACCGTAGCAAGAAGAACAAGAAGGGGAGCAGGACTGAGAATGAAGATTTCCCCAAGCCAAACAAAAAGCCTTTCCTACAGCCTCCCAGGAAGTTGGTGACTGACCTCCTTGAGTACTTTGAAGGCAAGAGACGACTCATTGTAAGTAACTCATTAATTTGATTACTTAAGTAAAGTCATCTCTCCCTTCTAATGGAAATAAGTGGAACAGAAAGTTTATGGTGGTTTTGTATTATTCCCTTTTAGTACTCTTGGTTAAGAGGTAAGATTTCTAGACCCTAAGGATCATTTCCAACAGGGAAGGTTTCACAGCCTCAGTTGGAAATCTTACATGTGGTATGAACATCAATCAGCCAGGAATTAAGCTAAAACCTCTTCCCAGACATTGACAGGAGCTACCATATAGCTGTCAGATTATTTTGTTTCCAGTGGCTGTGTAGGTGTCAGGATCTGTATAGCTATGATCGGTAAAATGAGGCTCCAGTGTGGATTACATCCATTCATCGCTTTGGGGTACTTGCCAATGTTACCACATTTCAATGCTCAGTGCATCCTGCCAGCTGGCAACCTTGCTTTCCATTGGTGCTGGTGTCCTAAAACTGGAAGCAAGCCAGGTAGCTTGGCAGTGCTGGTACATATCTGACTGAGGAGATGCACGAAGGCATACGATCAGATACCCTGAGGCAGAGGTCTTACATTTGCCATTCTTTCTGTTGGGAATTTGACATTCAGATCTAGACATCTTCAGAGATATTGTGCAAACCTTTGTTTTGGTTTTTGTTCTTTTTCTCCTGCTTTGTTGTTTTGTGGGGTTTTTTTGTTTGTTTTTTTTTCTAAACAGTAACAGTATGGTAATTTTTCCAGTCTGAGAAACTCAGCATCCTCTGGAGTCACTTGTCCCAGGGTTTAATGGTGTTGTATGTTTTTCCAAATACTTATCTGAAAAAACACTTCACCTGGGACAGGAAACAGCCTAGCTGTAGTACAAATGTTTTTCCTGGCAGATGGCACAAGCCATGAAAAGTACACTTTGAAAAACAGTTCTTTAAAAATATTATTATTGTGGGAGCTGTTTTCTTGCAGTTATTCCACTGTGAGCTGGCCTGTTTCACAGTTATTGTCCAACAAACAGTGTTGCAAACACAGCTTTGGCTCTCATGCCTCATATTCCAACATAAATAGATAAGATGCCAAACAAAGATTTTGGGAACCATAGAGGCACAAAATGCTTTGGGTTGGAAGGGGCCTTTAAAGGTTATCTAGTTCACAGACACCCACTGCTACTACAGTAAGTAGGGATATGTTTGTCTTGAACAGGTTACTCAGAGCTCCCCCATTTAGGGATATGTTTGTCTTGAACAGGTTACTCAGAGCTCCCCCATTTAGGGATATGTTTGTCTTGAACAGGTTACTCAGAGCTCCCCCATCCAACCTGACCTTGAATGCTTCCAGGGATATGGCATCTATACCTCTCTGGGCAACCCATTCCAGTGTTTCACCACCCTCATTGTAAAAAATTTCTTCTTTATATCTTCTCTGAACCTCTCTTCTTTCAGTTTAGAACCATAACCCCCTGTTCTGTCACAACCTCCTTTCTGGAGGTATTCAAGGCCAAGTTGAATAAGGCTGTGAACAACTTGATTGAGTGGAAGGTGTCCCTGCCCACAGCAGGAAGGTTATAAATAGATGATGTTTAAGGTCCCTTCCAACCCAAACCATTCTATGATTCTATGATTCTATGACCTCTTTCATGATCTTCCCGGGAACCAGAGGTACAGCATCCTCCTTTCTAGCCTTCTTAAAAATGAGTGCAGTGTATCCTTTCTTCCAGTCACCAGGGACTTCACCTAACTGCCAGGACTTTTCACATATCACAGAGTGGCTTGGCAACTACACCAGCTGAAAGTCAATTTCCCTGAACAGGAATTTAATTGGACAATTATTTAATTGGACCACTGGAATTTAATTAATCATTCTGCTGATGATTCACAGACCTGAACAGAAGGCCATTTTCTTTTCCACTTCCCAGCTCTTCCAGCTGTAGGGGCTGTGCAGAGCTAGCAGACTTGTACTCTCCAACATGTTGGAAGTAAAGACATACATTTGAAAAACTTGAACTTGACTGAATTTTCCAAATAATGGCTGTCAGTTACTTGAACTTAGCCAAGTCAAAGGCTCAGAGAAACTGCACAGAAGTTATGGATCTTTGAAATTGGGTCATGCTTCTCGACTTGGTGGCTTCCAAGGACGCAATACATAAATATTGAGGACAAATAAATAAATTTTGAGGACAAGTAAAACCACATTTGTAATAACTCACAGATGTCAGGCTGCTGGTTCCTTACACCAACAGAGTCCTGCCAACTTAAAGGATGGTCTCATATTTGAACCTTCTAATACTAGGCCACCTTTCAGCTGGATCTCCAAGGAAAGTCTTGTGCAATCTCAGGTTGTCAAGC
The DNA here is from genome assembly GCA_013396675.1 of Eubucco bourcierii. Classification (NCBI taxonomy): domain Eukaryota; kingdom Metazoa; phylum Chordata; class Aves; order Piciformes; family Ramphastidae; genus Eubucco; species Eubucco bourcierii. The sequence continues at coordinate 24,963 of VWZE01013174.1, forward strand.
CAAAATTCACTGAAGACAAATGACTATGCCACAATGCCCTTCATTTTACCAATATTTAACACCATCCTCACCCTGCTGTCTCTGAAGTGTCTTGGAGAAGAGGTTTGATTTGGTCATCAGTAAAGTAGTGTCTCTTAGCTGTGCACATCACTGTGGAAATCAAATTCCTTTAAAACCACACCACCTGTCAAGCTGTCCAGTTGCCTTAGAGTCAGTCTTTTCAGCTAGATGAACTCAGTCACTCATGAGGCTCCAAACTCCTTCTTTAGAGAAATAACCCATGCTGTGTGCCTCTACCTGAGTCATTCCCCATCACTATATGTTGATCTTCAGTAGACTGACTCCCTAGATTGTTTCAGGCCTCTCCCAAAAGTCTCTTGAGACAGATGTGGTATTTTAAGTCTTAAACATTGCTAAGGACTTCAGATTGAAAATTTCACTGTGAAGTTGAAAGATCCAGAATTTGGAAGGCTATTCTAAGTTCAATTAATCACAGAATTACAGAATGATAGGGGTTAGAAGTGATCTCTGGAGATCACCTAGTCCACTGCCCCTGCCAGAGCAGCTTCACCTAGAGCATGTTGCATAGGATGGCATCTAAAAAGGTTTTGCATGAGTCAGAAAACAGAGGGTGCACAACCTCTCTAGGCACCCTGTTTCTGTGCTTCACCACCCCAAGTGCAAAGAAGTTCCTCCTCATGTTTAGATGGAACTTCCTATGTCCAACCTTGTGCCCATTACTTCTTATCCTGTCACTGGCACTGAAAAAAGACTGGCCCCATCCTCCTGACACCTGTCCTTTAAGTATTTATAAGCATTGACAAGCTTCCCTCTCAGTCTTCTCTTCTCCAGGCTAAAAAGCCTCAAGTCCTTCAGCCTTTCTTCACAAGATGTTCTAGTCCCCTAATCATCTTTGTAGCCCTTTGCTGTATCCTATCAAACAGTTCCCCACCCTTCTTGAATCATGGAGCCCAGAACTCGACACAGAAATATGACCTCACCAGGGCAGAGTAGAGAATCATAGAATCATAGAATGGTAAGGTTGGAAGGGACCTCAAGCATCATCTAGTTCCAAGCCCCTGACATAGGCAGGGACACCTCCCACTAGTACAGCTCACTCAAGGCCTCATCCATCCTGGCCTTGAACACCTCCAGGGAGGGAGCAGCCACAACCTCCCTGGGCAACCTGTTCCAGTGCCTCACCACCCTCACTGCAAAGAACTTCCTCCTGACATCCAGTCTAAATCTCCCCTCTGCCACTTTAAACCCATTGCCCCTTGTCCTGTCGTTGCAGGACCTTGTAAATAATCCCTCCCCAGCCTTCCTGTAGGCCCCCTTCAGATACTGGAAGGCTACTATCAGGTCTCCTCAAAGCCTTCTCTTCTGCAGGCTAATTAGCCCCCAGGCCCTACAACAATGATGCTCAGCAGGGCTCTGGGCAATCTGATCTACTTGAGGATGCCTCTGCCTCCTTAGAGCAGGTTGGATTAGACGACCTTGGCAGATCCTTTCCGTCCCAGACCATTCTATGCCACCTTGGGGATGCTGTGACTTCCCCTGCTGGGCTAAACTCATCAGAACACTCCTGTCTCAGCCCCAGGAAAACTATCTCCATCTTGATTTCTCCCCTCTTCCTCCCTTAGTTTGTCAGCAATTCCGGAGCACATTTATAATGTTAGCAAACCTCCAGGGAGCTCATCACTCACAGCTCCCAGCATGCTCCTAATCACTTGTGGGAATGTTGAGCAGAAAGCCTTCTCTTCTGAGAGCCCCAACTCTCTCACCCTGTCCTCATAGCAGAGCTGCTCCAGCCCTATGAGCATCTTTGTGGCCCTTCTCTGGACCCGCTCCAACACTTCCATGTCCTTCCTGTGCTGAGGGTTCCAGAACTGCACACAGTACTCCAGGTGGGGTCTGACGAGAGCAGAGTAAAGGGGCAGAATCCCCTCCCTTGCCCTGCTGCCCACACTGCTCTTGATGCAGCCTAGGACTTGGTTGCTGTCTGGGCTGCATGTGCACACTGTAGGCTCATGTTGAGCTTTTCATCAACCCAGACTCCAAGGTCCTTTTCCTCAGGGCTGCTCTCCAGCAGAGAAAGAGGAAGAGAAGAATCTCCCTTAACTTGCTGGATGCACTCTTCTTGGTGCATCCCAGGATACCACTGACCTTCTTGGCCACAAAGGCACAAATACAGGACCCAAGTGCACAAACTGAAAAAAATATGTGGGTTATGAGTCCTACAGCTCCATCTCTCTATAGTGAGGCTTTTGTTTCAGCCTTAGTAATGCAGAGAAATCTTGGCTTAGCGAGTTTGGGGGTTTTGTTTATTTCTCTGGTGATGCAATTCTGACAGTTTGCATACAACATTCCATCTATACATGCACATACAAAAAAGTCCTTGCAAACATAAATTTGGCATGAGCCCCACTCAGTACAATTACTTGCCTTCACTCAGCATCAGCTTGGCCAACCCTTGTAATAGCATTTTTGATGTAGTACAGCAGACATTCAGACATGAGTAGTTCTTCAATAAGCTTTACAAGATTGAGAGTCTTTTTAGGTGAGAAGACTCCAAGTGTTCCTCCATCTTCCTGAATGGCAACTCCCATTTCTGCCTGGCTTAAAATAATCCCAGCACAAAGCTTCAATGTGAAGTTTGCTTTGCCTCTTAAATGTTCCCTCCTTTGTTCTACAAGGTTTGATGAAGTAGGCTAAATGCAGACCTGACTGTGCATTCCTGCTTGCAGCCTCCAAATCTAGGAGGACAATATAAACCGATGGTCTGGTTTTGATCTCAGTTCTCAAATCCATTCAATGATCCCTTTTTCATTTGAAACGTTTTTATACAATTTAGAATCATAGAATAATAGAATGGTAAGGTTGGAAGGGACCTCAAGGATCATCTAGTTCCAACCTCCTACCATAGGCAGGGACAACTCCCACTAGTACAGCTCACTCAAGGCCTTGTCCAACCTGGCCTTGAACACCTCCAGGCAGGGAGCAGCCACAACCTCCCTGGGCAACCTGTGCCAGTGCCTCACCACCCTCACTGCAAAGAACTTCCTCCTAACATCCAGTCTAAATCTCCCCTCTGCCAGTTTAAACCCATTGCCCCTTGTCCTGTCATTGCCAGACCTTGTAAATAGTCCCTCCCCAGCCTTCCTGTAGGCCCCCTTTAGATACTGGAAGGTTACTATCAGGTCCCCTCGAAGCCTTCTCTTCTCCAGGCTGCAGAGCCCCAACTCTCTCAGTCTGTCCTCACAGCAGAGCTGCTGCAGCCCTCTGATCATCCTCGTGGCCCTCCTCTGGACCCAAAGCAAGGTGTTACATGTTATGGCCCAGAAAACAAATCCTCTTTGTGTCTGACTCTCATTCACCTTCATGTCCCAGTGCTGTAGTTGTGCCAGGAGAACTTTGCATAAGTGACACTGAGATCTCCTGAGCCCAGAAACTCTTACACTTCAGTACACTGATGAACTGGATTTGTAAGGAGTATATCATAAAAATTAGCCCCCAGGCCCTACAAACTTATGAAGGCAGCCATAAGATGACTGTACCTGTTAAATGAGTTTGCAGTTGAAGGATTCTGGTGGTTATTTATGACCTTAAACTATAAAATTTTGATCCAGGTTCAAACTTCCTTTGTATTTGGGGATCAGTGGCAGAAGCTTGATAACAGTTCACTGCTGCCAGTTAGAACGATTACATTGCTGAACCTGCAGCATTCCCCTCCACCTTCTGCTGGAAATTGCTGCACAGGATCACTGTATGTTGTTGCACACACATAATCCCCATTCCTTGGAGTAGCTGTACCTTAGTCACTGATGAAGGATCTAAGTTGAGTGTTTAAAACTTTTTAAAAGTTCCGTCTTTGCAATTGTAAGGAGGCTTTGAACTGTAGATATTTTCATACTTTTGTTCTAACTGTTCCTTCTGCTCTCCCCTCATAGCCATGGCTTCTCATCAAATCTAAGTCCCAAAAGACATCAAAGTGGCTTATAACAAACAAAAGCTAAATCAGCAGTTTTCAGATAAGGTCACAGTGGCCTTAGTAAGTCTTCAAGGTCTTCATATGGCCATCAGTTATATATATATTCATGTAGCCCTAACTGGACTCACTCCTTGACCATCAGAACAGCCACTGGGAGCCCTGCCCGGACCACGAGATGAGGCCAGAGCAGCTGCCATGGCACTGCTGAAGGCTGTGAGTGAGACCTGGTGGGATTGGCAGGGCAAAGGGTAATAGATCCCACGGCTTTCTGTAAAATCCACCACCACTTCTTTTTTACCAGTGCTGTGGAAAGGCAGTGCAGGAGCTGGTGCCACCAACTGGCTGTCCTTCCAGAGGCTTTTCTGTGGCTGGTTGAATAACTTTGCATCAGGCTGGAGGCTAAAGGTACACACCTGCTTTGTTTGCAGACAGTGACTAGTTTTCCTTCAGCAGAATACTCATTTGCTTCATTCCTTACACTAAACAAGCTTTTTTTTTGTTTCTGCTACCAACCAGCTGATCACGACCCCCAAGGCGGACAACAACATGTATGTACAGCAGCGAGACGAGTATCTGGAGAGTTTCTGCAAGATGGCAACCAGGAAGATATCAGTCATTACCATTTTTGGCACCATGAACAACAGCAGCATGAAAATCGACCACTTCCAGCTAGGTTCTTTATCTTTTAATAATTTATTTTTTTTTCCCATGTCGTGGGGATAATACAGACAACAAAGGGAGAAATCTCACTGGCTTGGGTCAAGCAGGATCATTTGTTGTGGTCCAGCTGCACTTTCAAACTCATTCTTTCTCCTTCCATGTTAACTACCCTGATTTTTCATTTACTTCAGTGTCTCTGGTGTTTTCCATGTATAGGTTTCCAGTCCTGTAACTTCAAGTCCTTCATCTTCCTTTGTGGGAACTCTTAAAGCCAGTGAAACAGTGAAAAGGCAGAATAACGTGATGAGGGCATGGGACAGAAAAAGGAAATTAGGTTTATCTCCACTGATATCATGAAATACCAGCCTCAGTGTCTAACTGAATGGCTGCCCTAACACAATGCTTTCCACTCTTGGCTTTTGCAAGACATTAGCCATGGGTGGCTAGGTACTGGCTAGCCTCATCTATACCCTGCTAAAAGAAACTGGCTGTTGTCATGCAGGATGGGAGACTGGGGACAGGAAACGTTGAAGGGAACTGTTTGAGATTATAGTAAAACTTTGGCCCAAGTTAATTCTGTTTTAATTCTGTTTTAATTCTGCCATGTAACATTTTCTCATGCCTTCATCCTCCTCCCAAGGTCATGGAAAAATCTTCATTTTTCAGTGGCATGCGAGGTTTAAACCCAGGGCAGAGAGAGGTGTAACAGTTCGACTTCTTGCTGTGAGTTCCTTCCCCACCCAGGATTGGTTTTTCTAGGCTTAAGAGCTGATTTTGATATATTCACAAACTGAATTCAACTAGACCTCCACACTAAGGGGAGGTCCAGGTGCATTTTCTCCTCTGTACTGGTAAGCAGATAACGTAGAAGTTTTCAACCATACTCTTTAGGTATGGACAACCTTAAAAATTTGCACCAGTGCACCTGGTATTAAAAGGTCACCATCTGAAGTCCTGTCACTTCCCTTTACCCATAAAGCAAGACAGGGTAGTGAAATACTGGGACAGGTTACTCAGAGATGTGGTGGAGGTCCCATTCCTGGAGACATTCAAGGTCAAATTTGATGGGGCCCTGAGCAACCTATTCTAGTTGGAGATGTCCCTGCTCACTGCAGGGTGGTTGGACAAGATGACCTTTGAGGAACTTAGACTAGATGTCAGGAGGAAGTTCTTTCCAGTGGGGCCGGTGAGGCACTGCAGCAGGTTGCCCAGGGAGGTTGTGGATGCTCCCTGTTCAAGGCCAGGTTGGAGGAGGCCTTGAGTGAGCTGTACTAGTGGGAGGTGTCCCTGCCTATGGCAGGGGGTTGGAACTAGATGATCCTTGAGGTCCCTTCCAACCTTACCATTCTATGATTCTATGATTCTATGATCCCTTCGAATGCATTCTGTGATTCTATGCCCATCAATGTGACTGTTTATTGTCAGGCATTTAAAAGACATTTATCCCAATGAATACAAAGGTTTTGGAGGTGTTATAAATCCAACTATGCAGGACTTGCAAAATAGCTCATTCAGCCACAGTTAGTAATACCTTCTTTACATACAGAGTTCCCATATAGATGGGTGATACTGAGCACCCACCCTTGAAACAACTGGTTCAGGTCCTGGGGAAGTACCCACCAAAACCAGTGAGAACCTTTCCTTTCATAACAGTAAGTTTTGGACAAAGACTTCAGGTCCTGCTCCAGCAAAACACTTAAGCTTAGGTCTCTCTCAAATCATGCAAACAATCTCATTGCTGTCTGCATCTAAAGGATAACATCACTGTGAATGCTTTGCTGGACAAAGGCAAAGAAATAGCACAAAAACTACTGGGTTTGCTGAGAACTCCACCACATCTATCTTCTGGAAATTCATCTGGTTTTGCCAGACCTTGGGAAGAGATGTATGGTGCAACAGAAGGCTCAGGGCCATACCAGCTCCAGGACATTTCAGGTCTGACATACAACAGGCCAGAAGATTACAGATTTATGTCTGGCTTCCAGACATACTTCTGCTGCTCTCGGAGGGAGAGGGCCTAGTGGAGGATCTTTGCAACCCTGAATAACGGTGAGTCTCAAATTCTGCCAGACTGCCCATCTGTGCACCTCCTTGACAAATCTTGAGCAGCACAGGATTTTCCACATCAGGCCAAGGTTACTTAAGGTCATTTTTTGTGTGCCTAGATGCATATGCCTACCAGTGAACTGTTGAGGATTATATTTAGCTCCAGTCAGGCTAATAAACACACATTTACTCTGACACAGACCATACTCTTTCAGCCTGTTCCAAACATAACCTACACCCAAACTTTCCCTGAACCATGTAGGTGCATATAAGAGTTCAATTCTCACAGGAGAAGTTAGAAGAAAAGAGAGACTTAGAAGAGTGTAAGTTAAACCTTACATGAAGTTCACATTATGTTTTTGTCCAAAGAACCAAACCCTGAGCTTTTTAAAAAGTTTAAATAATACAAATGTTTTTCTGTTCTGCATTCCTTTCTCCCCTGCCCTTCATGCTTGCATGGCCTCTCCATGACTGCTCTATGTCACCATCAGAAGTAGCAAAAGCTCATAGTATTTATATTGCAGTGAGAAGCATTAGCACTCAGCACGATGAGGATCATAGAATCATAGACTGCGTGCAGCCCAGACAGCAACCGAGTGCTGGGCTGCATCAAGAGCAGTGTGGCCAGGCTGGAGAGGTGGGCCCAGGCCAACCTCATGAAATTCAACAAGGCCAAGTGTAAGGTCCTGCACCTGGGTAGGCACAATCCCAAGCACAAATCCAGGCTGGATGGTGAATGGCTGGAGAGCAGCCCTGAGGAAAAGGACCTTGGAGTCTGGGTTGATGAAAAGCTCAACATGAGCCTGCAGTGTGCACATGCAGCCCAGACAGCAACCGAGTCCTGGGCTGCATCAAGAGCAGCGTGGCCAGCAGGGCAAGGGAGGGGATTCTGCCCCTTTACTCTGCTCTTGTCAGACCCCACCTGGAGTACTGTGTGCAGTTCTGGAGCCCTCAGCACAGGAAGGACATGGAAGTGTTGGAGTGGGTCCAGAGGAGGCCACGAAGATGATCAGAGGGCTGGAGCAGCTCTGCTATGAGGACAGGCTGAGAGAGTTGGGGCTCTTCAGCCTGGAGAAGAGAAGGCTTCGAGGGGACCTGATAGTAGCCTTCCAGTATCTGAAGGGGGCCTACAGGAAGGCTGGGGAAGGATTATTTACAAGGTCCTGCAATGACAGGACAAGGGGCAATGGGCTTAAACTGGCAGAGGGGAGATTTAGACTGGATGTTAGGAGGAAGTTCTTTACAGTGAGGGTGGTGAGGCACTGGAACAGGTTGCCCAGGGAGGTTGTGGATGCTCCCTCCCTGGAGGTGTTCAAGGCCAGATTGGATGAGGCCTTGAGTAACCTGTACTAGTGGGAGGTGTCCCTGCCTATGGCAGGGGGTTTGGAACTAGATGATCCTTGAGGTCCCTTCCAACCTTACCGTTCTATGCTTGCCAATAGTAACATGTAAAACTCCCTCATGAAGCACCAATGCATGAGTTACATATGTTTTATGAAGCAATTATCCAATTGGAACATCCAGCAACTCATGGATAAATACATAAATCCCATGGGGGATTTATAACATTGCCTATAATTCTTTACAAAACTTTTACCTGAAACACATATAATCACAGAAAACTATGTAAATTATATGCATAGCTTGATTAGTACAATCAAATTTTAACATTTGCTGGGTTGCAGGTCTTTTGTCTAAGAGGTGGTTCCAGGATGTGGAACCTAAAGGTCAGGTTCTGATTCAGATATTTCCCCAAAGTTTTAATTCAGAAATTTTGTTCAGTTTATTACACAGATTGGACCTTCTGCAAAGTTTCAGTCAGATCAGTATGCTTCTTAAAGGCTATGGGTGTTTAGAAAATTATTTAAAATGCTTTGTTGTGTAATGGATCAAATATTTTCTGTGGCTGTGTGCTCATCTTGGATCAATTAATCTCATTTCCATTTGCTGGTGAATAACAGTGGAGCAGGGAACTGGAAAGTTGTGCATCTTGATCAGCTGTTATTTCTCTGACTTTGGGCAGGCCACTTAAGCTGTGGCTAAGATTTGTGAGGAGGGGTGTGTATATTTATGTTCATAGTGGTGTCATATCACAGTATCACAGTATCACAGTATCGCAAGGGTTGGAAGAGACCTCAGAGATCATCAAGTCCAACCCATCACCACAGCCCTCAAGACTAGACCATGGCACTAAGTGCCATGTCCAAACGTGCCTTGAACGCCTCCAGGGACGGTGACTCCACCACCTCCCTGGGCAGCCCATTCCAGTGACAAATTACTCTCTCAGTGAAGAACTTCCTCCTCACCTCCAGCCTAAACTTGCCTTGTCGCAGCCTGAGACCGTGTCCTCTTGTTCTGTCACTGGTTGCCTGAGAGAAGAAGGTAACCTCCTCCTGGCCACAACCACCCTTCAGGTAGTTGTAGACAGCAATAAGGAATATGGAACAGGCAAGTAAGATTGGTAGAGAACCCTTTGGACATTTCACTTCACATGTGCCTTAGCCTGTCTTTAGCTTTCCGGGTTCACAGTTGTGTATGGAGGTATGTCCCAGCATTGTTGCAGTTGTAGAGCACTCTGCTGGATGCTACAGCTAATGACGTGCTGGTGGGACAGAGGCTTTCAGGGCTTGGTCTTCATACACCCTGGTTCCAGGGGAAGTAAGGAACTTTGAAACTTTTACAGGCCTGTCTTGTACGTGCTTCGAATCTCTGCCCTAAGAGATCTGCTTCTCTTCTTCCCTACAAGTATTTTTAACTTTGGAGGTTTTTTTAGGGAAGAGCAGTGAGTAGGTACAATTATTCTCAAGTATTTTCCTTTCAGGCTGCTAGAATGGGAAATGAGCATCAGCAAGCAGATGGAGGAGTGACACAGCAGGGTATATAGAGAGAGTTGAAGAGCTTGGACTGCAGTGTTCAAGACACAGTAAACACTTTCTGTTTTCTTATAGGTTCGGATTTCTTATAGCCACTAAACCTTCCATGTAACTTTTTAAGACTGGCAAGGCTAATATAGTGTCCTGGCCAACTTCAAGCTGTTCTAGCTATATTTTACTCCCTCAAATTGTCTGTCCTGTTTCATTTGGATATGGTGCTGTCCACAGTTGAACAGTTTTTATTTTCTCTTCCATAAGCAGCTACATTCCAGGAGCTGGTGCAAGGATTAGCACATGTATATACAAACATAAGCACATTGAAAAAAAACTAAAAGATCTCTCCAGGAATGTGCAGGCAGCCAACATTTTCCAAAAGCAAGTGGAGGTGTTAAATATTGAAGACCATGTGTCCTAGGATTTAAAAAATATATTGGGGCTGAAAACTGAACAGTTAAAAGCCATAGTATCACAGTATCACAGTATCACCAAGGTTGGAAGAGACCTCAAAGATCATCAAGTCCAACCCATTACCACAGACCTCAAGACTAGACCATGGCACCAAGTGCCACGTCCAAACCCACCTTGAACACCTC
>VWZE01013176.1:0-24773 GCA_013396675.1 Eubucco bourcierii
CTTTCCTTACCACAGCTCTGGCTGCACGAACAGTAACCCTGGACCCTCAGATCCCTCAGAATCCCCTCCCTTGCCCTGCTGGCCAAGCTGCTCTTGTTGTAGCCCAGGACTCGGTTGCTATCTGGGCTGCATGTGCACACTGCAGGTTCATGTTCAGTTTTTCATCAACCCAGACGCCCAGGTCCTTCTCCTCAGGTCTGCTCTCCAGCCATTCACCACCCAGCCTGTATTTGTGCTTGGGATTGTGCCTACCCAGGTGCAGGACCTTACACTTGGCCTTGTTGAATGTCCAGAGATTCTGCCTTCCAGCTGGAAGTGCAGCAGGAGGGGACATCCTTGTCACAGAGCTATCTGCCTTTTCTGAGTACTAAATCAGTTACAGTCAAATCACAGCCACCCTCACACTTCAACAAAGGTCTAGTAACAAAGTAGTAAGAATTTATCTGTGTAGCAAAACAGGCATACCCACCATTCTCTGGTATCTATTAAAATGAAGCATTAGATCCAACTTCATGTAACTTTTGAAGATTTACAATGTGGTGCCAGAGAGCTAAGCAAAACTAGAGCACCAAGCTCAAACATCTCCCAGTTTGACAGATGGTTGGAAAGAAATATGAACCCAGAGTCACAGATGATTTTTAATGACTTCATCCTAGGTAAGGATACACTGTCTTCTTTGTGAAGTAAAACACTGGTGGTTTTGGGAGGTGTATTCATGTTTATTCGTTATTTTTTTCAGTTAGTCTACAATGCTTCTGAAATTCAGTTGTTAGTACTTTCTTCCTTCTAGAGTAAGAGCCTCCATTCAAAGTCCCCCTAGCACTTATGTGTAAAAGGCAAGAGTGCGCTTTCAGTTTTATGCTCAGGAGGATGACAGAATAACAAACCAACACACATACGGTGAGGAAAGGTCGCTCTTCAGATCTGGCACCTGACTGAAGTACGCTAAGACAACAGAGGTTTCTTCTTCCTCTCACATCTATTTTGTCTTATTGGTGTTTTGCATTTTTCTTGGAAAAAGCAATTCTGACATTTGAAAGAGATTTAGACTTTTCCTTCACTCCTTGTCATTTCTACTGGGTTGGCCAGTTCATGCCAATGGCCAAAGGGTGATACATTCCATTTTCTGTTCCCTTGGGGTGTCCATTCCCTGAGAGAAGAGACATGACCAGAATGGAATTTCATTTCCAGGCTTTACCACAATTCAGACAACTGTGAACTCTGACTGAGAGATCATCTTTGGAGAAATGTCTCTGTACATGGAGACCACCAAGGTCTGCAGTTTCTGCCTGACATCCTTTTCCCTGGATGACTAGGCACCTCTAGTTTTCTTTGCCACCAATCTTTAGATCCCCTTCTCCAGTGAAAGAAGTGAAGTAATCATATCATAGTTAGCAAAACTAGAGGTGATAACTAATAAAAGAGAAGAAACTACATTTGTGTGAGGAACAGGAGATCTTCACGTAATGAAGGTCTAAGGGATGATTTGCTCCACAGTCCAGAGGTGACCTCAAAACTTCTACACCAGCTTTTTTTCAGCATAAGCAACAGATTTGAAAACTACATCAGCAAAGGCTAGTGCCTATCCCTACTTTGGGACCTTTTCTCTCCCTTGAAAAATGTAAACACCCCACATCTCTGTACCTTAATGATTTGAACTTTTAGAGGAGAAGCTCAGTTTTCATTTTGTACCATCCCTATTTGAAGGGTTCAGCCATGAGCTAACCACCATGCTCTGTAACATTTCAGAGCAATCAGGGAAGACAGACAGATGGAAACACAGGGGGATGGAAAGGAGTTGATTTATATGCAGCTGAAACACAGCCATGGGGCTGCTGCCAAGCCATATAGATGTGGTGGCAACACAAACAGAGACACGCAGAACAGCCTGTGCAAACATAAACACTGCCACACGTGATGAAGGTTCACCAAGTTCATGCAAACACCAGGGAAGGCAAAGAAAAAAGAGACTTAACTGGGGAGGCAAGTGTAAAGATTATGTCAGGCACAGGAGCTCTGTTAAACAGGAAAACAGAAAGTATCTTCTCTTGCTCTGCAGAAAAGCATGCTTAAAAACAGGAAATTGGGGCAGATTTTAAAGATGCAGGCCCATCTTCTTGTGCCACCAGGAGATATTCTTAACACTCCTGTGTATAACCATTGTTATCAGTAATCTTTTTTCCCTCTCCTGCCTAGATCTGATGGCTAGCTTGCAGTTCATTGAATCGTATGTCTCAGATCAATCATTACATTTGCTTCTCTGTCAATCAAGGACTGTTTCCAAATGTAGAAGCCTTATTACAGAAAGCTGGCCTGACACTGGCCACTCCATTGAACTGACATTTCTTCTTTAGCATTCCCATGTGAATCTGCATTGAGTTCAACAAAGACTAGAAGCATTATCCTGCTAGAAAGGGTTTGCATGAAACAGATTTGTGGAGCTGTGTATAGTCCCTAGAGGTTATGAATTGCAGGGTAGTAACCACCGAAGTAATTATTGCTGACTCCCATGCTAGGACAGAAGGGACGTGGAAACTAAACACTCAACCATAGCTGAGGACATCTCCTCTACCACCACGAAGTTCTGCTGGCCACAAATATAATAACAAACCATACTCTTGTTTTGGAGTATCAAGTTGCAGAGATGCCAGTGCAGCATTTTTAGCAGTACTGAACTGCAGAAAATATTGTATTCCAGACAGTTTGTTTTCCAGGATGGAATATCTGTCTTTCACAAAAAACCAAACAAAACAAACAAACAAACAAAAAAACCAAAAACTAAAAAAAAAAAAAAACAAATCAAAAAAATCCCACAACCAAAAATCCAATTCCAGTACTTCTGCTGTTCCGCATAACCCCTCTAGTCCATCCTGGTGTCCCTCTAACATCTGCCTCTTTGCTGCCATCCTTTGGTAGCCTCCACATAGAAAAATGGAAGACAGTCACTGACCACCATCTGTGAAACTTTCAAATATTCCCATCCAAACTAAGCACTCAACAAACAAAGCTGTGGTGACTTACCAAGGTACCAAGGGCCCACAGAGACACCGCAGTTTCCTTCAGGCTGAGAGATTAGCTGGTCAGAGCACAGCACTGTAAGCCAGAAGGCTCCCGTCCAAGCCCAGCCACTGACTCAAAGTCCCTAACCACCTATGGGTCTTCGCCAAATACAGTTGTAAGCAGAAAGTTATATCCATGAGACTGATGAGACACAGTGTCCTCTTTTTTATTGCTATTCATAATATTGGCCTAAACAGGCCACATTGGTTAGTTGAAATTGGTTGAAATATCCTTGAACGACAAGCCCTGCCATTTCAATACCCCTAGCTAGAGAGATGTTCTTGGCTTTTGGCACATTCTCTGTTCATATACAGAAGTCAGCTCCACAGATGCCAAAAATGTTCCATCTTTGTATTGTCCTATCCTTAGCTTTTTCATGGAGTGGTTCCCCAAAGCAGACAAAGGGAGACAAGACTAGGAAGCTGAAGTCCCACCTATTTTGCCTCCTATAGTTTCTTGTTTCTATGGAATCTTTTTAGCTGTATGGAGCTAGTTGGAGTCATTATCACTTGCATTCTCTACTCCAGTTGGATGAGGTTCTGCTGAAATTTCTCATGTACTAATCAACCTGCCTGTAGTACTAAATAAATACATGCTATTTTAAGACTTCAATCTATCATAACGATTTCCCTCAGATTCTTAATTTCTTGATAATTCTTTCCTTTTTCTTCAGTGTCTTAATCTCTCAAAGTCTTTCCCAACAGTTTTTAGGCTCTGTTGTTACCTCATCTACTAGATGACCCTGCCTTTTACTCTCCAGATAGATTGAGAAATGAAAATGAAGTGACTATTATTTTTTGCATTATATTTTTAATAACAAGATGGAGTCAATTCTAAAATATAGCAGCATGAAAATAGTCTTTTCAGAAATGCATCAAAAATGTGTCCACATCTGTTTACATTCTCTAGTTCTACATCTCATCCCCATAGGGACACTAACTCTGATTGGTCTCACATTGAAGTCTGGATATTTGTTCTGACTGCTTGTGAAGACTGTGCAATCCAAAGCACAGTTCTTTGACTACATCCCCATTCCAGCAAGATCACATTTCACTTTTTTTTTTTTCTTTCTTTTTTAAAGTCCTGTCTACAGTGTGAAGAAGGTTCCATTGACAGTTCTGGAAATGGAGGTCCTCTGCCTAGCCATAGTAAATGCGATGTAAGTTTCACCACTCCACCCACTGGTAAGAAGACCTTAGACTGGAAATTCAGCAAAAAGAAGAGCAAATAAAGTTCACTCTCTGTGACCAAAGGTTAGCTCTTCTGCTGTTGCAATCAATAAAAGAGGCGGTTTTGAAGAAAAGGCAGATCCAGACAAGTCCTGCTTACCCTCTTTGCCTTAGATACCATCTGTTCTTCCTCTTCCAAAGATCGGTTCCAAACATCCACATTTCACCAACTTTCCATGGTTCCATCCAGGAACCCTGCTAGGAATGATTCAGACTTGCTCCCAGACCAATTACCAGCATCAACTTCAGTTCGTCCAGTAGTTTGAAGATCTGGAAAACTGATAAGAGTCCATATTTCTCTTGGTTGCCCTGCACACACCACCCACCTCTTGCCGTTCCCCAGTTTGGATGGAATACATGGCCAAACCAAAACTGCTATGATGCATTGGACACATGGAGGGTCAGTAGTGAGCTCAACAGTAATTATGTCTTCAAACTAATAAAATTTTTCAAAAGTCAAAAAATAAATTATCAAAGAGGATCAACTCCTATATAAAGTTAGGGGTTTTTTACATTTTCTCACATTTTGCTCCCACATCCTTTAAAGGAGCCCGCTTACAAATATCTACAAAGTTATGATGTTATATCCTTTTAAGTCTGTGTTTAAAGCTTCCCTTCTTTATAATATAGAAGGTAGTCTCAGTGCTTGTTAGATCTCTGATATCCTGTTTCATTGTTCTCATTGTTCAGTATTCCTTTATCAATTTTTCTGTTCCCTCTGTTACTGAGAGCTTTCTTTTCGCCTATAATTAACTGAATAATCCAATGTGACTTATGTATTAACCACAAATGACAATGAGTATAAATAAACCCCAGCCATAATATCTGCTTTAAATGTGGTGCGTTTATACTCTTCCTCACTTTCAAAGACAGAAAATCTGCTCTGAAAAAGGTCAGAAAAATTCTCATAATCTAAAGAATATGTCGGAGAAAAGAAGGCTGGGAAATAGTTACAAGTGATTCCTTCTTTCCTGGAAATAGCCTTTAAAAGGCACTAGTGTTGGCACCAGAGCTACATTTCAGTAATAGAAGGCCTTCGATTGCCTGTGTCACCTCTCTTTAGTACAGCTGCATCACACAACAAAGTGTGAAAGAGAATGAATTCTGAGGGTGGACTCCGTAATTCTCCTCCTGCAGGCCAGGTCAGTTCTGGCTAGACTAATTAAAAGTTGGATCCGCATACTGCATATCTTTCTCACCCAGAATCATTGTTTGAGTACTCAGAAAAGAGAGAGGACTGTTGTGCGTTATTTACAGCTGACAGTGATTTCATGAGCTGTTGTAAACATCCCTGCCATTTAAAGATCATGAAACGTGTTGAGAATATACTGACTGTATACTGCCATGGTCAGTGCCTTTTTGGTAGAAATAAAAATGTATTTAAGATCCCATGGCTGCCTGTGATGGATTGGTTTCCATCATAAAAACTGAAATGCTTTAATGAGAACATGCTTTATGAGTCGAGCTGTTAGCCGTAGGGATGTCATCACACTGTAACCTTCCAATTCTTTCCCTCCGGGATGAATCAAAGACAGCTAGACCACTAATTCATTGCAAAGACAGGTGCTGGAGACAGCAGAAAAGAAGAAAGTAAGTAAGAAAGAAAGAGTGAAAGAGAAAGACAGAAATCAAGCAAAGAAGAAAGAGCAACAGAAAGCAAGCAAGATGGAGAGGCTGACAAACAACTATATGACAGAATTTTTCTGGGCTGTAATTTGTTTGCATGCCAGATGTCTGCACTGTACTGCAGAAGGTGGGAAGATCATCACTGCCCAAAGCAAAAAATAAGAGAAATTTTTTAAAATTAAAACAAAAAACATTTTGCTATTTATTTTTTTCACCAAGAAAAATAGAGTCTCTCAAGTCACGCAGCTGACCATATCATGCACTAATACTTCCCCTTGCAAACATGTGGTTGAAGCCCTTCTCAGAATTTGGCCAGACCAGCTGAAAAATGGATTTTAATGCAGTAGGCTGAGGGAGTCATAAAATGCATCCCTCTCATTAGTTTATCAGTTTGAGAGTGAAGGATTTGGATGAAGATATGTAATGATGTCAGTTCTGTGATATTTGAACAGGATTATTTACATTCCTCTCCTTATATCTTTTCCTTTCGCACCCATCTCCCTTTCTTCACCTCTCCCTGTCCTCCCTGCCACACTTGTTTCTTACTTGCTTCTTGCCAAGTCCATCAAATACCTAGGGTCAACCAGACAGTTCTGCAGATGGGTTGACAGTACCACAAAACACTCAGTATGAGATGTTTCTGTCCGGCCTACAGATGGAAGACTCATAAACACTTGATACACCCAATCCCCCATTACTGGTTTAACAGCTTTTCTACTGGAAAGCCAAGAGCTTCCCCAGGCAGTGCAAGGAGATGCCATATGTTCAGGATACTAATAGACCCTCTTAAAACTCACATGTTTTCAGGGTAACAGAAGAAGTTACATTCTTCTGGGTATCTTTCAGTGGTTGACAAAGGATCCAACTATATGGGTTGTTCTGAGAGCCTTTGCCAATTGGATGTGCCCAAGAGGGAATTAGGCTTTTTGTCTTAACTCATACAATTTGATTGTCTTTAAAACATGTGTCAGTGTCTTCTGTCCCTGATTACACCTCATCACAGCTCCTCAGAGACACCACCACTTAATCTGCTTCAGTCAGAGTGTAGTGTTTCTGATAGAGTTGCATATTAACATGACTTCCCTGTAAAAATTAAGTGAGAAAAAAAGAGACTGCTCCACACCTCCAGAGCTCTAGTTCAGCCTGCACGGAGTAATGGAACTCTTTGAAGCCAGACCATCCTGCAGTAGGAGTGTTCAATTTCCCACTGAGATTCCAAGTATGAGCTTAGGACATCAAGATCTACTAGAAGAGAAAGTCCCAGAAAGTTTTGTGTGAAACCTAAAAGTGTTCAACTATCTTACTGGAAGAATCAGTCTTCTTGAATTGGTTTGGCTAACCTGAAGTGGAGATGGGTAAGCAAAAATCAGGTTCTGTAAGTAGTAAGCATGAGAAAATACTCCTTTATCTTCTCTATTTTTTCACGAAGTGCTAGGAAGGGAACATCTTGCCTCTGTCTGACAGCACCCTGAGGACAGAGAGTCTAAACAAAGACCACATCAGCCTACCTTGGTGAAGTATTCGAGCCTGCATTTATCACGGAAAAGCTCACTAGACTTAATTATCTGAGTTACTGCAGAGAAACTGCCTTCCTCTTTCTGAATCCCGTTTGTGCTTTGAAATTGACAGAGCATCCTTCTTCCTGCATCAGAAATATTCAGGCAGCGCTGTCCTCTGTCCTACCTATAGTTTGTTTGTTTTTTAATGTGATGTATGTATGTAAATCCCTAAGCAAGCTGTAAACAGTTCTGCAGGCCTCAATGACAGCAAACTAGGTTCTCAGGGAGACCTCAGAAATGAGGCATGCTGTGAAATTAACACCTCTAAAGGGAAATCATTGAATCATAGAATCATAGAATGGTAAGGTTGGAAGGGACCTCAAGAATCATCTAGTTCCAACCCCCTGACATAGGCAGGGACACCTCACACTAGTACAGCTCACGCAAGGCCTCGTCCAACCTGGCCCTGAACACCTGAACACCTGAACAGGGAGGGAGCAGCCACAACCTCCCTGGGCAACCTGTTCCAGTGTCTCACCACCCTCACTGGAAAGAACTTCCTCCTAACATCCAGGCAAAATCTCCCCTCTGACAGTTTAAACCCATTGCCCTTGTCCTGTCGTTGCAAGACTTTGTAAATAATCCCTTCCCAGCCTTCCTGTAGGCCCCCTTCAGATACTGGAAGGCTACTATCAGGTCTCCTCGAAGCCTTCTCCTCTCCAGGCTGAAGAGCCCCAACTCTCTCAGTCTGTCCTCATAGGAGAGCTGCTCCAGCCCTCTGATCATCCTTGTGGCCCTCCTCTGGACCCACTTCAACAATTCAATGTCCTTCCTGCGCTGGGGGCTCCAGAACTGCACACAGTACTCCAGGTGGGGTCTGACGAGAGCAGAGTAAAGGGGCAGAATCACCTCCCTTGCCCTGCTGGCCACGCTGCTCTTGTTGCAGCCTAGGACTCGGTTACTGTCTGGGCTGCATGTGCACACTGCAGGCTCATGTTGAGCTTTTCATCAACCCAGACTCCAAGGTCCTTTTCCTCAGGGCTGCTCTCCAGCCATTCACCACCCAATTCAGAGAGTTGTTCCCTGAACCTTGGGCCAAATTCCTCTGTAGCCTTAAGGTCTTGGTGGCCAACAGAGGCTACATCACTGCGAGGAAGAGGCTAGAAAACATGGCTGAAAGTGCCAAAATGATGTTACTTACACAGTTAGCTTCCTGACCTCAAACACTGTTTGAATCACCATCTCTCAGAAAATGTGTGATGTAAACAAAAAAGATCTAAGCAGAAACAGTAAGATTTCTACAGGGACAAGGCTTAGAAAGGAGCCCTCTCATGCAGACTGTTAACAGTGGCAGTCTCTAATGCCTTCATCATACTCAGCAATGAGGGACTTTCACCTCTTTCTGAAGCATATGCCTAATTTGAAATATGCAAGTTGTTATTGTTACATCTTTATGGGAACCTCTTGGGTTACCCATAAGGATTAAATTTTGGCACATTGCTGAGTCAAACCCCCAATCTGAAGAAGAGCCAGTGGAGAGAACTGCCCCATTCACCACACTGTGGCTCTACAGACAGCGAAGCAGTAGTTGTGATTTCCAGTCCCAGACCACGACTGACTCATTTTACCTTCATTGTTCAAGCCTTACTTTCTTTATATCTGAGCTTGTTTTTCCTTCAGATTAATTCAATCTCTATGGTATTGGCCCTAGACTGTGTACCTGGGGAGTGACTCTCTCCTGCCCTTCCTCGAAGAGCATATTAGACCAAGGAATAAACTTCTATCTAGCTTCAAGGAAACTAATAGCCTTCAGCTGCTCCAGACCCCACAGTGATGCCTATCACTAACATGAGGAATGTTTCCACATAGAAAATGGGAAATTGTGTTCATAAGAGCCTGATACATGCTGCAGAAGTTACATAAAAGTTGTTTGTGGTGAGTTCTTTGTATATACAAGCTGCCTTTTAAATCTCTGTTTCAAAAAAGGCTCTGTCATCTCCAAATGAAATACCAACGCATTTGCATTGAAAACAGAATTCTTGGAAATCTGTTTCTTCTTCCCTTAGCTGCAAAGGAAAGAAGAAAATAGTCCACATTGGTAATTCTTTTGTCTACAATACAGCACAAAGGCCTTGGGGTCTTCTGCAGTCTTGTCAAGTACTTTTTATTGTTACTCACATGGTGAAAACAACTTTTGTATCTTTTTCATTGTGGTGCAGGAGAGTATTTACGTAATGAATCAGATAAAGAAAGATGGAAGAATTCTTATCTACACTGATATTCATCCCTTCAACTTCAATCATTTGTAAATTAGGTGCCTAAATTAACTAACACTCTACATTACTTAGTGAAGAAAAGTAGTAATTTCCAACTAGGAATACCCTCCACCTCTGGGACAGGTTGAATAAATATTTCTTAGAGATACACATCTTTCACCATTGCCTAAAGTGGGATGTATACAGTCTGCTGTGGCAAATAACTAAATATGACACAGCTTAAAATTGATGAGTTTGACTCCTATGTAGCATTAACCATACCACCCAGTGGATTAGTTCTTTGATTTTATCCTGTTTCCCTAACCTACCAGGCCATTCCCTCTCCAGTAAAGCTGTGCCAGACCCCTATCAGTCAGAAAATCCCTGATGTGGTGTTTTCCCTATCACAGCCTGTCACAAAGTTGATAGATCTTGTTTCATGTCTGTTCTGGAGAATAGATCTTATAAGGAGCAGGTGAGTGAATCTGAAAGGAGGTGACTGTTCATTTCTCCTCACAAGGAAAAAGTGATAGCATGAGAGGAAATGGCCTCAAGTTGCACCAAGAGAGGTTTATATTGGATACTAGAAGATATTTTGTCACTGAAAGGGTTATCAAACACTGGAATAGGCTCCCCAGGGAGGTGGTTGAATCACCATCCCTGGAGGTGTTTGAAAGACACATAGATGTGGTGCTAAGGGACATGACACCAGACTTGGTAGAGTGAGATAATGGTTGGACTTAGAACCAGACAATCATAGAATAATAGAATACTAGGGGTTGGAAGGAACCTCCAGGGATCATTGAGTCCAACCCCCTTACTTAGGGCAGGGCACTTAGGACTTGAACTTAAAGGTCTTTTCCAATTGAAATGATTCTGTGATTCTATAAAAGCAGTCTTCTCTCCTTTCTACATCTGTCTCTTTTGCTCTCGTGAGTTCTGGGGACTTTCCCACTCTGCGTCACTTCATCTGGTCAAAAAGCCACAAACCCATCAGAGTCTCATTTGACAAATGCATTGTGTAAAGTTCAGCCTTGTGGGTTTCCTTCATAGGAAGGGGACAACAAAGATCCTCTGTGGGAGGAGAAACACCAGCCTGCTCTTTCGGGGTGCACTAGAAGATGGCATTGGCCTGTTTATTTACAAGAAGTTAGAAAGTTCAACCTTAAGTGGGATTATGGAATAGGACAAAGATGATCAGAAGTGCCTGAAAGTACTTATAGGAGGTCATTTTAGTACTAACTCCCCAGCTAACAGCCCAGGGGTACTGCCAGGAGTATATTCCAGCTGCCACTCCATCTATCATGGAACAGGAGGCTCTGGATAAGATGCAGGTGGTTGGAAACATCTAGTCTCATGACAGCAAAAGGCTAAGAAGTTAGAGAGACTCTCATCACCCAGCACCATACAGCCTAGAGCAGGAAAACAGGTTTTACTACACACACTTTGCACATCAGGAACCAAGGGAGAGCTTTCATGGTTAGTGTGGAAACTTCCTCCAGTATTTAAGAAACATTTTGAGGAATGGTAGATGTGTATAAACACTTTTGTTAAACATCAACTAAAGTTCTCCTCTTATCCTGTTAATGGCAACAAAGAGGGAAGCGTTTGGTATTCTATACGAATACATGTCAGTTCCAGGAATGACATACTTTGAGACTGTAGCCCATCACAGCTGATCTTGAGGCAGTTGCCAGGTTGCCAGAAGACTGTATAAAGACACAAGGGCAGCTGAGCTGGGCCTGACTATGTGTATGTCTTGCTCTGAAGCCTGGGAAAAGGAAGAACAATGCAAGTATATGGGCTGATTAATCTCTGAATTTTTATCAATCTCCATTTAAATATTTTTTCATTAACTCCCAGTCTTCCCTGAACTTTTTCTCCATCTGTGACACCCCCCAGTCATGTATCTGACAGACTGACTACATGCCACAGGAGGAATTGCTCCTTTGGCTGATTCTGACCTGTCCTGCCCAGCTGTCCATTTGGTGTGCACCTCACAGGTGCCTACTCTGGTTCCCATGCATCCTTGTGGATGGTTCTGCACCCCACTGCACCAGTACTGCTAATGTATGGAAGCTGTCACCAGTGAGCCAGGACATTTGCAGCGAATGAGTTACAACTCAGTTCCTTGCCTACTCTCCTCCAGTGCTCCAGCCCCTCTCTTTCAGAGTTAATACTCCACATGGTCCGTACCAGACAGGTATTCAAGACAAGGCAGCAATCAGCTAATCCATTTTGGAGTCGTGAACTAGCTGGGAGTGCTGTTCTTTGGGACCTCCTTGCATACACCAGAAGAAAAGTCACTGGCATGAAGGAAGGAGACAGCTCAGTGTGTCAGAGCACAACACCTGGTCCTGCTGCTGCTCAGCCCAAGTGAGGAGGAAGAAAGAAAGTTTTCTTCAGGCTTTCCTAAATCAAAGTGTGTAAATAGTTGAGGATGGGGAAGAAGTTGCCCCCTGCCAACACATACATGCAGAATTGTTTCTTTCATCCATATCTCCTCGAGGTAACCCAGTTCCTGGTTAAGCCCAGGGCTGAGTCACTGAGGTGCAAATTCAACCAATATAAAAATCTTCATCCTTTAGAACAACCAGGGGAAAAAAAAAAAAAAAAAAAAAAAAAACNGAAATTATAGCCTCAGAGAAGGTCATACAGGAGGCATCTCAGCACCTTCTCTCTGCAATAGCTTTCCCTGGCAAAATCTGACATCCCATCATAACAAACCTGAAAGGACTGTTCCTAAGAGATGCTATGCAACCCTCCACTCCTACTTAAATCAGGAGATTGCAGAGAGTTTTGCACCTGGCAGGGTGAGGTCTTTCGGGTCTTGGAGGAAACATCCCGCTTTATGGCTGGAGATGGCAGCCATCTGAGCCCTTGCCCCATGCTGTGATGGGTGGCAAGGCTGCTGTCTCAGCTGCACTGGCCAGTTCTTACAATGGTGCCATTATCCACCAGCCATCTGGCAGGCAAAGCCTCTATTTTTAATGCATCCAGCCCTGTGTTGGCAGATGTTAGGTAGAAAAGGAGGTTGGCGGCAGGGACAAGATTTGACATTTTGTC
Organism: Eubucco bourcierii; assembly: GCA_013396675.1. Lineage (NCBI taxonomy): Eukaryota > Metazoa > Chordata > Aves > Piciformes > Ramphastidae > Eubucco > Eubucco bourcierii. The sequence goes on from VWZE01013176.1 coordinate 12,736, forward strand.
CCTTCTTCCCTTTGGTAACATTCCTTTGGCTTGTGAGTCTGACAAACCAGCAACAGGAGAAGACTGTTATCAAACAAGTTCTTTGCAAGGACATGGGGTCACATGCTTTTCATCCATTTCTTTTGAGACTTCAGAGGCAACATACAAGCACACTTCTCAGGAGCCAGCAAGGAAAAGTCTGGTAAAGCAACGAGGGGAAAATCTGGGTTTAGTTTAGTTGTTTGTAAGAAGGTAAGAATGACACATGCTCCAAAATATCCTTTAGGGTCTCTGGTATTCTTGGCTATTAAAAAACCTCTCATGAGTGTCAAGGGCAATGCAGCGGGTGTAGTGCTAAGGGAAGGCAGAGGGGGAGTGAAGGTCTTCAACATGTTATTGTCACACAGGTCTCACATTCAGGCTGTCAGCAGGGGCTGAGCTGCTCCACAGACTTCTTTCCTGGAAGGAAAGAGTGCATCCTCTCCAAATATGGCCTGATTGCCTCAGCTGATGATGCTGTTATTCATTATTTTAAGACTCAAAGCAGGGATTGAGGTCCCATTGTTCTCAGTGCCGCATTAACAGAATAAGGATGAGACAAGCTCTGGTAACCAAACCCAGCAGGAGAGGGGCTCCTCTACACCCAGCCCCTCCTCTGGGTGGTCTCGGCAGGACTTGTGCTCTTCTGGGGAAGCTGGGCTTCAGTGGCCAGCATTTCTGCAAGCATCTAAGTGCTAAAAGCAAAGACAAAAGGAAAAGCAAGCAGGCAGAGGAGCTGCCCAAGGCACTTGCCTGCACCATGGATCTGTGCTCCCCTTCAAATGGGCTTGGTGGCTTCTGCCAAGGGCAGACTCATCGAGAAGTTTGTCCAAACACAGCGTGTCTCGCTCTCCGAGTTTAACATGACGCCTTTTGGTCTGCAATTCCCCTAGCACCTCTCAAAGACTCATGGATTTGATTTTGGCAGCTCTTCAGTGGGCCACATGTTTGGCTGATCTGGATGATGTGATTGTTTTTGGGAGGACTTTCCAGGAACATTAAAATTGCCTGGAGGATGCGTGTAGCTGGCTGGAGTAGGCTGGTCTGAAAGCAGAAACCCATCCAACTGTGACTAGTTACAGTCCCAGGTGCAGCCTGTTGGTTGTATCCTGTCTTCAGCAGGGTGTGTCTCCATCCCCAGCTGGGACAGACACCCTGCACACAAACCCACCCAAGGAATGGCAGCTGAAAAGAGACACTAGAGCCCTGCACAAACTGTGTGAGACCTGACTTCGCACTGTATTATCTAGTAAAAGAGAAGGAATGGGAGTGAGACATGAAAAAGAAGCCTGGATCTGAATTCCCGTCTGAGTGTGGGCCTGTAGCAATATTTTTCAGCTCATCTGCAGTGCTTGTGTGGCCAGCAGTTCTGAGATGCTGGTCCTGATATCTGTATATGTTGCTTACCCCTTCCATCCAGTCCTGGCTTTTGGATCGAGGAAAATAAGGCAGGCTTTGTCCCTGCTGCAGCCAATTCAGAGAGGTGGCACAGAGCTGTACACCCCAGCACTCACAAGAGCTCAGAGGTAAGGAATATGGGGAATCTATCTTTGAGATGGTTGGTGGTAAGGAAAATCAAGTGGTGCTCTTTGGACTAAGAAGCCAAGTTCTTTTCAGCAGAAAGATCTTGAGCCTGGACCTTAGCCCAAGGAGCTGTGATGAGTAATGGTTGGGTATCATGCTGGTTACTGGTGACAAGAGGCACCAAACCTCCCACTCTGGCACTATCACACTTGGATCATGGAAGAGCAACATCCATAATGAAATATACAGATTTCCACTGTCATGCTTGGCTGATAACGTGCCAGAGAAAGGTCTCTGTGTTAAGATAGGTTTTCTGCCCACTGACCCAAAAAAAAAAAAAAAAAAAAAAAAAAAAAAAAAAAAAAGTAAAATCAAACAGTATTATGCCAGCTTCTCTAGATAATATGGAAATATGGAAATATGATTTTTTTTAAACTTCATTTTTATTAGCCAGATGTAAAATGACTAGCAAGTAAAGAATTTCTAAGTGGTGACATCAGAGAAAAATGAGCACAGTCCTTGTCCTCATTGCCTGATCCTTCATTCCAGAGTCAGTCCTCTCCTCAGAAGTCTTCTCAGCCAGCTCCCTCCTTCCATCCCTCATCTCTCAGCATCCACTATGGGCCTGTTCAACTGTCCTCCTCATAGGAGTGGCACAGACAAACCTTTTCATAGAGAAATATCGAGCTCACATGGGGATACCTTTCACAGGAGTCTTTTGTAACACAAATCTTCTCACACAAACACTCAGAACTTCCTTGGAGCCTCATCACATTTCTTCCTTCCGCAAAACTCATTATCCATCAAATCCATGTGTCTAAGATCACATAGTAGGAATCCTAGATTGTATGTCAAAGCAATTGCATTTTGCTGTTGAATGTCTTAGCTAAAATGCAAATCAGTTGTCACTTTTTGGAAAATTACATGGTACTAAGCTTTACTATGCCTCCTTCCTTTCCCCCGTGTTACAAATCAACATGCGGGAAGGACGGCCTCTCCTACACATGTAGAGATGTTGATAGCTCAGTCAGGCAACAAGATTTGGCGAGGTCTTCATGTTTATAATAGATTACAAATCTTGCAACTCAAAAACTGCAAACCACATGCACATGCTGCTGAATCACTCAGCTCCACACGGTTGGGGGAATCCACCAAACCTACGGACAGCATGGAGACCCAACAGAAAAATGGACACGAGGTGGAGCACGAAAAGTAGACTGACAGTTTGGGGGGAGCTGGCCATGTGCAGCTAGAAATCCATTTGTAATTGCTTCAGGAAGGAGCCATGGCCCATTTCCTTACAAGTTTTTGCCAGAGAGATATAAAAATCTTTTTTTTCTATGTCTTCATGTTCTGGTTTAGGAACCACCAAAAGCCAGGTACGCTTAGGTCCTCCTCCAATGGGCTGCCACAACCGCACTCAAAAGCACCTGCCTCTTGCACTGAGACCTTCTGACAGGTGGAAATATTCTTTTATTACTAGCAATTACATCAAAGGAAAAAGAATTACTTGTTGCAAGTTTGAGTTACAACAAGGCAGCTGATGCTGGATCTCTAGAGACAATTAATACAGCTCAGCTTGGAGAACAACATGACTGCGAAAGCTAACGGCCAGCTGGAAGGCTGCAAACAGCCTAGTAAAATGGCAAAGCCAGCAGTTACTACCTTTTCCTGGCTGGTACCTCATACTGAAAAGAGGTGACAATCTTTGGTCACTTTATGGGCTTTAACCACAAACTGTACTCTCAGCAGGAGGATCCAAGTCCCTATGGCTTTGCATACCCTGCTGTAGTCCCACAAAGCACTCCAATGCACTGCGGGCAACTGAACTCAGACTGCTTGCCGGCATGTCTGTTAGTCAAAGTGGATGTCTCAAAAATCAGCACAGCAGTGTTTTCTGTGCATGACAGGACATTTGCTCCCAGGTTCACCCACCTCTACAGTTCAACCCAGTCGCTGAAAATCGTCTGAATATGGTATTTTCTCCTCCTCTGGCAGGAGAAAGTCTCACTGCTGGAAGGAAGACTTGGGAGCCAGCACTAAAACCACCAGGGTGTGTGCAGATGGCCGCAATGGATCAAAAGCCCAAGCAGTACTGGAAACAAAAAGCATCAGAACCTGTCATTGTCTCACGCAATTGCCCAGCACTTGATGGAGGAAAGCATCATTTCCCAGAGTTGCTGCTCTTTATCTGTCCCTGTTTACGTGTATGGTTTGCTGAGGAGCTCTGCTTTGCACCACTAGGATCAGAACCTGAGAGATAATGCTAAGACAGAAGCAGCACGCAGTACGACTGTCTACCAGGCACATCTGAATGCAGTGTAAAAGCTGCATCTCTTCATTGGTATAATAGTACAAGTTTATTTCTCCCTCTGGGAAAAGCAAAGCCGTTCAGAGCTATGCAACAATGACAAAAAACAAACCAAACCGTGATTAGTGATGTGGAAATGCTGTTACAGGAGGAGACCCTGAAAAGTGTGGATGGGTTTAAATACAGCAGGTGTAATATGCAACTCTGTCCAAAACAGAAGCCAAAGCCCCTTTCAACAAGGTTTTCCTCTCCTTAGGGGAAAGAAAAGATAACCACTGAACTACAGGACTGCTCACAATGGAGATTACCCCCACCTACTTCCTCCTCCCTGAGACTTACTGTCTTCAGTAGTCTCAATGGTCTTCCCACTCCCCACTCTGGTCACCTGTGTTGTAGCAAATGTGGCAGCTTCTCGAGTTCTCAGCTGAGCAAATATCCCAGCCACAATCATGATCACATTGATATATCTCCTAAATTTTGCCACCACCTCTCTCCCCTTTGCCTGCTCTCCTGTTCTGCCTGACATGATGGTGACTGTGTAGGGCTGGCCATCCCCATCCCGCCATAAGCATCCCAAAAGACTTTCACGCTGTCAGCCACCACAGTAGGTTTCACAAGATGCTGACACCAGGCTCTTCACTCCTCACATGATCCACATCCAGTGGATTATCTGTAAGCACAGATGGCTCTGCACTGCCTGCTAATTGGGGATGATTCTTTTTTATCTGGTCACTGGGGCTTGTCCTGGACAGAGGCTGCCTGATTTCTTTCTCTTTGATTTCAGAGAGCTTTGTAAGCAGTTAACAGGCAGGACCGAAAGGCTAGTAGACAAGGTCTTCATGAATGCCTCAGTCCGCACAACCTGTTGGGTGATTTGTAATTGTACAGTCAAACACATTGGTGGCTTTTTAAGGATCTCACCTTACCTGAACCAGGTAGCACAGCTACTAGGCCAAGGCTGAAAGTGTATTTAGAGTAGAGATGGCTACGTTTCTCCCAACAGCTTATCCTCTCTGTCAAGCTCCTGAGTACCAAGGGTGAATAAGCTCAGTATATACTGCAGGCCAGTGAGTGATGGTTATGTAGCACCCATGCACCATTCTACTCTGCTGCACTCCACTGAGGGTGGTGCAAGGGAATGCTTCAGCTCAGAGCAGCTTATGCTTCCTTATAGGCACTTCTTCATTACTACCTGTTCACAGCTGTAAAGCATAGGTCAAATGGTGCACAGAAGTGACTCTTTGGTGCCTTTGAACAGCCTTTTCATGCCACTACAACTCCTGCCTCCCTACTCTTCTTCCTTCTCTCCCTAATTCACCTTAGCCTTTCTGGTTGAGACATATTAGAGAACAGTGATGCAGCAAACAGTAGGCAGAAGGAAAAGCTATTGTCCATCATCCAGATGGACAGTAAGACAAGTATGGAAACTGGAGCTGTTGCAGAAGAAAAGCTTGCTTGAAAGTGGGTGGGAGAACAAAGCCATAAATATCAGTCACATAAGCAAAGCCATAAATGTCACAGTGATGGAGCCTCCCACAGCAAGAGAGCAGAAAGGAGAAGATTTCTAAGCAACAATGGGCTCCAGCTTCACAGAAGGATCAGCTACAGCAGCCCCTTCAAGTATGTCAGGCCCATAGCAAGGACCAGGCTTCACAAACTCTTCAGCACATCTGGCCACACTCCATGGCTCATCCCTCCGCCTCTGTTCCCCTTGTGGACAGTCTGGTAGTGGTTCGTAGGAGGGCTGAGATCACAGTGTGATTCTTTCCTACATTAGCCTTCAAGAGGGAAAATAACCATCAACTAGGACATCCAACACCTAATAAAATTGCCTTAAAGAGACTTCTTCCAATATTCCCTAGACTTCACATTTCAATTACACATAGGCACAAAATCTTCTGGTGGCAAGGACAATTTTTATACAAGTAAGCCTCTTGGTGAGTGTTTCCCCATATGGAAACACCTTTGGCAGAGGAATGAACTGTTTGGTTGCAAAGCATCCTGCAGGTATTCCTTAGATGGCCATGACCAAACCCCCTCCAACTTGGAAACTTGGAACGAACAAATCAAACTAATAGTCCTTTTACTCTGCTGTCGAGTAGCATCTCAGCAGGGGAGCATTCCTTTGCCCTTCCCTTGAGCATCCAGGCATCATTAGCATCCCTTGTGTGCAAAAATCGTCATCAAGGACATGACCTCATTGTTTCAGCGGCTGCACAAATGAAGCTAAAAGATGGTCTCTGCCCCCAAAGAGCCCATAATCATGTGTAAAAAGCTGGATGGGAAACAGTTTGATTGAAAGAGAGTGTAAAGGAATAATAAGATAATACTGTAATATGTCCTTGGCTTGCCTCCCTTTCCTCAGTATGTTACTCTCTCAGCCCTGATGATGTGATGTCTCATTTACAATTCTCAAAATGCAGGCAATATATAACCCTGCATCTAAGAGATCAGGGATCATAATCTGGAGTCTGCCTGATAGAAGTCAGCTCAGCTTGGCTCTCAACTAAATTCCCTTCCCTTCTCCATGCTGTGGCAACCACCTCCACAACCCTTACCGGGAATGGCCCTGGGACATGCTATTCCACAAGCCAAGCCTAGAAAACACAGGTATGAGCTGGCCAGCTAACAGGAAATGTTTATTATGCCCAGTGTACAAGGCTAAGAAGGAGAGGCTAAGACTTGCTTACTGCCATGGGGAAAATCAAGGTCACAGACAAGGCTTTCCTTTCTGAGAGTCAGATCAGAAGACAGAGAGAAGCACTTTTTCCAGGTTAGGATTATTCCTTATTACATACCTGTTGTTTTTTTTTTTAACACATTATTCAGAATTAGTTGTCACCTAAGCCTCAGTGTGCAGGCATGTAAATCCTAATGTCCCGTGCTGCATGCACTTATAGGTCTTGTTGAGGTGTGAAGCGTATTGGCTACACATGCAAACAATCACTGCCATGCAAAGCGAAGTCTTTTCAGCAAGTATAAAAGCTCTTTTTCAAGCATCATGTGGTTGGTGCTGCATACAGTGCCCTGTCAAAAATGCCTTGCAGCAAGTGCTTGCAGTGTTCAGCAGAAGGCTCCTAGCATAAGGTGTTTGAGCAGGATCAAGTTAACTCCATCTGAGTCCCAGATGTGAAGCCACAGCTGCTGATTATTCACTCGCTACTGAGCTAGAGAGTAGTTGCTATTGAATCTCCACCAGTGGTGCCTTTGGCCAGTTTCGAATTTCAGTTTGAAGTTAACCCACTGAAGATATTTATCAGGGGCTATTTACCTCCAGTGCCATGGCTTGTAGTATTAGGAACTTGAACCCGAGAATCATTGATACCTCAGGGTTCTTGTGAATAGCACTACTCCTTTGAATTAGGAGGAACCATTGATCACATCTTGCCTAAACAATTATAATTAGCAACTTTAAGCTACAAGATCACATTGCCTAGAAATGAGACTTTCCTTTGTGTGGCTGAAATGGCAGAAACATCACTCTGTGTTATTTGCACTTCTGTCCTGCCTCCCTGCTGCTGTAGAGTACCTGCAATGAGAGAACAGAAAAGGGTTTTTTTGGGGGAGTGATATAAAGTGAGTGGGGAACAGTGAGAAGAGAACTGCTGATCTGACCTTCAGCTTTGGGAGAAAGCACAACACAGTTTCTATAAAGTTTCCTCTTGAAGAAAAAATAATAACAATAATAAAAAATCTTTTTGTTCCTCTACCAGAGAAGACTATAAAAATCTGCTCCCGCAAAGCTGAAGTGGATTTCACAGCCAAAGCGAGGTCATTCAGAAACTGTTGCCAGGTTAAGTTTTCACTTTGAACATTTTCACAGCTAAAGGAGGATCCAGAACATGTAAGAAAACACAGCCCCAGATTTTCCACTTTAAACTGCTTCTTACTTGAACTATAAGGTGCAAAGATGAGAGGAGGATCAGGGGGTGGAGTGGTAGGACTTGGGTGATTTGTTTATCTAGAAAATCTTTGCATCTGCTCTTTTGATTGAAGTTCCCATTGCTTCTTTTTTTTTCACTCCATTTTCCAGCTGTGTAGCACAAAGCACAGGCAGGTCAACAACCTTGACGAAGATCACAGAGCGAGTCAGTGGCTCTGGAGAGATCAGAGCCAGGACCCCACTGTGCACTAGTTCTTTGTGCTTCCCTCTGGTTTTAAAATTCATTTCAGCTCCAGGTGCAAAACAAGGTGAAACAGGACAAAGTCCAGACTGTGACTTTAGCAGAGGCTTGTGAAGGACACAGTGAAAATGCCACCACAAATGCTGTGACACCAGACACCATGGGCCAAACAGTGTGCAGTCATATTCCCGCTCAGGTGCATGGGCATTTTGTGTGCCCATGACTTTACAATGGCTCTTCAACCCACTGGTCCATTTCAACCCAGTCTGACAGCACTGCAGGGTCCTTCAATATGTAGCATTTCTACATTTTCATGACAGCCACCAACCAGATAAAGAAGACAGCTGGAAATGAAGTACCTACTATAGGAAAAGGCAACTCAGCCACATCATTAGCCACCAGTAAATCCACACAAGTGTGGGGGAGGTTTGCATAAACCAGGGACAGTTGTTGCATTTGCACGAGCAAGCTACAGAGGACAGGAGCTCAATCATCAGCATGTAGCTGTCTGCTCTACATAACTGCTAGCACAACATCACAGCTGTCATAGCATCTTCTAAGCCTTGGGATGGGTATCACACAGGCAAGCAACATACCCAGGCATAAGACAGGTGGCATCCCTCTCCCGGCAGCAGGGAGGAGATGACAACAGAAATAATCCCATAGATGTGATCTGTGCCATGCCTCAGGACTCAGATCATGCAGACTGACATTGGGTGTTCAACCTATTTCCCGACTGGACAATTAACCTATTAAAAGTGATCTCTGTCTTTTCCCCCACATTACTATTTCTTTGTACTCATAATCAAAGTTCTGGTCATAAGGTTTAATTTCTGAAATGGTTAATGAAAAAAAAAATACATTTAGAGAGCTGGTCTGAGATTTTTTTTTTTTTGGGGGGGGGGGGGGGAGGGGAAGCTGTTTTGACGTATTTGACAGCAGTGGATCTCAATTTGTTATTGTAGGGTCAGTTGAAAATAATGGCTGACAAGGGTGAAAGTAATTTGTAAGCCCCAAGCTACACTCATTAATTGTGGTCAAGTTGTGAAGCGATAGTGGAGTCTTTTATTGGGAGGTCACCAAAGGGTACAAGGCTGAACAGAATGGATCATTACTGGAGGACTGCTGGTTAACAGAAACTAAAGAGCTGTTTATGAACAGGGAGCTCAGCTGGTCTGAACAAGACATTCATGAAGACTGCTGTACAAAATGGTTCGTTGTTGTGGTCATGCGCTCTGGGCTGCTAATATTTGTGGGTGTACTTGTGTGGGCATGTTCAGTTTGTTTAGAAAATAAGGGCATTGAAGCTCTTGATTTCTGAGGAAGGGAAAAAAAAATAGGCAGAGTTAAGAATTACTCCAACTGTGCAAATATTGAAGAGAAAGAAAGAAAAATGTCTCATTTTGCTTTTCACTTTGAATGACAAAGCAAAAGATGTGAAACTCTGGGCAGAGCTGTGTTGGCCATTGCCTGAGGTCTCCATCACAGCAGAAGGCCACTAAACCAATAATCTTGCTTTGCTGACCTTAGAGCCTCCTAACAAAGCCTTTCTACTCTAACAGGATTTGTTTCAGAGAACTAGGCTGTGTAATCTGGTACTCTGGTAACATCATCACTTAACAGATTCAAGGCCAAATCCTTCTCATACTTCCACTGATGTGGTCCCATCACTTTTGGTGCAACTGCTCTGGCTGAGAGCAGATTGTGACACTTTTCTCATTAATCTCATTCCCCCTTTGTATTGTGTTTCATTTTACAGTGCCCTGGAAATTCAGAAAACTGCATGATTTCAGCTGTCTGCTGTACAGGAAATCTAGTTGCTCAGCGACACTTCTCCCTCTGCAGAGGATGGGGTTTCTCGTTTGGTTGGGTTTTTTCAGAGCTGGCCTGACAACGCTTATGGAAACTGGTTGTGGTAGAGGAGACAAATGTTAGGGATGGTAACTCAGTAGCCACATACACCATGCATGGTTAAAACTGTATCCTGACTGCTCCAGGAACAGAAGTCCAAAGTCCAAACTTTATCTGAGGCTGATCTCCAGCTATCCTTTCAGCTAAAAGAACAGTTTTTCTGGCTCGTCCACCTGCCAGAATGGATGCAGCATGACTGAGCCTGAGTGTCTCATGCAGGCTGAGGCTGTACCAGGGTGACTGCAGTCATCCATCCCTGCCTGGTCCTGGAAGCTGAGCAGCCACCAGTCAAAGGGCTCCCAAGCCTTCTGGCAAAGCAGCAGAGTCCAAAGCACAAAAGCTAAGCTCTTTTGGAGAAAAAACTGAAGGCGTTAGCCCTCCAAGTACTGGAGCCAACACCAGTCATTCAAATGGCCCTGAAAAGGACAGGATTTTCTCAATGTCCATCAAAACTGTAAGGTCTGGAGACATCTCAGATCTCCTGCACCTACCTTTAACAACAAAAGAGCTCAACAATTACCCTTAACCAACCAACTTTTGAATGTGTAAGGTGAGATAGGATATAGTCTGCAAGCATGTCTAGTTAGGGTTTAGGGGTCAGAACCTTGATGTGGAAGCGTGTAAGTAAAGCTGATCATGAGATAGCGGAAGGATGGAGACAAAGGTCTTACAGGACTCTCACTGTGGTCCCTCCAACCTCTTGCACCACTGCATTTGAAATATGTTCAGATTTGGGAAGGTTTCAACAGACAGCAAGACACACAGTACAAAGTCTGAACATTTTGCTCTTTGAAAAGGTAAGATTTTAAGAGGCAGGCATGAAGGTCTTCAAGGAAGTGATGGCAGATCAGGCAACATGAGAGTCATAGACTTAGAGGCCTCAGAAAAGCATCAAGAAACTGGCAAAAAGTAGTGGCTTCAGGCAGAGCTCGAGTGGCTATAGAAGCCAGTTACCTGGGAAGCTGTTAAAGTAAAGTTTATATTGGATCAGGCTGTCCTGAGAGATTTCTGCAGGAAGACTGAAGAGGCTGTTGAAAACTCCAGAAAAAGAGTGCAAATGGGCCATAAAAATGAAGGCAAGTGGGAGGCATGCAAATTTTTTTCACTTTGGCCTAAATTTGTGCTAAGGCTTTTGTTCACAGATGTTCTTGTCTGTGGAAGAATCTGTCGTATTCTGGTATATGCATACTGGTAGAGTTGGCACCATGGCTGGGATACTTGTTTACTGTGCTACTTCCTAATGTGACATTTCAACACCAAGAAAGGACTCTCCCTACTGCAGAAGTGGGAGATCGCTGCTCCTCCACTGTAAATTGTCTGCTCTTCATGGCCCTGTCCTCTCAGTCTAGCCTGTCAAGCTGATCCACGTTTCTTCTGAGCCTGTAAACTTCTGCTGTCCATTTAGCACATGCTGGTTCAATCCCAGGCTCCCATCTGAAATGTAAAAAAATAACTGTCCTAGAGGAAGTCCAATGTCTCAAGGCATCATTTGCTCGAGACAGAGAGATGGTGACCAAAAGTCCATGGATCCCAGTGGAACATGAGACCCACAGCTAAAGAGAAGCTTTTCTGGAATTTCCTTTCATAGGAGGGCTCAGCTTCCTTGCCCTGTTCCTGTCACCCTCCTCTTACCAAGCAGCACATAGCTGGTTGGCATTTTCCGGCAACTGTTGCGAGAAGAGCCTTCAAAGACGCGACATCACGTGTGGCCAGATCATGCCTCCAGTCTGAGAGAGTTCCTGCCAGCCTGACGTGAAAGGAGAATACTGAATTAATTCCTGATGCCGTGACATGCATCACAACATGAAGATATCAGCCACTGGCATGAGCATGTTGAGTCACTGCACTTCCCCAGGCTGCAAAAGCACAAGAATCATAATTGTTTCCCAGCACAGACTCATGAAGGTGCTGGCTCATGCCAAAAGACCCCTGTGCTCACAATTAATTTTCTGTGCAGTTAGCACTACTGCAAGGCACTGCCCTCCCCTGTCCATCTTTTGTCAGACTACCATGGCATGGCTGTGTTAAGGAAAATAGGAAGAGCTCAGAAAAAGCTGCACATCTCCTTGAAGGTTGTGAAATTTGGTTCATAGGAGGCTGTGGAGACTCCCTTAAAAAAAAAAAAAAAAAAAAAAAAAAAAAAAAAGGGG